>NC_024128.1:10904345-10935081 GCF_000346735.1 Prunus mume | reverse complement strand
TTGAGTCGAATGGGACCGGTGCCGGCCCTTCCCGTTGTCGGAGCTGAGAGAATCGAAGAGAGAGAAAGAGAGAGTCGGGGAGAGAGAAACGGGAGAGAGAGAGAGAGTGTACGCGGGAGGAAGAGAGAGAAAGTGAGGGGTAAAAACTGAAAATCTGATTTTTACCCCAACTTACTTCGAAATAATTACGGTTCTGCCACCGAACAAGTTTTGATCGCCAAAGCTTCATTAAATCTTCGATTCAGGCCTACCGCCTGTCTACGGTTTCGTCTCGGTACCACCTACGCAACCACACCACTCACGGTCCCAAAATCTTCCCGGATAAGAAAGTGACCAAAATCACCCTTAACCCAGAAATAATTTAATATTTCCCCTTAATTAAGTTAAATAGGAAAATAAACGGGGTCGGGGTGTTACAAAAAATCTCTCTTATTTGAGAAGGATATACAATTGAATCTCACACAAAGATAACTCTCCTTTCTTAGTAGGTAATGCAGAAGAAATTCGAACACTAGAACTCTTGTATGAATTTGAATAGGATTGGCTCTTCAGAGTATGATGAATACTTGTAAGCTTGGATGAATATGTTGATTAATCTAAATACATATTTATAAGTATAGAAATATAACTGTTGGAAAAATAGAGCCGTTAGGAACGTAGCCGTTTGAGAAATATGTGAGCAGTTAGAAAAATAGCTGTTATGAAATAGACCCGTCGAAATAGTGTACATATTAGCTATTTTCCGTTGGAACAGTGTACATGTTATCCTATTTCCATTTCCAACATTTAAGTAAATGTCTTTTCCCTTTACTTTCATTTATTTTTATATTACTCAATTTACTTAAGTTTACAATGTAAATAAAGAACTACCCCCATTTTGATTCAAAGAAAAATACTAGAAAATCAAATTCCCATCAAATCAAAATATGAAAAATCAGTTTTAGTTCAACATACTATTTAGACTAAAAATGATTGCTTATTAAGTCAATATATACTTTATATAAAAATCTCATAAAATCAAGTTTTCTTATTTGATGTGTACGGAATAAAAGCCGCCCAAAATTATCTTGAGAAAATGATTATTCTAAAAAACCATTTGTCATACTTCGCCAATATTTTATAAAACAATTTTTCATGTAGGATATGAATGCATGACGGGACCTAAAGTCAATCTAGGTAAAGAGCCTTAGATGTTCAATCCACAAAGAGTTTTACAAGAATAAGCTAACTCTTTTGTATTGAAGAAATATTTGCTTGAGTGTGTAATTCGTACTGAGGTGACGAAGGGTAAAATTACAATCTATTCAAATAGATACGATAATCTTCACACACTTTAAACCTTGACCAAATGTACTTATGACTAGTCAACTGCTATTCATGTAAAACCATAACCAAGAACACATACACAGAGCATACCAATCTGTACCTGCAAGCCTAGAAGATTACAACCTACGCACTCAGAAGGACCCATCAATCTTGGCATCTCATGTGCTAGCAACAACTATGGTGAAAATGTGTGAAAGTATCATAATCAAGTAAGCAACAACCAACAGATAATGATGACTAGTCAATCGCAAGAATATAAACCCAGAAATACATGAACATCATGCGATGACTAGTCAACTATCAAGAAGACAAACCCAGAAAATATCATATCTGCAAAACAGAAATTTTTCATCTAGAAACTCATTACTGGGAAAAACTAGGGGTCATCAACCGACTAGGCAGTAAAGAAGATTCTTACAAAGAAAAACAAGCAAGCTAAAGAAATCCTATATCTATTTAGGAAGATGAGCTGTACCTTCTTTGTGCAATCTTCTTCTCCAATTTAGCAAAGCTAGCAGCTTAGTCCTTCTGGCAATGGCAGCTCCTCCTACAGCTCTTTCATCCCATGGCACCAGCAAGCCAGCTTAAACTCAAACAAAAACCAAAAATTTGGATTCAAAGGAAAAGTGACAAATTTCTTCAAGAAACCATACTCTTGAAGAAATCAATCTTGAATTTGACCTAAATGTATATGAGAATGTGTTTGTTCTAGCTAGATGCAGATTTCACATTTCAAAAGCAGTTTTCAAAAATCAATTTAGAAAACTCATAGATGAAAATGGGGGTTTTCTCTCGAGGAAGAAGAAGAAGCAAAAGGATAAAGAAACCTTTTCAAAACCTCACCTCAAAATTGATGGCAACCCAATGAGGAATCATTTGGTTTTTACCCAAAAATTCCTAGGTCATAATAGTACACATGGCAGCTGATAAAATTTGTAGAATGAGACAAAAACATTTGGTAGGATCCAGCTGAAAAATTACTGATGCAAAAGATGACTAGTCATACGAAAACAAGATGATGACTAGTTATAATCTTAAGAAATCTAAAGAATGCAATATGATACAATGCACAAATTACCTTTGCAAATATGATTGATCTTCCATAAGATAACAGCCAAATAAGAACACTTATTGCAACTATTCTTAATCTAAACTTGAGCTTGGGTAATTACAATGTATGTACTATTACAATATTGTCAAGGGAAGCCAAAAGAAAAACTAAGATGCATACACTTACAGAGCGTCGGCTTCTTGCTTAGAGTTCCAAATGTCTTCCAGTGTGTATAGTAATTTTGATCCATTTGGGAATACCGGCTCCTTACAACTTATCACACTTGAAATATATTAGATAAAAGAACAATTTGTTATCATCAAAATATGCACAGCAATATTAAAAACTGTAAGGCTAACATATTCAACTAAAAATTAATTTGATAATGGATGGAGGTGCTCATGATAATACAATATTATCAAAAATATCAGTTGTGTACAATGCTCACCACACACCCACACAAGGGCGGAGCTATTCATAGGCCTAAGATGGCCTGACCCCCTACCATCTTCTCACCTTTTTTACTGTATAAAGAGTATTGTATAGATTACACAAAAAATTCCATAGTTTTAAGCTTATGGCCCCCCCAAATATCAAACTTTACCTCTGCCACTGCACCCACAATTGTTAATGTTGCTAGTCATGTTGCATGATTAGTGGGAATATGCTATGTTAACTCTTGGTCAAGGTGCATAATGGGTGAAATGTAAGAACTAATAATTACCCACTCTGTCCAATTATCTTATAAAATCTAAAGAGTATGCTTAATTATAGGAGCAACATAGCTAATTTTGAGGGAAAGCTTATCAGTCATGAAAACTCTTAATATTTCCACCTCCTGCTTCCTCAAGTATTTCATTCGTTGCTTTCTTCTTCTATGCCTGAATCTATTCCCTTCGGAAACTGGCATTTCCTTGGCAGAAAGAGACATTAAAACTGGCCTTGCTGTTCAACATATTCATAAAGTTGAAGTCAAGTCTCTGCTACCAGAAACCACCTGCAGCCCCTCCACCAAAGGTTATTCACATAACTATGAAATGCCCTTACCTCTATGTGTATGTAGTCGTTAGAAGTAATGGAAAAGTAGATTGTCATCTTTCCATCACGAAAAGGCAATCTTTCCGGATGATGAAAAATTTTAAAATTTTGATTTTTCTTTTTCCGTTGATTTTTAGTAGCATATACTCGATGAAATGACTTTTTAAATTATTACGACATGGGTTTTATTTAAAGATAACAACTAACTAGCAATTGGTGGCAAAGGTGGATTAGACCAGTTCGTCACGATAGTGATCTTGTCCCCATGCACTCAAGTTCGAATCTCCCCTTCTGGTAGATTAGATTAATAGAGTAGTTTAGATTATTGCTTTTATCTATTTTTTTTTTAAACTACAATTGATAAAAGCTTGAGAAAAAAAGTCATAATCTTATATATTTTGGTTCATGAAATATGTGCTAATTTTAATCTAAATCATAAACTGTTATAAACTTGAAAGAAAAACTAATAATAATTTCCTTGAGGACCTCATGAGTAATGTTATATATGTGAAATTAATTATGAATATTTGATCATTTGAATTCAGAATCACCTTTTTCAATCCAGGTGAGGAGAATAAAGCATCAGCACTAAAAGTAGTTGTAACATCCCATATCAACCAACGGAGAAGAGGTGATATGCCTTATATGTACATACCCACTTCCATCTAGCACGAGGCCTTTTAGGAGCTCACTGGCTTCAGAGTCATGGGAACTCCGAAGTTAAGAGTGTTGGGGCTAGAGCAATCCCAGGATTAGTGACCTACTAGGAAGTTGCTCATGAGCTCCTAGAAACAAAACCGTGAGGGCAGAGAGGGGGACCCAAAGCGGATAATATCGTGCTACAGCGGAGCCAATCTTGGGATGTGACAATTTGGTATCAAAGTCACTCTACCGTGTGGTGCGAGTGTGCCGACGAGAACGTCGAGCCCCTAAGGGGGGTGGATTGTAACATCCCACATCGACCAACATAGAGGGGGTGATGTGTCTTATATGTACATACTCACCTCCATCTAACACGAGCCTTTTGGGAGCTTACTGGCTTCGGAGTCATGAGAACTCCGAAGTTAAGCGAGTTGGGGCTAGAGCAATCTCAGAATGGGTGACCCACTAGAAAGTTGCTCGTGAGCTCGATCCTAGAAACGAAACCTTGAGGGCAGAAAGGGGGACCCAAAGCGGACAATATCATGCTACGGCAGAGCCGATCCCGGGATGTGACGATGGTACACAAACATGGCCCTTGCTCCGAACTCAACCAAATACACAGAGAAAATACTCCCAATCATACTCAAGTCCTCGACCGAGACCAAGCCCAGGTCAAATCAATCCACTCTCGGCTTGGTTCAAAGAAAATGAACAGCGACGATGCCACCACAATGCCAGTCAATTCCAGTGACATAGTGAGTTCTGGGGACTACATTGTGACTGTGGGCCTAGGCACACCCCAGAAGCAACTTTCGCTCGTATTTGACACAGGAAGCGACCTCTCCTGGACTCAATGTCGGCCATGAATTGGATCTTGCTACAAACAAATGGAGCCCCTCTTTGACCCTTCCATCTCCACTTCATATGTCAATATTTCCTGTAAATCCAATGTCTGCTCTCAGCTCACTACAGTCACACACAAAATACCTCGTTGCTCAACTGACAACTCTACGTGTATATACGACATGCAATATGGAGACAAATCATTCTCTGTTGGATTTTTCGGCAAAGAAAGGCTCACCTTAACTCTAACTGAGGTGTTCGATGAGTTCCTCTCTGGATGCGGCCAAATCAACCAAGGCAACTTTGGGAGCTCCGCCGGGTTTCTTGGACTTGGGCGCCACAACATCTCCTTCGTCCAACAAACTGCAAACAAGTATGGCCGCATTTTCTCTTATTGTCTACCTCCACTTCAAGCTCCACCGGTTACCTTGGTTTCGGCAACACCGCAGAGCTTTTAAGCACGTAAAGTTCACGCCCCTCACCACTGTCTCTCAAGACCCATCTTTTTATGGCCTCAACCTGGTCAGTATCGGTGTTGGTGGACATAAATTGTGGATTTCACCTTCGGTTTTCTTATCTTCTGGGACCATCATTGACACGGGGACGGTCATAACCCGCTTGCCTGTGGCGGCTTACAGCGCTTTGTGGGATGTGTTTCGTCAAGCGATGACAAAATATCCGTTAACTCAGGCGCTTTCGGTACTGGATACATGTAACATGTTATGATCTTAATAGTTATGTGACAGTGAAGTATCCACACATAGCGTTTTACTTTCAGGGAGGGCTGAAGTTGAAGTTGGATGCTACGGGTATATTTTACTCATCCAGTGCTTCCCAGGTTTGCTTGGCCTTTGCTGGAAATGATGCTAATAATAAATTTGCAGTACTTGGGAATGTTCAGCAGAAGACGTTCGAGGTTGTGTATGACGTTGCTGGCGGGAGGGTTGGATTTGCCCGTGGAGGTTGCCTTTGAGAACGCATGCATGCAACAAGCTCGCTCCCCGAACTATGTACAACTCTAATGGCAATATAGAACTACAATATGCGAGACTAGTGAACAATGATTTCACTCATAAATAAGGAAGTTATTGTAAAGAGACATTCTCACATGTTTCTACAAATAACTCAATTAGAATCGTTATGATATTAAGAGCTCATTATGTTTACATTAAATCAATGTGAAAACAACATATCGAATGGGTCTTTAAAAGAGAATTCTAGCTACATGGATGCGCCCAAAGGCTTCTCATCAATGAAAAGGAACCCACGGGTAAACGACATGGATTATATTTCTTGGATCTAAGGTATATTATTAATACTTAAATACATTATTATAATATAAGTGAATTTGTAACATCACGTAGCAGTGTGACAGTTCCGTTGAAAAACTTCTCATTTGGCACCACTTCCTGAGGTAGTAGATATTCATTTCTCCATCTATACTATTATTTAAGAGAACCTACATTTTGTTTTATTTATCTGGTCTTTCAACCCCGTTTAGAAACTAAAGATTACTGGGGCAGTGCAAAAGGGATTTGAATTCTTGGATTTTCATTACCCTATGGCATTTTCAATATTCATGTTGTGAATAGGTTTCTAGAGATGATTTGCAGCTTTGTCTGGACTTCAGGAAAGTGCTGCCACTTCTCCTGCTAGCCATCATGATTCATGTTGGAGCAGTAAGTTTTGTTCCAATATTTTGATCACCATTTTATTTTTGGTTAATTTTATATTTCATAAGGTTGCTTGCTGCAGAATGTGGTGGTGGTGATGGTTCACAAAGTTCAGATCAAGAACTTGCTTTGTCGAGAGCTGTCGATGCTATGGCCCTTAGTACCCTTAGCATGGACAAGGATTTAGAGTCTTCCCAATCTAAGAAAGAAAGCATCGTAAAAATAGGAAAATGAATGCCGGGTGAAACAAAACATTGAAGCAACAGATGAGCATTTGGAAAGTCCGCTGAAGAAATACAAACCACGAGAGAGGAGTGGAAAAAAGTGCTTTGTACGCGCAAAAACGGAAATTTTAATGCCTCCATGTATGAGAAAGTATTTAAAGTTTATTGTCATGATCATGCATACCCCACATATATTACTGTTGACCCATTTAAGGTTCAATAATCCTTTTATATTTGTATTTTTTTTCAATAGAACATTACTGAAAAGGATAGAATGATATATATGCTCTGAAGGAGACAAAAATAACCTAACCCTTAAAAGAGAAGCTAACATAGAGCGGTTTGTTACGAAGAAAAAAAAACATAAAAGAGTTTGTAGCTCAAGTGATTAAGAACATTTATCGATGCATTAGGTTCCACTACCCCTCCCTTGGTATTGCTTATAAAAAAAATTCTTAATAATAACAACATAGAGAAAGTAAAATACACAAAATCATCAAGTAAACTTGTAGCTTAGACATGTCAATGGATCATATTTTGATATGATTTCAGTGTAATTAATAGGAAATGGATTGGACTTCTCAATCCAATAATCCGAATTTGATAATTCAATTATAAATGAATCCAGATATGGATTATAGTTGATCCGATCCCATAATAATTCGATTCGACTTAGTATCAAGTATAATTTAGTTTTTTTTATGCTTTATATTAATATTTTATATGGATAAATGAGTCATTTTAGTTTTATATGCACTAAGAATACACTTAAAATATCAAAGTTTGATATAAAAAGTAGATAAATACAATAAATACTAATGAAATTTTGATTTTTTGTACATCTCAAAATAAATTTGATAATAATATGATTCGATTTGAATTCAATGCGTAAAGAATATGGATTGATAAGTACAATCCGATAATATGAATACGATCCAAATCCATAATCCGATTATAAATGAATTCGAATTTAAATTCAAATATATCTTATCCAAAGCGGACCAGTTTACGGTCCTAGCTAGGATCCTCGAAAGATCCTGCGAAGTTATCAACACTTAATGTTGGAAGAAGTCCAACTAATTAATTAATTTACTATGACCATCCAATACACAATTGCCATTATTGCAAACTCATCATACTATAATCATCATTACAAAAAGAGAAACTGGCAAATGAACAACCAATCACACAATAAACAAAATCCCATGCATACTTGGCCAATTTACACTCGTTTTCCTTAATAAGTATCAATTGCACTTAGCATTGATGTAGTGCGCCAGCGCCCCCCCAACCCCACGGCGAGACCAACGAGGCTTTCGCTTTGGTTTTATTAGTGGAAATTTACATTTACATTTATGCACTGGTAGGGTTTAGGTAGCTTAGGATGTTTGCCACTTTATCAATTAGCAGTGATGGCTAGCTGATTAATTAATGAAGCAACAGTCTCTTAGATTCCCTTCTACTTTTTAATTTAATTGCTCCTGCACTACACACACATTCACATGCATGGAGTCTTTAAGGTTGTATAATAAGGAATACTTGTATGACCCATTTCACCGTTATTATTTATAAATCATCTCTGCAAAAAAAAACAAAAAAAAACAAAAATCACTTAAATCAGAAAAACACTTGTAGAAGAGTTTTTGAGATCAAGCACATGGCTTTTGTCAATCTCAGCCCATGTGCTGGCATGACGTATGCGACACTTGATATATTAAATAACACTTTAGGGAAGAAAAGGAGGGTAACGTATGACAATCTTGCAACTTTTTCAATGTGGTTGCCTTCCTGCCGCTGAGGCAAAGTGCTGGGAATCGTTGAAGACTTTGAAATAATGAGGTCTGGTCCTCTCATCTCCGCCCTCTCTTTAGACCTAATGTGGTTTACAATTTGGAACTTGGAATCAATTGTTCTTCAAAAAATCATCGACAAGAAAACGACTTGGAACTTTGAATTCACATGAAAGATGCACGGGTATCACGATGGAAAGCTTGTTGAATCATGATCAGCATTCCAAAGCCTAGAATGAAATTTCAGCCAGTCTTAATTTCTAAGATCTTCATTTCCCGGAAATGGAATCGCTCAGTCTTCAAGCACGCGTGGTCATCATATAATGATCATCTCAAGTGCCGCGAAAAGGTCTTCGCTTTGGTTTCGTTAGTGGAAGAAATCTCTCCTTGTGTGGTTATGGTTGTCTGCCACTTCCTCATTTTTCAATTTAATTACGATTTGCCTTGTAATAAACTTATCAATTTCAAGCTAGAAAGAAGGAAAGAAGTTATACCTTTAATTGCTCCTATGTCCGTGTGTGTATATTTATATATATATCCAATCCCTGTGAGCAACGTAAATACAAGAAACAAAAGCTAGCAATGCAGCCGTATAACTCAATGGCTCATATCTTCCTTCTCATCCTCTTATTCTCTTCTATTATCTATACAAATATTCAAGCATGCAACCAAATTGAGCGCAGCTCTCTACTCTCCTTCATCCTCACTCTATCTTTAAACTGGACTTTGGTTAACTGTTGTCATTGGAAAGGCATCACTTGTAATCAGGATGGTTGGGTTGGCCATTTGCTCTTACCCTCCAAAAAGCTCAAAGGAGCAATTTTTCCTTCGTCATCATCACTTGGAAATCTCACACATCTCACCCACTTGAATCTCTCTTACAATTCACTCTATGGATCACTTCAAACTGGATTCCTCTCATCCTTCAATCATATCGAGATCCTTGATTTGAGGCATAACCTTATTTCTGGAGAGCTACCACTTCATCTACCATCTAGCTAATATTCGAGAACTGGATTTGTCAAGCAATCACTTCCATGGTGCAATTCCATCTTCACTCTTCCGACAAGCTAGGAATTTGACTAGTTTCAATGTCAGCAACAATATCTTCTCAAGGTCTATCCCATCCTCTATTTGTCTCAAACATTCTTCTCCATTTGACTAGGCTTTTGGATTTTTCCTCCAATAAATTTCATGGCAGCATTTCTCGAGGACTAAGGGGAATGTTCGGAACTCCAGGTTTTTCGTGCTGGACACAATAACCTCTTAGGATTTCTTCCAGAAGATATCTATAATGCTACTAAACTTGAAGAATTGGCACTCAATTCACTATATAGACCCATTAGTGATAGAATTGCCAACCTCACAAACCTTGCAATCCTTGACCTCTACTATAATCAATTGAGTGGTGTCCTCCCTCTGAATTTTGGGAAGCTGTCCAAGTTGAAACTCCTGAACCTTGATTTCAACAAGAAGGTGCTCTTCTTTGATGAATTGCACAAACCTCATTGAAATACATCTAGCATTCAACAACTTGGGAGGAGATATCACCACACTTAATTTCTCCAAACTCAGCCAACTTAGTAAATTTGATCTACTTGTGAATGAATTCACTGGTATCTTGCCAATAAGCCTTTACTCATGTCGGTCCTTAAATGCCATTCGATTGAGTGCAAATCATCTAGAGGGACAAATACAAGTTGAGATTCTTTCATTGAAATCTTTGTCCTTCCTCTCGCTTGGTCGCAATAGATTCACCAACCTCACAGGGCCATGAAGATATTAATGGGTTGCAAAAGTCTTCATGCACTCCTCCTAACTGGTTCCTTTAAAGGTGAGGGAATCCCAGCTGATAATGACATGGCTGATTTGGATGGATTCCAAAATCCTTGTCCTTCGTCTCTCTTGGTTACAACCGATTCACCAACATCACAGGGGCAATGAAGATGTTTAGGAGTTGCAAAAGTCTTCAAATACTCATTCTCACTGGTTCCTTTGAAGGTGAGAGAATGCCAGCTGATGATGACATGGTTGATTTTGAAGGATTCTAAAATCTTCGGTAATTGAATTTGGTTGATTCTAGCCACATTGGTCCAATACCTGTATGGTTATCTAAGTTGAGGCACCTACAGATCATGTTTCTGGTAGTTGATCAAATCACAGGGCCAATTCCAAGTTGGTTGGGGACTCTTCCTAGACTTTTTCATGTAAATTTGGCAAGTAACCGAATTTCATGTGAATTTCTGAAGCAACTTTGTAGACTATACCAAGGTTGGTATATGAACCTATTGTAGCTAAAGCGGACCAATATGAATTTGAATTGCCTATCTTCGGTCGTGGCCACGCCAAAAATCCAAGTTTTCTAGGCCACAAATTGTTTTTATTTTCAGCATCGATAAATTTATCTGACAATAACATTGTTGGTGATATACCTACTAAGATCGGCCAATTGCGGCTTCTCTGGAATTTGCATCTTAACAAAAACAATTTTTCCGGCGTCATTCCAGACCAAATATTGAACCTCAAAATTTTAGAGGTTCTGAACCTCTCCATGAATCACTTTTCTGGAAGAATCACTTTTCTGGAATAATCCCGTCGTTGTTGGCAAGTCTTAACTTCTTGAAAGAATTTAGTGTCTCATACAACAATCTCGAAGGACCAATCCCAACAAGTACCTAGCTCCAAAGCTTCACTGCTTCTGTATTTGAGGGGAACCCAACACTTTGTGGTGCTCCACTTTCAATTAAGTGCGGACCAACGAAGGGAATTGATGTAGATAAAAAAAACAATAAAGACAACGGCATGGCATCATCAACTTCCATGGTTTTTATATTTCCGCTGCATTCGGGTTTATAGTGGGGTTTTGGGGAGTCTGTAGTTCTTTAATTATTAACAAGACTTGGAGATGCACATATTTCCTATTCGTAAACAATGTACAAGATAAGCTCTATGTGATGATAACAGTTCACATGAACAAGATAAAAAGAAGGCTTAGAGGCTAGATATATTATTCTACTTTTTATTTACATTTTAAGTTTGTTTTTGTTGGAGTTAAAAACTAGGCGGGTAGTAATTAGGCCAACTTAAATATGAGATGTATGTTGAAGGTGAGGACCCTTAGTATGTGAGAGCATTCGGTAAGTAATAGATATGAATACAAAAGACAAATGTATGTGGTTCACCCGAATAATGGGCTACATCCACAGAGATGTATGTTCTCATTATGATAATGTGTGTATATATTGTACTTGTGGTTAGTCCCAAGGAGAAGAGGAAGAATGCCGAAGGCTGAAGGTAGGAAAGCTAGGGGCTGAAGGCTGAAGGCCGAGGATCTGGTCGAAGGCCAGATTCGTAAGCTTGTAAATGGGCTCATGGGTAAGCCCATGAGGCCCCAGTGAGCCATATGGAGCCCCAGTGACCTGCCTCATTCTCCCCCCTTTCTTGAAGGAGAGAAGTCTCCTTTTATAAGTGAGGGAGAGTCTCATCTTCTTATGTTTTGTCGATGTGGGACTCCCTTTCCTTTGCTTGGATTGGCTTGCGAGTGCTTGGCCAGATATTGTACAAACAGGAGTCCCCCAAGTTCTCAATTAAGGAGTTACTTCTTGATTGGGGAATTGTAGTCATCAATGCACTGGCCAAGCAATGCTTCAGCTTCTTCTTCGCTTTCTCTTGTATGCAGCATCGGTGCAAAGTTATTGAGTCAGTACCCGCTGATCACCAAAGGTAATGGTACTGAGTGCTGAGTAGCAATTATTGAAGGGTGTGGAGATTGAGTCGCATAACAACTACTGGAGGCATGCACTATCGTAGGTGCTGAAGGTGTTGCTGCAATAATGGGTGTCGTTCAGCAGTTGGCATAGGTGCCGGAAGCTTAGAGGATTCTTCATGTGCCGTTCGGCAGGTAGTTTTAAGAATATGCGATTTTCCTTCATGGGGTGCCGTTCGGCAAGTAACCTTGGCGCAGAAATGAAGAGATATCTCATGGAAGGTGTCGTTCAGCATCTGGCTTTGAGAAGAGGCGCTGGAGAAGTGTCACCCATGGGGTGCCGTTCGGCAACGCAAGAGCTGGAAGATGTCGCTGGAGCTTTGGGAGCTAACGTAAGCTTGCTGCCGTAAGCTTGGGAGTTGATTCCATTAGTTAGGAGTTGCTGCTGTAAGCTTTGGAAGCTGATGTCGAAAACTTGGGAGCTGCCGACGTAAGCTTTGGAAGCTGATGCCGAAAGCTTGGGAGCTGATGTTGTTATTCTTCATGAGGTGCCAGCAGGTAACCTTGGCGCCGTAAGTGAAAAGTGTCGTTCGGCATGGCCTTGAGAAGAGGCACCAAAAAAAATGTTACCCGTGGGGTGCCGTTCGGAAATGCAAGTGTTTGCGAACTGATGCCATAAAGTTGATGCTGGAGTTGCAGCCGTAAGTTTTAGAAGTTGCTACCGTAAGCTTGGGAAGCTTAGGACCGTAAGCTTTGGGCCGAAGGCAAACGCCGACTCATTGGAGGGATGTGAAGACATCGCATGCGCCAAATGATGGAAGGGTGCCAAAGGCAGATGCCGAATCATTGGGGGAATGTGAAGACATTACGTGCCGAATGGTGCAAAGGTGCCGACGGCAGATGCCGAATCATTGGGGGATGTGAAGACATTGCATGCCAAATGATGTAAGGGTGCTGAAAGCAGATGCCGAATCATTGGGGGGATGTGAAGACATCGCACACGCCGAATGACGTAAGGGTGCTGAAGGCAGATGCCAAATCTTTAGGGGATGTAAAGACATCGCGCGCAGAATGATGCAAAGGTGTCAACGGCAGATGCCGAATCATTAGGGAATGTAAAGACATCGCTCGCCGAATGATGCAAAGGTGTCGACGGCAGATTCCGAATCATTAGGGGATGTGAAGACATCGCACGCCGAATGATGTAAGGGTGCCGAAAGCAGATGCTGAATCATTGGGAGGATGTGAAGACATCGCACGTGCCGAATGATGTGAAGGTGCTACGGCAGATGCCGAATCATTAGGGAATATGAAAACATCATACGCCAAATGACGCAAAGGTGCCGACGACAGATTGTAGGAAGTGCCGAGGGCAGCGCTTACAAGGGTGCCGAGAGTACTGAATGTAAGAGTGCTGAGGGGCACTTGTTGTAGGGTGCCGAGGGCAATCGAGAAGGAGAACGACATAGCCTTTCATGTCGCTTCCCACAAACGGCGCCAATCTGTTGGAGTTAAAAACTAGGCGGGTAGTAATTAGGCCAACTTAAATATGAGATGTATGTTGAAGGTGAGGACCCTTAGTATGTGAGAGCATTCGGTAAGTAATAGATATGCATACAGAAGACAAATGTATGTGGTTCACCTGAATAATGGGCTACATCCACGGAGATGTATGTTCTCATTATGATAATGTGTGTATATATTGTACTTGTGGTTAGACCCAAGGAGAAGAGGAAGAATGCCGAAGGCTGAAGGTAGGAAAGCTAGGGGCTGAAGGCTGAAGGCCGAGGATCTGGTCGAAGGCCAGATCCGTGAGCTTGTAAATGGGCTCATGGGTAAGCCCATGAGGCCCCAGTGAGCCATATGGAGCCCCAATGACCTGCCTCACTCTCCCCTCTTTCTTGAAGGAGAGAAGTCTCCTTTTATAAGTGAGGGAGAATCCCATCTTCTTATGTTTTGTCGATGTGGGACTCCCATTCCTTTGCTTGGATTGGCTTGGGAGTGCTTGGCCAGATATTGTACAAACAGTTTTCATTTTCCTTTTTCTTCATTTTCTTTTGCGCTCCTAATGTAAAAAGTCACCGTTTGTTGTTATAATTATGTCTTCTTTTTCTGATGTGATTTCTTCACGCTACCTTCAGCTACATATTATGTAGAGATTTGGCCAAAATCGTGAAATTTTGGAAAACTGAATTATGAACCAAACTCATCCGAACTCATCCATTCCCCAGCAACCAAACCCAAGCTTTTTGGTGGCTCTCTGAAACATCGAGTTTCAATTCAATGCAAAACATAGACAAATAAATAATTCCACGATGCAATTACATTCCTAACCTCATTTCCACAAAAATAAAAACTCATAACCTAATTTCCACAAAATTTAATAAAACATGAAATATATAAAGAAAGAGAAGATGAAGACAAGATAAGAGAAGCATATTGTAGAGAGTATGAGAGAGAAAGAGATGGATACCTGGAGAAGAGTGAAGAGAATAACCTGTGAAGAAGATAGCAAAGAAGAACCCTAGGGAGAAGAAGATGAAAATATAATTTTTCACATGAACGTGTATGTTCTTTTTCCCTAACTGTATAATTAAGCATGTATTATCTAAACCAGGATGTGTGAGTTGTATTAGTTAGTCAGGTAATGAGAGTATTAAAAGCCAACTCATTTAAAGTAGTCAAGTAATTAAATAGTACAAGTTGACACGAAACAACTGACATAGACTATTTACTCATATCTAGAGTCTAATACGGTGTACCGAATGAGCCCTAAGTCTTATAAAGACCCCATGACACTCTTAACTTTTCCAAGTTGGACAAATTAAACTCGAACAAACTCTATAGCCAACAAAGCTTAATTAGGAATAAGTGGTGGATTATGGAAGTGATGGGGTATACAAGCAAAAAGTTCAGAGTGGAGATCGTGTACAAGCACTCGGTGAAATTTTTTTCATTTTTTACTTTCGCTGGGTGAGGTGGGAAAAATCTAACCTAGAATGTCGTCCAATCCGACATATAGGTGAATAGAACTGTAATTAATGACAATTAAAATAAAATAAAGAATCACTGTCCAATCTAAATTAATGACAGAAAAGTAAATAAATGGTAATTAAAAAATGTGCCTGACGATAAAAGTGATCGTCCACTAAATTAAATTAACACCCCTAAATTAATTTATTCCTTCTTTTAATCCCACTTAATTAAATTCACCAAAGATACCATCAATCTTATCTGACTAAATGTCTGGCTGAAGTCCTCATCCAAAATAAATGGAATGAAGAGACGTGAGTCACACAATTAACTACGTCATCGAATCCGACAGGCTCTGTTGTCTATCTAATTTCTAATCATTTCTGTTCTTTGTTGTCGAAAATTGCTTTAGATAGAAACTCAAAAGACACGGGCAGGCAAAAGCCAAGAAACAACAAAACTACGAGTGCAGGTTTTGTTCCATAGAATTTTAGCAGTACTACGGATGACTCTCTTAAACAAAAATTTCAGATAGTGTTCAGGTTAAATATTTTAAGATATTAAATAATCTTATCTCAAAGTAAAATGAGAAATACTCAAGGATGAAACTATCAGCGGATATCCCAATATATTGGTTGATATTTTCCTTTTTTTAGGTGTCAATACAAATACTGGGGGTAAGCCTATTTCTTTTTCCTTATCGGCGATAGATCCTTGATAACTCCCGATATCCTCTATATTTACCAATATTTCTCGATACCAGACAAATAACCCAAATATGTATCTTCAGTTTTGAAAGTAATCATAGGTCCCATCCAGTGAATCAATGTCAAAAACCAAGCTCTAATACTTAGTAGCTTCTCCTTTCTTCTCTTCTCAGTCATTTATGCTATCTTTGGCTCTTCCTCTCCTTTCTCTAGTTGCTCGGTTTCTTGTGTGTTTGATTTTACTTTTCACTTGATTTTCTATCTCTCATTTCCTTTATCATTAAGTCTGACTCTTGTAATATAATGTTGAGTTATGTATTAATGGGTTGGGTTATGTTTGAATAATGTTGTCTTTGTTGTGTTAAGTCTAATTGTATTTATTTTCAAGATTTTCATCGCGCATTATATGCACGCACATTTCATCATGTGCATATCTTATACTTGGTATATTTTGAATTTTATTTGTTCAATACATTCATTAATAATGTGCTTAATATCTATGAAAGTTTCACTTCAAAATTCTGTATTTTTAAGTCAATATATGGGTTTTTTGTCGATTTTCCCCGATAACAAAAACATCAATATATCCCCTATAATATCCATAAATTGAAGGCCTGATACTGTATTGCCGATATTTTCATCCATAGCTATACTATTGGTGATTCTAATGTGAATGTGATATCATATCCTATAATATTGTTAAGTCTTCATACCATATATTCTTCAAATTAAAGACAGATAAAAACAGACTTGAGACATTTCACTCCAGTCCAAGATAGTTGACAGACGGTAGCTAGTGAGTCCTGAATCCCTGATCCTATTGAACGAATTCGATATAAGGGTTCAGGTTCAGCAAATGCAAAATGAATATTACATAACATTAATGTTGAGATCAGGCATGGCTCTTGTCAATCTGAGGCCATGTCTGGTATGTCGTATTTACGACACTTAATCAGAACAAATTAGACCAAGCAAGTTTTTAGAATCGGGGAATTAGAACTCAGAATAAGCCCTTTTGACCAAAAATAGAATTGCTTGAAGATTGCGATATTGGATAGTATTAAATAACACTTCGGGAAGAAGAAAAGGACGGTAATCTATGACAATCTTCAAACTTTTTCAACGTAGTGGTTGCCTTCCACTGGGGCAAAGTGCTTGGAGTCGTCCCGCCTGCTTTGAAATAAGGAGATCTGATCTGATCCTCTCATCCTGCAAAAAAGCTTGTATAAAACAGGGATAGCATTGTTTTGTTATTTCCAGTCAATCACAAACTGCCACATGAAAAGTTATCACGCATGACATGCCGTGATTGACCGGTGATAGCAAAACAATGTTATCCCGGTTTCACACAAGTGTTTCTCGTCATGACCCCTCTTTAGGAGAAACACTTACATGAAACGGGGAAAGGCTAGTTTGCTATCCCCAACCAATCATGGTATGTCATGCGTGATAATTTTTCCATGTGGCAGACTGTGATTGGCCGGGGATAACTTCATACAAGTTTTTTTGCCTGTCTACAATTTGGCTACATTAGTTGGAACCTCTCTTCAACGTATCTAAGAAAAATCATGAATTTTCAGCCATTTTACCCTTTAGACTATCACGCTAGTCATACTTAACCTCTTGAATTATTGTGTCCGTCAATTTAGTCCTCAAACTCATTATAAATATCCAATTTCTTCATTGTCATTAAATTTTTTGAATTCCATCCAATTTTCTATCACAACATCACATGCTTGGCATGTGCCCAATTTTTTTAAAAATAAAATAAAAAATAAAATGTTGTAAACAAATAAATAAATAAAAAAAGGTGGGCGGTCATTTTAAATAATAAGTAGTTGTTAAGTTGAGTCCACTCATCGGAGTTAAGCAGGTGTAATCTTCTTGGGCTAAGTAAAATTATTGATGGGGGGATATTTCTTGATGTGGGGTAATATATTATTGTACAAGCATGAAACGTTTATCTATGGCTTATTTATGTACATGCCCTTTGTGCTTTCAAAGTTATCTCATATTACCATTTGTTCTTTGAAACATCTCAAAATACCCCCTACACTTTTTAAAACTATCTCACATTACCTGTTCCGTTAGCATCAAGAGACGTTCCGTTACTTGGTTTGGGCTCCACTTCTTTTCAATCACTTAACATTGGAGAATAAGGGTTATTCAGTTTCAGAAAAAATGGGTATTTGGGTGAGAAGGGGAAATTTGGAGAAGAAGGCTAGGGCTTATGAAAATCTGAGGTGGGGTTCGGATTTTGGGAGAATCTGGAGAAGAAATCACGGGTTTATAAAACTCTAAGGTGGAGTTCGAAATTGGGAGAATCTGGAGTAGAAGATTAGGGTTTATAAATCTCTGAGTGGAGTTTGGATTTGGAAAAGGGGGAAGGGGGTCACACGATTTGGGAGAAAAAAGGGAAAGGGGATTTCAGATTTGGAGGTTCAGCTAGTTCTTCTCTGTGTGAATACTGACTGAATTGAAGAAGATATGGAAACAGGAGAAGCAAGGCATGTCCAATGGAGGTTCATATCAGGCCTACCTAATTATTATTTGTTTTAGGTAAGAAGGAGAGATGGTGGAGAGAAAAGTAGCAGACAACAAAGTATGCAACTAAGACAAAGAAAACAAGCAAGTGGTTCCCAAGAGCCTTCTCAATCCCAGGCATTTGAAGTAACTCAGGGTTCTCAATCTCAACCATCTCATGCAGCTCAGGCTTCTCAATCTCAACCATCTCAAGCAGCTCAGGCTTCCCAAACATGTGATTCATCTCAATTTGCCAAACTATCTCGAGTACAACAACGTAAGAGGAGGATGAAAGATCAACAGAGGAGCCATTTTGTCAAAGATCCTTTTTTTCATCCTTAGATGTGATGATGTTGAATTTTTGCAACCTGTTTTTGAATTAGAATAAACTCTTTTTGAATGGTTTGAATGTTGTGGAATTATAGATTCTGCAATTGACAGGACCCACCCCGAATTCCTCGAAACTCGAGACGAATCCTGTGGAATTCCCGACATCACCCCGATGTCGAGCCCACTCACTGAAACTATATCCTCTTTTTCCCCAGAGGAATAAGGGCACGAGACTTTCTGCCGAAATTTAGGCAGAGTCTCCCCTGTAATTTGCACTTTCCCCAAATTTTCAACCTACATAAAATACATTTGATATCACCAACTAGCAGCATGCACAAGATAATTTCATGCAGTTCACATAAACGGCCTCTGGCCTTCAAATAATTTGAAAAAGGACTGCCAGCAATGTTCTTAAATCACAATAATGTATTAAGCAATGTAGATAATAAACTCAAACTTATTTATGAATACCCACTGCAAATAACATAAATTTGCTTCCCAAATTTTAACATGCATCAACTATCATCTAAGAATTATCACCAATAGTTCCAGGGCCTCAGCCCACTATACCACATGATCAAACTTAAAATAACATTTATTCCGAACTGGACCTCAGACAGGTCTGGATCAAACGCAATAAAACCACCCAAGTAAAGTTTAGCCCACGGCTGCACCTAGGCACGATCCTAGGCTGCCTACGTACCCTTACTAAGGGATCAAGCCACACGTTGTTCTTTCCTAAAACCTTTTTTCTTTAAATCACAACTCACCAATCACAATCTTTAATTTATCTCCCAAATACTCACAAAATCTCCACATACACCAAAACATCCAAAGCCACGTATTGGGCCTGTCCGCACGCCGAATAATCCTACGACATGTGGGACCTCATCATCATATCACAATATGTCCCCATATGCCGGTACTACCAACGCCACATATGGGGTCTATCAACACGCCGGCTACTCCTACGACACGTGCGACCTCACAAGCATATCACAATATCTCCCCATATGCCGGTACTACCAACGCCACATATGGGGTCTGTCAACATGCCGGCTACTCCTACGAGACGTGCGACCTCACAAGCATATCATAATACGGTACTTACAGTGTCATCAAACACCTTTATAAAGCAATATATATATATATAATCTCCACATACTCAACATAACTCAACAATGCCCAGGACCTGTCCCTATAATCATTTTAATCCTCCTATGAAGGTAAGACTACCCCAGAAGACCCACGGTCAACCAAGGGTCAAACTACCCAAACTTGGTTGCAATTGGGTTGTTGGTTTGTGAGATTATTGATGTCTATGATAGTTGGTTTTATTAAGCTTTCATGTCTGTCAAGGTTTTTGAGTCAAGTACTTAGACGTAATTGACCATTTGATATGTAATGTGATGGTTGGAACCTATTTTGGTGTTGTGCTTATATTCATCAGGTATTGAGATGTAACCATTTGATAAGGCATGAACAAGATATGCTTATAAGTAACTTGTTTTTGTAACCTGTTTTTGGTATCCAATGAACAAGATATGGTTGTAACATGTTTTTGGTATGATGCTTATCAGTATGTCACCATTTGATATCCAATGAACAAGATATGGTTGTAACCTATTACCGGTTTACAAAGACAACTCTAAACTCTAAACAAATTACATTGTTTTTCAACCACATTACATAACATTGTTTTTCCACCAAATTACATTACATTACACCCATTGAACTACTGCTATTAGTCTACTCATCTCAAATTACATTGCTTATTGAACTACTGCTACTGGTCTCAAGTAGCCCAGGCCTCTCAATCACATTACACCTACCAAATTACAAAACATATTACTCTTAATTCCTCCTAATTCATCTTCATGGCAAACACCACCAACCAGGAAAGCAACATAGCAACCCACAATATTTTTGACTTTGCACGAATCTTGCATTTCCCTTTTCCACCCTATCAATGTTCCTCAGCAAACTAGGTAACAAAGACTTTGAACACTCACACATTTCTGCATCAAACCACTAAAAAAACCTACGTCCTTTTTCACCACTTCCCTGTATCAACCAAGAACAATGACTGAAAATTTGATCAATTTGATCAATGACTGAAAATTTGATTAATAAGAACTCTATCAATTTGTGATGCCCAAAACAATGACTGAAATTTGATCTTAAACATTCTTACCTTTGACTTTGGGCAAACTAGAAATTTCCGCCCTGGGTTTGAAGTGGTCCACGAAGTCTGCATCTGTGCTAACTTCCTACAATGACATCATTGGGCATGCCTTGCTTCTCCTGTTTCCATCTCTTCTTCAATTCAGTCAGTATTCACACAGAGAAGAACCAGCTGAACCTCCAAATCTGAAATCCCTCTGCCCCTTTTTCTCCCAAATCGCATGACCCCCTTCCCCCTTTCCCAAATCCGAACTCCACTTAGAGATTCATAAACCCTAATCTTCTACTCCAGATTCTCCCAATTTCGAACTCCACCTCAGAGTTTTGTAAACCCGTGATTTCTTCTCCAGATTCTCCCAAAATCCGAACCCCACCTTAGATTTTCATAAGCCCTAGCCTTCTCCAAATTTCCCCTTCTCACCCAAATACCTTCTTTTTTTTAAACTGAATAACCCTTATTTTCCAATGTTAAGTGATTGAAAAGAAGTGGGGCCCAAATCAAGTAAAGGAACGTCTCTTAATACTGACGGAACAAGTAACGTGAGACAGTTTTAAAAAGTGTAGGAGGTATTTTAAGACGTTTCAAAGAACAAGTGGTAATCTAAGACAACTTTAAAAACACAGGGAGCATGTACATAAATAAGCCTTTATCTATTAGTCTAACATCAATCTACATTTTATCTATTTCTTCATGTGGGGTCATTTAGCTGACAGATGGAATGAATAAATAGAAAATTTAAAAAATATTATGCACTTTAACATAAGTAGGGCATCGACGTGTATCAATTTCGACGTTCTGCTCACCACAATTCAATGCTTTCTATTTTCTTTTCAAATGCCTTATAGAGAAGGCTTCTATTTTAATGACTGCTACGTGTCTGCTATGTGATATTTCAAAGGTAGGTGCCTTCATGTGGGACAAGGAACTTGGAAGATTAACATGATGAAAAGAAAATAAGTTGAGCATATAAATACATGAAGAAGCAAAAGCTAGCCATATAACCTTATAACCCAATGCCTCATATCTTCCTTCTCATCCTCTTTTTCTCTTCCATTATCTCTGCAAATATTCATATGCATGCAACCAAATTGAGCGCGGCTCCCTCTTGTCCTTCACCCTCACACTATCTTCTCCTACTTTAAATTGTAGAGATTGAGTCCATTAGGGATTTGATTGAGATCAAATCTCCTCATTTGATGATGACAATATCTTTTAATTATGATAATATCTAAATTGGTGGTATTCTTATTAAATAAAGATAATATCTCATATTTAAGATATTATCCTTATTTTTAGTATTAATTAATTGGTCAAATAAATGGACTCAATTCATTAACCTAAGGCATATTCTTATATCCATGCGGCGTCTTGTTATTGGAGATGAAAATATATGCTCACACAACTATCCTCCAATTTTCTTAGAAAAATCATCAACAAGAAAACAACTTGGAACTTGGACCTTGATTCACATATCAGCCACTTGTTAAGTCGTGATGAACCCTCCAAAACAAAAGATGAAATTTCAGCCAATCGTACTCTTTAAGATCTTTATTTCCCGAAAATGGAATCGCTTCTTGATAGTCTACAAGTACACATTGTCATCACAATATGACAATATATATATATATAGGGCCATTCTTGAGATTTTGAGGGCCCTGTGCTATACTTAAACTAGGGCCTCACATAAGCTAACACAAACTTACACCATTGCGTAATGCCATACAACAAATGTTTTTTTTTCTTGAAGTGACCAAAGTACCCCTATTCCCAAGGGCAAAATTGAAATTTCACAAAAGAATTAAATTTGATTAAATCGATTAAATTGTATCAGGGATGTTACACCTTTTGAATAATCACCATGATTGTGATGATGAGTCTTTGTCGTAATAGATCATATTCAAATATTAAATATTTTTTAACACCTAATTTATTTTGTATCAATATTCCAAGAACACCTAATTGGATGCGACTTTTTTGGTTGAGTTAGTTGGATGCATTATTTTTGCAAAATTAAATATCTTTTTAAAAACATAATTTATTTTGTATCAATATTCCAAGAACATCATTAATTGGATATGACTTTTTTGGTTGAGTTAGTTGGATGCATTATTTTTGCAAAATTAAATATCTGAGCATATATAAAAACAATTGTGTACCACTTTACTAACTACATTTATAATTGAGGTGAACCCTATATATGGAAGTCTTATCTCTATGGGTACTTGAAAAAAAAAATTCTACATGAGTAATTGAAGAGCTAGCATCAAGTCAATGATGGGGACGTACGCACGCGACAAGCAATGTCTACACAAAGGAATATAGATATTATTGGGGCAATTAGAATATACTTGCTGAAGAATATATATATATATATATATATATATATATATAGTGCCATGCATGCAGTTGAGAGATTTAGTGTCATCATTTGAGGAATGAGGTGCTTAGTCGTTGGATCTAGTTCAATGAAATCATGTGGTTGAGATTGATTTAAGTATTTAAACTTGTTTGTGTCTAATGACTTGCCAACAACCCACATGTATGTATGTTTTACTACGTAGCAAGGCTGCTGTAACTCGTCCGCGTGTTATAATATGGATGGGCGATATGGTTAATATTTTCCACTTTTATGATATAATATCAATAAATATCCACTTATATATTCTAACAAACGAGTTATACCATGTGACATACTCTCATACTATGTACACTATAATTACTCGCACTTAAAGCATCTACAGTGGGGTCCCTAAACCACTTCCTTAGACAAATTTTAGGGAGGACTTGGAAAAATACAACTCCAACCATGCTCCCTATTCACCTCCTAAAATAGAGAGACCTCCAGGAACTCCTAAATTTGAGGAGAGAGAAAGAACTCCTAATGGCTCCTTATAATTTAATGATGTTTCGTTTTATGCATAGTTTAAACTTTTAATTAATACAAACTTTTTTTTTTTTTAATTTTTATAGAGATGATAACCAATCATATTGAATGAAAAAATAACTATAGTATTTATGACTTCCCAACTCAGGGAGTATGATTGAAGTTCAAATTTTATAGAGTTCCTAAAATAACTTTTGTGTGTTTTTAGCTAAATTTTAACTAAATAATAGGGAGCATGACCTTTGCCTACATAATTACTGACTAATTCCTTGTAATCGGGTATTTATTATTTTAGTATGTGGTTGTGAAAGTAGCTGGGATATTGAATGTTGGTGTTGACATTGGACAAGCTGCTTTAAACAGTGGTTGCAACATTATGTGATTGACAGACAGCCGAGTAGTTTTTATCTTTCAACGAAAACAATAAGTTTCAAAAAAAACAAACCAAAATTTTAATTTGATCCTAATTGTCATTATGGTGATTTTGCTGCTAGCTAGGTCACATTTGCATATGACTCTGTTCTTTAAAGAAATTTTACTGGTCCTATACGTAATAAATTTTCAACTATAATTTTTATTCTACTTTTTGCATTTTGATATTTTTTATTTTATTTTTGTCATTCGATAGGGAGGGAAATGGGGCAGTATTATATTGAGTTGCCTCAAGATTGTCTTTTACGTGAATTGAACTCGGGTATATATATATATATATATATATATGTAATTAGTGCTATAGCTTGAGGACGAAACTACTTTGGAGTAAATGCTAGACTTTAAAATAACAAGATCTTCGCTTCGGATTCGTTAGTGGAAACCTCTCTTCCACGTACATAAGGGTTTGGATATTTGTGTTGTGTGGGTATGGTTGTTTGCCCAATTCTCGGTTTTCAATTTAATGATTTGACTATTGATAAAGATTTCATTTTCAGGCTAAAAAGAAGGAAAGAACATTTACTTAGTCATGTCTATATATATCCAAACCTGTAAGCAATGTAAATACAAGAAGAAACACAAACTATTGCCATGAAGCCATATAACCCAATGGCTCATGTTTTCCTTCCTATCCTTTTGTTCTCTTCCATTATCTCTACGAATATTCATGCATGCAACCAAATTGAGCGCAACTCTCTCCTGTCCTTCACCCTCACTCTATCTTCTTCTCCCTTAAACTGGACTTCATCAGTTAACTGTTGTCAATGGAAAGGCATCATATGTAATCAGGATGGTTGGGTGACCCATTTGCTCTTACCCTCGAAAGAGCTCAAATTTGATCAATAAGAACTCTATCAATTTGTGATGCCCAAAACAATGACTGAAAATTTGATCTTAAACATTCTTACCTTTCACTTTGGGCAAACTAGAAATTTCCGCCCTGGGTTTAAAGTGGTCCACGAAGTCTGCATCCGTGCTAACTTCCCACAATGACATCATTGGGCATGCCTTGCTTCTCCTGTTTCCATCTCTTCTTCAATTCAGTTAGTATTCACACAGAGAAGAACCAGCTGAACCTCCAAATCTGAAATCCCTTTGCCCCTTTTTCTCCCAAATCGTGTGACCCCCTTCCCCCTTTCCCAAATCCAAACTCCACTCAGAGATTCATAAACCCTAATCTTCTACTCTAGATTCTCCCAATCTCAAACTCCACCTCAGAGTTTTGTAAACCCGTGATTTCTTCTCCAGATTCTCCCAAAATCCAAACCCCACCTTAGATTTTCATAAGCCCTAGCCTTCTTCTCCAAATTTCCCCTTCTCACCCAAATGCTTTTTTTTTTTAAAACTGAATAACCCTTATTTTCCAATGTTAAGCGATTGAAAAGAAGTGAGGCCCAAATCAAGTAAAGGAACGTCTCTTAATACAGACGGAACGAGTAACGTGAGACAGTTTTAAAGAACAAGTGGTAATCTAAGACAACTTTAAAAACACAGGGAGCATGTACATAAATAAGCCTTTATCTATTAGTCTAACATCAATCTACATTTTGTCCATTTCTTGATGTGGGGTCATTTAGCTGACAGATGGAATGAATAAATAGAAAATTTAAAAAATATTATGCACTTTAACAGAAGTAGGGCATCGACGTGTATCAATTTCGACGTTCTGCTCACCACAATTCAATGCTTTCTATTTTCTTTTCAAACGCCGTATAGAGAAGGCTTCTATTTTAATGACTGCTACGTGTCCAATATGTGATATTTCAAAGGTAGGTGCCTTCATGTGGGGCAAGGAACTTGGAAGATTAACATGATGAAAAGAAAATAAGTTGAGCATATAAATACATGAAGAAGCAAAAGCTAGCCATACAACCTTATAACCCAATGGCTCATATCTTCCTTCTCATCCTCTTTTTCTCTTCCATTATCTCTGCAAATATTCATATGCATGCAACCAAATTGAGCGCGGCTCCCTCTTGTCCTTCACCCTCACACTATCTTCTCCTACTTTAAATTGTAGAGATTGAGTCCATTAGGGATTTGATTGAGATCAAATCTCCTCATTTGATGATGACAATATCTTTTAATTATGATAATATCTAAATTGGTGGTATTCTTATTAAATAAAGATAATATCTCATATTTAAGATATTATCCTTATTTTTAGTATTAATTAATTGGTCAAATAAATGGACTCAATTCATATTATGATATATTTATATTTAATTTATTTTTTATCCAACCCTTCCCGGGGCTACAGCCAAGGGCAGCCCTTGCCTTGGTTCCGCCCATGTCTGCAAATATTCATATGCATGCAACCAAATTGAGCTCGGCTCCCTCTTGTCCTTCACCCTCACACTATCTTCTCCTACTTTAAATTGTAGAGATTGAGTCCATTAGGGATTTGATTGGGATCAAATCTCCTCATTTGATGATGACAATATCTTTTAATTATGATAATATCTAAATTGGTGGTATTATCTTATTAAATAAAGATAATATCTCATATTTAAGATATTATTCTTATTTTTAGCCAAAAAATGAGAGAATATATATATATATATATATATATATATATATAGGGTCAGTCTTGAGATTTTGAGGCCCTGTGCTATCCTTAAACTAGGGCCTCACATAAGCTAACACAAACTTACACCATTGCGTAATGCCATACAACAAATATTTTTTTTTCTTAAAGTGACCAAAGTACCCCTACTCCCAAGGGCAAAATTGAAATTTCACAAAAGAATTAAATTTGATTAAATCGATTATATTGTATCAGGGATATTACACCTTTTGAATAATCACCATGATTGTGACAATGAGTCTTTGTCGTAATAGATCATATTCAAATATTAAATATTTTTTAACACCTAATTTATTTTGTATCAATATTCCAAGAACACCATTAATTGGACGCGACTTTTTTGGTTGAGTTAGTTGGATGCATTATATAAGCTAACACAAACTTACACCATTACGTAATGCCATACAACAAATATTTTTTTTTCTTAAAGTGACCAAAGTAAAGGCCACCTATGTAACGGAGATTGTCATCGGTCTTGTGTTGGTCCATGGCTTTGAGACTGTTTGGTTTACTTTGAAGGCATAGAGAGGGAAGAAGGGAGAGAACAGAGGAGAGATGGTGGTTTGAAGCAAGAGAGGGGCTTGAGGCTTCAAACCTGAGATTGTCAAACCTGAGGGAGGCTTCAAACAAGATCCAAAACTAATTTAATGCTAAAAAGGGTAATAAAGATATTTCATCTTTTTAATTAAATTAAAAAAAAATATACAATTGTTGATTTTTGGGTTTATTTTGGGTGTGTTTTTATGTTTTAAATAGTGTAGGGTATATTTATAGTTTCATGTGTAGGAATGGGTGTTTCACTAATTTTGTATATATAAAAACAATCGTGTACCACTTTACTATCTACATTTTTAATTTAGGTAAGCCCTATATATGGAAGTCTTATCTCTATGGGCACTTGGAAAAGAAAAAAAAATTCTAAATGAGTAATTGAAGAGCTAGCGTCAAGTCAATTATGTGGACGTACGCACGTGACAAGCAATGTATGCATATAGGAATATAGATATTGTTGGGACAATTAGAATATACTTGCTGAAGAATATATATATATATATATATATATATATAGTGTCATGCATGCAGTTGAGAGATTTAGTGTCATCATTTGAAGAATGAGGTGCTTAGTCGTTGGATCTAGTTTAATGAAATCATGTGGTTGAGATTGATTTAAGTATTTAAACTTGTTTGTGTCTAATGACTTGCCAACAACCCACATGTATGTATGTTTTACTACGTAGCAAGGCTGCTGTAACTCGTCCACGTGTTATAATATGGATGGGCGATATGGTTAATATTTTCCACTTTTATGATATAATATCAATAAATATCCACTTATATATTCTAACAAACGAGTTATACCATGTGATATACTCTCATACTATGTACACTATAATTACTCGCACTTAAAGCATCCACAATAGGGTCCCTAAATCACCTCTTTAGACAAATTTTAGGGAGGAATTGGAAAAATACAACTCCAACCATGCTCCCTATTCACCTCCTAAAATAGAGAGACCTCTAGGAACTCCTAAATTTGAGGATAGAGAAAGAACTTCTAGTGGCTCCTTATAATTTAATGATGTTTCGTTTTATGCATAGTTTAAACTTTTAATTAATACAAGCTTTTTTTTTCTTTTCTTTTTTATAGAGATGATAACCAATCATATTGAATGAAAAAATAACTATAGTATTTATGACTTCCCAACTTAGGGAGTATGATTGAAGTTCAAATTTTATAGAGTTCCTAAAATAACTTTTGTGTGTTTTTAGCTAAATTTTAACTAAATAATAGGGAGCATGACCTTTGCCTACATAATTACTGACTAATTCCTTGTAATCGGGTATTTATTATTTTAGTATGTGGTTGTGAAAGTAGCTAGGATATTGAATGTTGGTGTTGACATTGGACAAGCTGCTTTAAACAGTGGTTGCAACATTATGTGATTGACAGACAGCCGAGTAGTTTTTCTCTTTCAACGAAAACAATAAGTTTCAAAAAAACAAACCAAAATTTTAATTTGATCCTAATTGTCATTATGGTGGTTTAGCTAGGTCATATTTGCATATGATTCTGTTCTTTAAAGAAATTTTACTGGTCCAATACGTAATAAATTTTCAACTATAATTTTTATTCTACTTTTTGCATTTTGATATTTTTTATTTTATTTTTGTCATTCGATAGGGAGGGAAATGGGGGAGTATTATATTGGGTTGCCTCAAGATTGTCTTTTACGTGAATTGAACTCGAGTATATATATGTAATTAGTGCTATAGCTTGAGAACGAAACTGCTTTGGAGTAAATGCTAGACTTTAAAATAACAAGATCTTCGCTTCGGTTTCGTTAGTGAAAATCTCTCTTCCACGTACATAAGGGTTTGGATATTTGTGTTGTGTGGGTATGGTTGTTTGCCCAATTCTCGGTTTTCAATTTAATGATTTGACTATTGATAAAGATTTCATTTTCAGGCTAAAAAGAAGGAAAGAACATTTACTTAGTCATGTCTATATATATCCAAACCTGTAAGCAATGTAAATACAAGAAGAAACACAAACTATTGCCATGAAGCCATATAACCCAATGGCTCATATTTTCCTTCCTATCCTTTTGTTCTCTTCCATTATCTCTACGAATATTCATGCATGCAACCAAATTGAGCGCAACTCTCTCCTGTCCTTCACCCTCACTCTATCTTCTTCTCCCTTAAACTGGACTTCATCAGTTAACTGTTGTCAATGGAAAGGCATCACATGTAATCACGATGGTTGGGTGACCAATTTGCTCTTACCCTCGAAAGAGCTCAAAGGAGGTATTTTTCCTTCAACATCATCACTTGGAAATCTCACACATCTCACCCACTTGAATCTCTCTCACAATTCACTTTATGGATCACTTCAAACTGAATTCTTCTCATTCCTGAAACAACTTGAGATCCTTGATTTGAGCTATAACCTTCTTTCTGGAGAACTACCACTTTATCTACCATCCAGCAGTATCAAGAAACTGGATTTGTCAAGCAATCAGTTTCATGGTGCAATTCCATCTTCATTCTTCCAACAAACTAGGAATTTGATTAGTTTTAATGTCAGCAACAATATTTTATCAGGGCCCTTCCCATCCTCTATTTGTCTCAAACATTCTTCACGCTTGACTAGGGTTTTGGATTTTTCCTCCAATAAATTTAATGGCAGCATTTCACGAGGACTAGGGGAGTGTTCCGAACTAAGGATTTTTCGTGCCAGTCATAATAACCTCTCAGGGTTTCTTCCAGAAGATATCTATAATGCTACCAAACTTGAAGAACTGGCATTAGCTCTCAATTCACTCATTGGAGCCATTAGTGATAGAATTGTCAACCTCACAAACCTTGCAATCCTTGACCTCTATTATAATCAATTGAGTGGTGTCCTCCCTCTCAATTTTGGGAAGCTGTCCAAGTTGAAACAACTGAACCTTGATTTCAACCACTTAGAAGGTGCCTTGCCCCCATCTTTGATGAATTGCACAAACCTTATTGAAATACATCTAGCATCCAACAACTTGGAAGGAGATATCTCCACACTTAATTTCTCCAAACTCAGTGAACTTAGTAAAATTGATCTAATGGCGAATGAATTCACTGGTATCTTGCCAATAAGCCTTTACTCATGTCGGTCCTTAAAAGCCATTAGATTGATTCAAAATTATATAGAGGGACAAATACAAGTTGAGATTCTTTCATTGAAAACCTTGTCCTTACTCTCGCTTAGTGGCTTAACCAATTTCACTGGGGCAATGAAGATATTTGTTGATGCTCTTTTTCGGAGAGGGTCAACTTAGAGAA
>NC_024128.1:10889550-10903389 GCF_000346735.1 Prunus mume | reverse complement strand
GGCGGGGTGCAGGGCGTCGGGGGGCCGTTGTCCTGGTGGGGGGAAAGGACGGCGGTTCGAACCGGGAGCTCTATCACGGGTGAGTCGGTGAACTTCATGCCTCCCAATTCTCTGGTCCCTAATTGTTACTTTGTGTTTTTCTTGTTGCTACTTGCTTGTATTTTGCTTTTATTAATGTTAAATTACTTTTTTTTTTCTATTTTTAATGAAAATTAAACAACATTAACAAATATAAATTGGCTTGGAAAATTTTAATATTTGATTCTAATGTAAGTTATTAATTGGCTGGTCAATTTCTTTTTATATAAATCTCTTGTGAAAGGCTAAACTATTAAAATTCTGCGATTATATGTAGTAAAATTTGTTTATTCGTCAATTAGTTATTAATTTAGTGTTATTTCTCTTATTGAAAGAGATTTTAAGTTTGAATTTACAAACTTTTATTATTAGCTACGGCACAATGTAACTCAAAAGTTCTTTTTTTTCCCTTGACCAAGAGTATGATGAGCTAACTCTTTCAATTTCAATGATAAACTCTCTAAAATGACACAAATGCATGAGCTAATTTCTAAGGATCTTTCGAATCTCAAAAAAGAAAAACAAGTAAACTAGAAGAATAGGCTTTAGAAGTTTGAAAGTTGATGGTGTCCATAGGAGAGACTTTAAAGAGGGCTGGCCCAAGCTCAAGGCGAGCACGGCTGTAGCTTGGGGTTGCTAGAATATTTGGCTGATTCGTCATGATTCATAGGCAAAATGAGTATAAGAAAACACAAATAAAACATGTCTAAAAGTCATTCTTAGTCTATGTAGTTTACATAATTTTCACTTTTCGTCAATATAGTTTTAATTTGGTCAATTATACCTTTGTAGCTTCATAATTGTAACAATTCAAAGACAAAATGTGAATTCCGTCATATACCTATTCTTTAACGGGGTCAGGGGTATTTTCGTAAACTACTGATTTTGACGTAGGGTTTGTTGATTAATGAATTGAGAATTAGGGCCAGTTTGGCATTGTTGTGCTGTGAAAATAATTGATGTCAAATTTGCCGTGATAAAAATCAGCTGTCAAAGAAAGCATTTTGGCGTTTGGTAAAATTTTTGTTCAAAGTGTTGTTGGTACTAATTCTCGCATAATTTGAAAATGATTGCCACATAATCATTAAATCCAATGCTTCTTTCAAACTGATTCCTGCATAATTAGAAAATGAAAGCACCTCATTAGCTGCTTTCTCTTATAGCTTTCTATCACAATAATTTTTAACAATAAGTGATTTTCTTATAGTTTACCAAAAGGGACCGAGCTTCCCAAAATTTTAAAAAAATCACTTATCATCCCAAATAAGCAATACCGAACGAGCACTTAGATTGGGAATGCATTGATTACTATTCGCTACTTTGGTCACTTTGGAATTTCATTTTAATGACAAATCAATTGCTTGTTCTTGTTTACGATTAAAAAAATACTTAAATTTAAGTTTCTATTTTTTTATACTTAAAATGGACAGAAATACCCCTGATGTCGTGAAAGAAATTGACGAAATTCGTGACTTGTCCTTGAATTGCTACAACTATGAAACTATAAGGGCACAATTGACCAAATTAAAACTACAAGAATGAAAAGTGAAAATAGATGAACTTCAGAGACCAAAAGTGACATTTAGCCATAAAACGTACCCTAAAATATTCGGGTGACTCATCACTGCAATATAGAGAAGTAAAAGAACTTAGCCAAAACAACAAGATTGACCAAGAAAAGAAGACCTGGAATACTCATAAAAAAACTAATTTGTTATAAACAATAAAATTATCTATTGGATAATGCAAATATTACAATTTTAAAAAAATTATCTACATCAGAGTTATTAAATCAGACCTATTCATAGAGTGTTTTGTTTCAATCTAATCAATTCATTATTTACAAGCTCTGACCAGTCACATTGAAAAGAGGTCAAACATGCATGTCAAGGAAAGAGCAACAGAAAAAACCCAAAACTTTCCAAATAATTCTGCAGCAATATCCAAACCAATTTCTTCTTTGTTGCAGTCCTCCTTCCATTCCAAGTGTGGAATGAACCTTTGTTGTAGTCCTACATGACCCGTCTATTCATCAACTTCACCCCGTCAAACACGCAAAAGAAATATTTGAGCGAAGAATATATAGATACAAGAAATTCAGAGTCACCGTCACCGTGGTCTCCACTCCCATCCCATGCCAACACCACCACCACTCTCTTGAATCTTCAATTCTTTATTGGGAGTTTCACTAAAACACCCAAAATAGGAGCTGAAATTATAAAAAAACCCAACACCCAAAACACTTTATAAACACACCCAAAACCCATCATTACACACACTCAAAACCCATTTATAAACACACCCAAAAAATATACAATTGTTGACTTTGGGGTTGATTTTGGGTGTGTTTCTATGTTTAAATAGTGTTTGGGTTTTTTTATAAATACATGTCTAGGATTGGGTTTATTTATAAATTTGTATTCTTTATTTATGTCCGTTGCTCAAGTGATATATTCTTGAAAAATGAAGATAAGACTGTTCAACTCTTAGATTGCGAATTTAAACCATTGATCAAGTTGATTTTTTCATGAATGTTTAATCGATATTCACAATTTGACATTACAACATAAATAAAAATACACAATATGCAAGTCAAACAATTAGACTCAACGATACGTCTCAAGTCCTCCGAGGAAAATTATATTTTGATTTGAATTGGTAAACATTGGCTGCTTATATATAAGCGCCTTGGAAAGTTAACTCTGCATGCAGTCTCTCGGCTAGCAAAGCTTTTCACTAAACTCTCTGCCAAAAACTAAGAAATGCTTGTCAATTACGCTGGCTATTGGATCATCACACACCATTCACAAAACCTTGACCAAATCCTCTTTCTTCTTTTCTGTTTAATAACCCCTTCAGTAACTCCATTAACCTTTGATTTCCCCATCTTTAGTCCTACTGATATCAACACTATATCTCTGGAGGGAGACACTAATCTCGACAGACAATTCCTCCGACTCACCAAAAGCTGTTCTCTCGATCAACAGGAACAAAGCGTCGGTCGAGCTACTTACCACAAACCCTTCCTCCTCCGGGAAACTACTACCGGAAAACTCGCTGATTTTAGCACACATTTCACATTCATCATCCATTCACAAAATAGTTCCGAATATGGAAATGGACTCACCTTTTTCCTAGCGCCAGATGGGTCCTTACTCAACCGCAAGCTAGGAAAAGGTAGCAATCTTGGCCTCCCCGTTGAACACCTCCCGGGACACATGTCAACGAATCAGTACCCATTTGTGGCGGTGGAGTTTGACATCTGGAGCTGAAATTATAAAAAAACCCAACACCCAAAACACTTTATAAACACACCCAAAACCCATCATTACACACACTCAAAACCCATTTATAAACACACCCAAAAAATATACAATTGTTGACTTTGGGGTTGATTTTGGGTGTGTTTCTATGTTTAAATAGTGTTTGGGTTTTTTTATAAATACATGTCTAGGATTGGGTTTATTTATAAATTTGTATTCTTTATTTATGTCCGTTGCTCAAGTGATATATTCTTGAAAAATGAAGATAAGACTGTTCAACTCTTAGATTGCGAATTTAAACCATTGATCAAGTTGATTTTTTCATGAATGTTTAATCGATATTCACAATTTGACATTACAACATAAATAAAAATACACAATATGCAAGTCAAACAATTAGACTCAACGATACGTCTCAAGTCCTCCGAGGAAAATTATATTTTGATTTGAATTGGTAAACATTGGCTGCTTATATATAAGCGCCTTGGAAAGTTAACTCTGCATGCAGTCTCTCGGCTAGCAAAGCTTTTCACTAAACTCTCTGCCAAAAACTAAGAAATGCTTGTCAATTACGCTGGCTATTGGATCATCACACACCATTCACAAAACCTTGACCAAATCCTCTTTCTTCTTTTCTGTTTAATAACCCCTTCAGTAACTCCATTAACCTTTGATTTCCCCATCTTTAGTCCTACTGATATCAACACTATATCTCTGGAGGGAGACACTAATCTCGACAGACAATTCCTCCGACTCACCAAAAGCTGTTCTCTCGATCAACAGGAACAAAGCGTCGGTCGAGCTACTTACCACAAACCCTTCCTCCTCCGGGAAACTACTACCGGAAAACTCGCTGATTTTAGCACACATTTCACATTCATCATCCATTCACAAAATAGTTCCGAATATGGAAATGGACTCACCTTTTTCCTAGCGCCAGATGGGTCCTTACTCAACCGCAAGCTAGGAAAAGGTAGCAATCTTGGCCTCCCCGTTGAACACCTCCCGGGACACATGTCAACGAATCAGTACCCATTTGTGGCGGTGGAGTTTGACATCTCGCAAAGTGGAATCCCAACCATCCAAGATCCCATCTACGATCATGTAGGTGTCGATGTTAACTCTCTCAAGTCATCTAAGACCGGGCCTTGGAATGGTAGGGTTTCGGATGGACAAAAAAATGAAGCTTGGATTAATTACAATTCTAGCTCGAAAATACTTACTGTTGCCTTCACGAGTTTCGTTAACGGTACAAATGGTACCCAACTGCAGAGAACCATCAACTATCTCGATCACATAATTGATCTGAATCAGTACTTGCCGGATAGGGTTATTGTTGGCTTCTCAGCTTCAACGGGGACTCCGGTTGCTCTACATGGGATCAATTCTTGGAGTTTTAATTCAACTTCATTGCTTGATGAGAGTGCAAATGACAACATTAATATTGGTCTAGCAGTTGGGTTGGGTGTTGGTGGATGTCTTATATTGTTTGCGGGGTTGGTTTTGTTTTGGAAGAAAGGGAGACTCAGGAAAAGTGAGGAAGAGCCTATAGTTGTTGATGATGAGTTCGATAAGGGGACCGGCCCAAGGAAGTTTCCATACAATGAATTGGCTCTAGCCACCAGTGATTTTAAAGAGGAAGAGAAGCTTGGAGAAGGAGGGTTTGGTGGGGTTTATAAAGGCTTTATAAAAGATTTGAACTCATATGTTGCTGTTAAGAGGATATCCAAGGGGTCAAAACAAGGCCAGAAGGAGTATACGTCAGAAGTAAGGATTATCAGTCGACTTAGGCATCGAAATTTAGTGCAACTCATTGGTTGGTGCCACGAAAAAGGAGAACTCCTACTTGTTTATGAGTTCATGCCCAACGGAAGCTTAGATTCACATTTGTTCAAAGCAAAAAATATGTTAGTTTGGGAGGCAAGATACAGAATTGCTCAAGGCTTGGCCTCCGGGTTGCTCTATTTACATGAAGAATGGGAGCAATGTGTGGTGCACAGGGATATCAAATCCAGCAACATTTTGTTGGATTCAAATTTCAACGCAAAACTTGGGGATTTCGGGTTGGCCCGCCTTGTGGATCATGGAGAACAATCACAAACAACGGTTTTGGCTGGAACTATGGGTTACATGGCTCCGGAATGTCTTACCAACGGAAAGGCTAGCAAGGAATCCGATGTTTATAGCTTCGGAGTTGTTGCACTAGAGATAGCCTGTGGGAGAAAACCCATCAATCCTCAATTGGAAAGGAATCAAATCAATATGGTAGAATGGGTTTGGGAGCTTTATGGAAAAGGGAAACTCCTCGAAGCGACTGATCAAAAACTGTGCGAAGATTTTGATGAGAAACAAATGGAATGCTTGATGATAGTTGGGTTGTGGTGTGCTCACCCGGATTACAATATGAGGCCTTCAATACAACAAGCAATTCAAGTGCTTAACTTTGAAGCTGCATTGCCAGTTCTCCCGCCAAAGAAGCCAGTGGCCACCTATTCTACTCCTCCACCATCACTCCCATTGTTAATGTCTTCTTGTAGCACTATTGGTTTTGAAATATGTGAAATTGAGTCTTCAGGGTATGCTTATAGCACTAATTCCTCATAAGTTAAACGCATTTTGTACAACAATTAATTCTTAACTATTACAACACTATCCACATTTCCTTTCTTATTGCGTTCTTTTCTTAGTGATACAATGGAGCCTTCACGTTACAACTTATAGCACCATTATGATCTCAATCCAATGTATCGCGCCGACATGATTTTTCGTTATTGACTTTTATTCTTGAATTTATTTAAATGGATATGCTTGACGACATTGTTGTATTTAGTTGTAAATATATACTTCTTTTTCGCTTTCAAGACTTGAACCCAGCTAGCTAAGACCTCATCTTTTCTAGTTCATATTTTATCTCGGGATGCTGATTCCTTGCCCTCTGCCTGGTGCTTAATCTTCTGTTGTGTGGTTTTTCGTTTGTTTTGTTCTTTTGGCTTGTTTTTAGTTCTTTGGTTTGGTGTGTCTGTTCTGTTTGTTTGGTTGCGTTTGGCTCCCCTTTGGGCCTTTGCCACTTGGCTTTTATGATATCTCTGTTGACCGAAAAAAAAAAAAAAGACCTCATCTTTTACCAACACTTTTGTGTTTGGGTATTGGATATGCGGATCGAATATACTTCCGCATCCTCCTACCTATCAAGCCAACTCGCTCTAACTCTTGTACTTTCATTCTTTTAGGTGTACCTAACGCTCATTTGCTTTTCTTTTCTTTCTTTAATTAATTTTTTTTTTTAATGGTCAAATGATACTTATAGTCTTATTGTTCTTTCTGATTTTCACATCTTGTTATTATAATTTTGGTAATTTAGGGCTGTACGTAGTTTACTTGAAATCCAATCTTTGTTAAATTTGCCAAAGGGTGTATGGCTTTCTGGCCCAACATGAAATCCACTCTTTACGTTCCTATGTTTAACAAATTTAACTGGTTGGAGTTGATTGCAAGCTTAAATAAATTGCTTGTCTTTGATCACAAAAACTGAAACTACATGAACAAATAAAGTAAAAACTCGATCGCGAAAACCGCTTTCTCCTTTGGAGTCTTTGTTCTGGTGCCATGCCCTTATCTAACTTCATCTTGTAGATGACACTCGCACATGATGGATGTACTCTTTCATTTATCAATTCATCCAAGTTGGACTACGCTTGCCTCTCTTGTGTTCAGTCTATATGAAAGGTACTTCTATAAAGTTTTAAGTTGGCTCATTAGCATAGAAACTCTCAAATCTGAATTCTAACCACTTCCAAGCCTTATCAATCCACCAGGACAAAACTTACTAGTCTCTCAAGTCCCCACACCACATCACTCGCCCGCCTACTCTTTATAGCAGTACAAGCTTCCCGCCAACCAATACCACACAAAACATACAAAGCAATAAATTCACAAGCAAATTTAGACCATGTCTTCAAGCTCCCTCTCGAATGTTGGTGCATTATCATAATAAATTGAAAATGACTAAATAATTTGAGAGAAAAAGAAGAAGAAGAAGAAGAAGAAGAAATACAAGAGTAAGCGTCGAATAGGTCTCATCAAGTCCTCCTCAAACTAGATTTTTCTTGATTTGAATCGGTAAGCAAAGGACTTCTGATCAAAGCACTTTGAAAAATTAAACTCTACAGGGTCTGCTCTATATTAGATCACAATTTGATCTGTAAGCTTACCCAAAAACAAAAAAACAAATTTGAAATGGTTTTCCTTCTTCTGCTTTTGTTTCAGTTAGCCCTTTGTGTGACATCATTAGACTTCAATTTCTCCACCTTCCCAAATGGAAAAAACACCATATCTCTGGAGGGAGATGCTCGCATCGATGGAGAATTCCTCCTACTCACCAAAAGTGCTGTTGACGACGTAAAGGAACAAAGCGTGGGCCGAGCCACCTACAGTCAACCCTTCCTCCTCCGCGACAACGCCACAGGAAAGCTTGCGGACTTCACCACAAATTTCACATTCGTCATTGACTCCCATGGCAAAACGCCGTATGCTGATGGACTAGTGTTCTTCATAGCGCCAAACGGGTCCTTACTCAACAGCACATTAGGCAGAGGAGGCAGTCTAGGCCTTGCCGTTGAAAACCCGCAAAACATATCAAAAAATCAGTACTCCTTTGTAGCAGTAGAGTTTGACATCTATCAGAATGAAGTCACCTCTATCCAAGATCCCGCGGGAGATCATGTCGGGGTTGACATCAACACTGTCAAGTCTAAGATGACCGAACCTTGGAATGGAAGTATTGCAGAGGGTCGAGTGAATAGTGCTGGCATTAGTTACGATTCTAAATCAAATGGTATTAATGTGGTTTTCACTAGTTATGTGAATGGTGTCCAGGTGATGAGGTATATTGATTGCATGGTTGATCTGAATAAGATTTTGCAAGGTTGGGTGATTGTTGGGTTCTCTGCTGCAACAGATGCTACTACCGCTCTGCACAAGATCAACTCATGGAGCTTCCATTCAACTCAACTGTTTGATGAAAAACCAAAGAACACCACACCAAAGTCTGGAAATGGCATCAATATTGGACTAGTGCTTGGGTTGGGTATTGGTGGACTTGTTGTCTTGGGTGGTGTGTTGGGTTTGGTTTGGTTCATCTGTTGGAAGAAGAGAGGGGAAAGTAGTGATGAAGATGTTACGGTGAGTGACTCGATTGATGAGGAATTCGAAAACGGGATAGGCCCCAAAAAGTTCTCGTACAGAAAATTGGCTCAATCAACGCGCAATTTTGATGAGGGACAGAAGCTTGGAGAGGGAGGATTTGGTGGAGTTTACAGAGGCTACATAACAGACCTGAACTTAAATGTTGCGGTGAAGAGGATATCAAGTGGGTCGAGACAGGGGTTGAAGGAGTATGCAGCTGAAGTAAGGATCATTAGTAGACTTAGACATCGGAATCTTGTGCAACTGATTGGTTGGTGCCACGAAAGAAAACAACTCCTACTTGTTTATGAGTTCATGTCCAACGGCAGCTTAGATTCCCATTTGTTCAAAGCAAAGAGCTTGTTAGCTTGGGACGCAAGATACAGAATTGCTCAAGGCTTGGCATCCGGGTTGTTCTATCTCCATGAGGAATGGGAACAATGTGTGCTGCACAGGGATGTCAAATCCAGCAATATCATGTTAGATTCAAATTTCAACGCAAAACTTGGGGACTTTGGATTAGCTCGACTCGTGGACCACGGAAAACAATCACAAACTACTGTTCTTGCTGGAACCATGGGCTACATGGCTCCCGAATGTATGACCACCGGAAAGGCTAGCAAGGAAACAGATGTTTACAGTTTTGGAGTTGTTGCTTTGGAGATAGCTTGTGGGAGAAAACCCATTGATCCCGAGTTCAGGAGCAGTCAAATCACTATGGTGAAGTGGGTTTGGGAGCTTTATGGTGAAGGGAGAGTCATTGAAGCAGCTGACCCAAAACTATGTGGAGATTTTGAGAAGAGGCAAATGGAGTGCTTGTTGATTGTTGGGTTGTGGTGTGCTCATCCGGATTACAAGATCAGGCCTTCGATACAACAAACAATTCAAGTGCTTAACTTCGAAGTTCCATTGCCTATTCTCCCGTCAAAGATGCCGGTGGCTAGCTACTTTTCTCCTCCGCTATCATTTTCAATCTTGTCTGGTACTGATTTAGAAGGAGGTCCAGGTTATGGCTACAACACCAATTCCTCACAGTTCACCACATCTTCTGCATCAAATTCTTCTCCATCAACATCACTTTTGTACTCAAAATAATTTTAATTTTAATTGTTGTTTTATAATAATGCACAAACTTTTTTGTAATTTAATTTTATATTTACAATTGGGTAGGCTAGAGGATGTTCAGAGTTGGCTATAGCTTTCAGTTCTGAATTCTAAATCCATTTACATTCCCAAGCACTTCAATGAGTTCAATCCATCTTTCCATCTAAACTTTATCAAACTATTAACTCACAAACTTTCTATCCAACATGCAATAATTATCAGACTTATTGGCTTTGGCCCGTCGACCTCACAAACAGGACTAAGCAATAAATATAAGATAAGAAATTAAATGTAGTTAGTCAATATGTGGAGAAAGACTTCCATTAAATGGAGAAATTATAGAATAGTATAGTATCACTACGTCCTATGGTAATACTTTTATTCAAAATTTGCCATTTGTATTATTTTTATAAGAAATTAAACTATTCTTCCAGTTGGATTTGGATTTGAAACTCCACAACAAAATTTTAAAAATTGTTAGAAAAACAGAGAAAATGAAAACAACCCGTCATCGCATTGACACCATCATCCGACGGCTCTTCCTCTCTGTCTTTCCATTACTCGATGTGCATTCAAATGTCTCAGTAAATTAGTATTTCAATTTGATAATGATTAAAGCCTCTTTGTTTGAATATGGACCCATTTGTAATGATTAGAGATCTTGTAGGTGCTTCCATGGGTTCAAGAGAAGTTGCAGTTTCAGGGAGAGAGATGAAGGGCCTGCGGAGTAACCAAATTCGTAATAATATCTTCATGTCTAACACATACAACGTGATCGAAAGACTTGCTACTATGGGTTTGAGGCTTGCAGGACTGGGCAAATTGTTGTGCACCTGATTAACAAATTGAAATGGGATTTGGGTCTTCTTCACGGTATTGTTTGTTGAAGAAAGGAGCTTGCTTGGCACAATTGGGGAGAAGGGCAATGATGGGATGTGATCTGATTGCAAACACACAGAAACAGAGGAATGACGGCAGGCATGGGAGACAGAGCGACGGCACGACAGTTAGATTGAGGGCAAGCGATTGTTGCTGGAACATTTTCTCTTCTATTTCTTTTAATTTTTTTTTAATTTAAAGGGTAAAATTGGAGTTTCAAATGCAGTTGAACAAAAAGTTTAATTTCTTATAAAAATAATACACATGGTAAATTTTGAATGGAAGTATCACCAGCCTGACGTGATAATACGTACTATTCTACAATTTCTCCATTAAATAGAGATAACACTATTTTGTTATCCTGACGAATAACATTATACACATACTAACACTATTGATCAGGAATAATAAAACAGTGATATCCTATCGCAACTAAGTTTTTCTCCATTATTTCACTCTCAAGACACCGAGGTCTCTTCTCCCATCCCGTCATTACCATTCTATTGAATCTTGATCCACTATTTTATTCTGACGATGAAAATAAATAAATGAAAAGTCCCCTTGTAAATTCAAACAATGAATATATAGCATGTTGAACGAATCAAGAAAATAAAAATACCATACAAGGTAAAGCTGCAAATAAAAATATATAAGATGACATGTCAAATTTTAAAAAGTCAATAAAAGAAGAGTTGGAATCAACCAATGCCACAAGTCTTCCAACGAAAATTGTTCTCATTTGAATTGGTAAATTAACTATGCGCCACACATATGCTCTCTACTTGGAAATTTGCTTTGCAGTCTTCTCTAGCTTTCACTAGCTCTCTCCAGCCGCTGATTTAATTTCTTAGGAATGAAATTCACATGTTTAATTCTACGAGATGAAAATGGAAGATGTTTATTCCCATGTTTGGGAACGTTGGGAAATGAGGACTAGGAAATATCATTTTCTCTCATTTTTCATGTTTAGTTTGTGCAATATTAGGAATGAAAAGTTGTTCAATTTTCCTACAATACCCTTAATTTTTTTAATTAAAAAATTAAAAATTATTAATACCAAGGGTTTAAGGGTCAAAAGTGATATTCCACATGAGAAACCTTAGCCCCCTCTGTCTTAGAAAAAACACTACCATAGCCGTTTTCACTTTGAGGGGGGAGGAAGTCACTGTTTTTCCTCCCATCTCCCCTCTTCTCTTCCTTCATTCTTTTCTTCCCCCATTCTCAAAGACAGAAGGCTTCCCCTATTTGTCTTCATTTTCTTATGATTTTCCTCCAACCATCATAGACAGTTGCGTCACGGCGTCGGATCTCTATATGTGTTTCGATGTCGGATCTCCACCACCATCCTTTTTGCCTCTCCTTTTGTGAGAACTTTTCACCTTTCCTTTGTGAGAGCTTTTCATCTCTCCTTTGTGAGAGCTTTTTATCTCTCATTTGTGAGAGTTTTACTTGTATTGTTATTGCTTGGTTTTTTTCAAGCTTTATATCCTTTTTATTATTCTGAGTTTGCAATCTTAGTTGGGATGCCTATGCCAGACTTTCCTCGATCTTGCTTGATCGTTAGTGAGACAAATGGAATACTAGTCAGTACCTTGGAGTCTTTCTGTTTGTTTTGGTGCAATGTCCCCATGTGTTGTAGATGATACTGACGTATGATAGGAGAATGTGCTTTTTTCTTTTTTCTTTTTTCTTAATCCAAAAATTCAAGTTGGATTGGAAGCTTCTCTCCTTTGCATTTTGTAACTATAAACATTGTAACACCCCGACTCCAATTATTTCCTATTTTAATTAAATTAAGAGAAATTATTAATTTACTCTTGGGTTAAGGGTAATTTTGGTCATTTTCTGATCCGGAAAGATTTTGGGACCACAAGTGGTTTGGTTGCATAGGTGGTACTGAGACGAAACCGTAGACAGGCGGTAGGCTTGAATCGGAGATTTAATGAAGTTTTGGCGATCAAAATAAACTCGATGGCGGAACCGTAATTATTTCGAAAAGTTTGGAGTAAAAATCAGATTTTTTTTCATTTTTACCTCACTCTCTCTCTCTCTCCTCCTCCCGCGCGCACAGCTCTCTCTCTCTCTCTCTTCCGTTTCTCTCTCCCCGACACCGACTTTCTCTCTCTTCGATTCTCTCAACTCCGGCCACGGAAAGGGCCGGCACCGGTCCCGTTCGACTCGTCGTGAAGTCCCGATCACGACCCACCCAATTTTCCTGCCGGAAACCTCGAATCCCGACGTCAGTTTCGACTGGTTCGAACCGGAAGTTTCCGATCGTTGCGCCGCCGCCACCACCGTCCGTTTCAGGTAAAATTGATGGGCTTTCTTCCTCTTTTTACATGTTCTAGCTGACTGTTGCTTAGGATTGGAACGATTTGGAGGTTTTGGAAGTTAATTTTTGAATTAGGTTTTGGCCGGTTTTCAATTTGAAATTCCGGCCAGTTCTCGTACGAATTGGACCTTGTGGCAGTTGAAGAAAGTGATCCTGACCTTGAGAAGAAGCTAGGATAGGAAGGATGAGCGTTGGTGTGGAGATTTTTCGTAGCCGGAAATTTCTCTACACACCCATGCGCTGCCGGCGCGTGACAGGACCCGCCCCAGAATTTCCCCTGAACCCGAGGCGGATCCCGTCTTGGTGCCGACATCACACTGATGCCGGGCCCACTTACTAAGAATCCAAGACTTCCTACCAAAATTTTGGAAGAGTCTCCCCTGTAAAATACTCAAACCCAACAATAACCAACCTGCATAATTTACATGATAAATATATTTCAACTGCCAGCATGCTTTTAACATACAACCATCCAACATAAAATGGCCTCCGGCCTCAAGTAGCAACCTAACATGGGCGATAACAGAGCGTCTACAGAATTTGTTTACAACAAACAGTTGAGTGGAAGGAATTTACACAGACCCTAACAACTGACGAAAAGTTTGGAGCTCGCAATCTGCTCGAACGCTTCCAAAAGCAACTATTGCCTGGGGGGCGCAAAACAGAAATATGTGAGTGGACAAAAATAAAGTTTGAACTTTAAATCAACATAATAACCCCACCATATAAAAATAATGCTCTAGTATGCAGTTTCACAATTCAAAAATCAAAAACTCCAACACAACAACCCAAAATCCAACAAATCTCCAAATCTCAAATCCACAACTCATTTCCCAATGATATGAAACTCTCACCAACCCGTAAATACTCATATATATAAATATAGATATATATATAACTAGGACTATAATATAATATATACTTCACTTCATACTAATGTACCGGGAAAACAATCCAACCGGGGGATTGTTAGCTGGTACGCAGGATTTCCGAACACTA
>NC_024128.1:10852204-10877048 GCF_000346735.1 Prunus mume | reverse complement strand
AATTTCAACGCCAAACTGGGAGATTTCGGGTTGGCTCGACTTGTTGACCACGGGAAACAATCACAAACCACTATTCTGGCTGGAACCATGGGCTACATGGCTCCTGAATGTGTCACCACAGGAAAGGCTAGCAAGGAAACAGATGTTTACAGTTTTGGAGTTGTTGCTTTGGAGATAGCTTGTGGGAGAAAACCCATTGATCCCAAGTTGGGAACAAGTAAAATCAACATGGTAGAGTGGGTTTGGGAGCTTTATGGACAAGGGAAAGTCATTGAAGCAGCTGACCCAAAATTGTGTGGGGATTTTGATGAGAAACAAATAGAGTGCTTGTTGATTGTTGGGTTGTGGTGTGCTCATCCAGATTACAAGATCAGGCCTTCGACACAACAAATCATTCAAGTTCTTAGTTTAGAAGTTGCGCCGCCTATTCTTCCATCAAAGATGCCAGTAGCCAGCTACTTTTCTCCTCCGGTATCATTTTCAATCTTGTCCGGTGATGTTACTGGTTCTGAAAGGGGTCAAACAGAGTCTTCAAGTTATGGTTACAACACCAATTCATCACAGTTCACCTCATCTTCCGCTTCCAATTCTACTCCATCAGCTTCACTTTTGTACACAAATTAAATTTATACTTAATAATTGTGTTATTCAAATTTATTTTTTTATTTATATTTATATTTGAATTCTTTAAGTAGATATGCACATAATTTATCAATTATATATAGTATAATGAAGAGACGATATGCACTTAACAATTGTGGCATATCTGTTTCTTCTACTATTGAGGTCTATAATTTATCAATTATATATAAGGGGACTTCCAGATTAGTTTACAATTCCAACCCTTCTCAATGATGCTCGTTTCATTGCACTTTTCTGAAGGGTATGTCAGATCATGAAAGTCCTCTCCATGAAAAGTTGTGGTTTGAATTGGTAAACAAGGGCTGCTGCGCGTCTATTTTAGATCACAATTTGATCTGTAAAGCTTACCTACTCTCTCGGAATATTCACTCTCCCAAAAGAAATTAGAAATGGCAAAAATCAAGAACTCAAAACGATCCAAGCCAAAATCGATTTTTGCAGTTTTTCCAGCTCGGTTCGATTCATCAATTTACCGGTTTAAAGGCCCACTCCTAACTTAGGTGTTCCAAGCCCAACTTAATGGATCATCGTCATTCAAGGTAGGTACAAAAGCCCAATCTAGCCAAAAGTAAGAAAAACTAGCGGGCAAAACATTTCTTAACTAATATAACTGACCTTCTAGATTCACAAAGGTCCACGTGGACTTAACCCGCATTTGAAAACAAAAAAATAAATCTTAATTAAATTGGAAGAGAACATGAGTTTCCTGTTAAAATATGAATATGGTTTGAATACTTTAGGTTAAGTGCTAGTTTGACATTGCTTATTTGGGGTGATAAGTGATTTTAAAAAAAATTTGAGAAGCCCAACCCGTTTGGTAAATTGTGAGAATCAATTATTGTTAAAAATTGATGTGAGAGAAAGCTATAAGGGAAAGCAACTAATGAAGTGCTTTCATTTTTTGATTATGCAGGAATCAGTTTCGAAGAGACGCTGGGTTTAATGATTATGCAGCAATCATTTTCTAATTATGCGTAAAATCAATACCAACAACACTTTTAACAAAAATTTTACCAAACGCCAAACTACTTTATTTCACAGCTGATTTCTCTCACAGCAAATCTGATATCGATTATTTTCACAGCACAGCAATGCCAAACTGGCCTTAAGTTGTATTCTTCTTCATAAGTAGGTATATATAAGACTTTACATGAGTGCTTTACAAGGAAATAGATACAGTAATCAATTATGATAGTATCTCCTAATTATACAATGATTTGTCAACTATATAAAATAACAAAGTAAATCCCTTAATTAATCAAGGAAATACATCTCATTGATTAATTAGGAAGGCTCGCGTCAACATTTCCTGTAAAAATGAGGGTTGTTTTTTAGTGACCCTCTCAAAACTACATTGTGCACTTATCGTTTGCTTATATTGTAATAGGTGCATTAATAACACCATATGATGGTGGCATTATGTTCGCATAGAAAAATTTCTTGTAAAGATGCTACAAATCTTGACTTCACATATCATCACGCCTTCTACTTGAGTTTTTTTTTTTTTTTAATTTTTTTTTTAAAATGTGAAATGTACGGTTGTATAAATTTGTCTATATTTCAACAAACTGTCTTTTGATGGTTCCCTATGGATATGGTTTTACCTCTTTTAGCCATTCAAGGCAATGTGTCTTTTTTCGGTGGTCGTTCTCTCGTTAGCAAGGAGAGCCTTGCTCTCTCTAAGTTTTTCTAATTCCACGTCTAGCCGTCATCGTCCCTCATCATCTTCACTCTGTCTATCGCTAGCATAATTTGTCGTCACCCTATTGCAATTGCTCGGCTTTACTGTTTTGACAGATGGCGCCTATCGCTAAGCGGGTCCTTTTTTTAATATATAAATAGTATAGCCGTGCAGCCATACCCTTTCTTTTTTATCTTTTTTTTTCTTCAAAAAATAGTGCGGCCGAACGGCTATACTCATTTTTAGAAATTTTAAAAAAATAGTATAGCCGCATGGCTTTACTGCGGCTATACTCGTTATATTTGAGGCAATTTCATCCAAATTACCATAAACCAAGAACAAAACTTTTCACAATTAGCATCGAAATAAAGTTAAGGATCTATTTGGCTGCCGAGAAAGTTGTAGTTCTAAACATTATTAGATTTTAAAACAACAATTTGGTATTACTGAGATGGGTGTTTTACATTTTTCATAAAGCAAAAAAAATCATAAATCAAAGGGCACAAAACTGCACTTTGTTTTGTTTAATTGGGGATTAGTGTTCTTCCATTTTCACAGCAACCAAGCGTAGCTGGTTTTGATATACAAAATAATCACAAATCACAAATAGTTGGAGTATTTTGGCACAGATAGAGTTACCAAATGAGGAACTTGATTACTCTGCATATTTTCTCGAGGTGGGCTGCAAACTTCATTTTCTTTTTCTAGTTTGCTTTTCAAGTTTTCAGGGAAATGGGGACGATGGGCTTCGAGAGGGAAAAGGTTAGGACCAAATTGCCCTCAAATTAGGTTACACGTGCACCTCATGTCTGATTTTTAACAGCAATTTGGATTAAATTGACTTAAATCTAACGGTTGGTCTAAAATTCGCAATATAAATTAGTTCGGGTGCTAAGAGCATTTCCACCCATTTGCCATGGCAAAAGGTAAGAGGAGGCAAGGGTTGGTACTATTCACCCATTTGTAAAATGACTTATAAGGACTTCTAAGGACCAAAATATTAATACAAAAGTAGCTAGGCTAAGTTTTCCTACCCATTCAAGAAGATAAATCTTCTTAGGATCCAAGTTCTTGTTAGAATTTGGTCTCCCGCTGAGGATCTCCAAAGCAACAACCCCGAAACCAAAAACATCAGCCTTTTCTGTCAGATGTCCACGCATTGCATACTCCGGCGTCAAATAGCCTCTACAAGATTATCAAATGTTTACTAAAAATGCTGCGTGGATTACACCCTCCCTAGTCATGATTACATTGTATAACTTAAATGAGGGCTTACATTGTGCCTGCAACCCGGGTGCTCATGTGTGTTTTCTCGTCATCACAAAGCTTTGCCCATCCAAAATCCGATATTCTTGGGGAGAGTTCTGCATCCAGCAAAATATTACTTGCTTTGACATCTCGATGTATAATTCTGGGCGTTGACTCCTCATGAAGGTAAGCAAGTCCTCTTGCTGTTCCCAACAATATATTGAAGCGTGTAGGCCAGTTAAGGTGCAAGTCATTTCTTCCTGAAACAGTACATGGAAAACAACCAATGAATGTTAACAACTAATAACAAGTAGAAGAGAAAAAGAAAAAGAAATTGGATGTAACCTTAGAGTACTTTAAACTGCAGAGTATTCTGTTTTTATGCAAAATAGAAGGCAAAGTAGCAAAAGAATGTGCAGGTTTTTTATTTCATATGACTCGAATATTACTCTTTTGGTTTCTTTAATCTTCACTCCTCAGCAGAGAAAAATTATAACAAAATGGTTGTGTAAAAAACTTGGATAAACTTTTAGAGTCCTTGATACTGCAGAGTATTCTGTTTCTATAAAACCTACCAAAAAGTGCATGATAAAGGCTCTTGTTTTCAAGATACTCATAAACCAAAATGTGGTGGCTTCCTTCAATGCAGCATCCATAGAATTTCACTAGATTGCGATGTTGGACTTCAGATATCATAGGAATCTCGGTAACAAATTGACTCTTCCCTTGGTGAGATGCTACTGAAAGTTGCTTCACAGCCACTACCCTCCCATCAGAAAGTGTACCCTACAAACAGAAATACAATTCAGTGACATGAAAGGGAAGTAGAAAGAATCTATTTTGATTCTCTCTCAATTTATTTTTGTAAGAAGTCAAAGTCTTACTTTAAAGTAGCAGATATTGATGTAAAATAGATTTCACCTTATAAACAGGTCAATATCCTCCCTCTCCTAGCCTATTTGAAGGATTAAAATCTTCTGTTGCAGCGCTCAACTCAGCATAACTGAAAGTATTTGGTCGGGGACCTAATCCTAGAAGATCTGCATGTTCAAAAGAGAGTATGACATAGGTTTAAATTTTGAAACAACACATCGGAAGTATTTTCTCTCAAATATGCTTATCAACACTAGAAAGAACCTAGAACCGCATGCAGAATTAACCCTTAATAATATGCTCATTGTTCTTTTACCTTCATCGTCATCTTTTTCTGATGTTTTTCTCCGCGTATATAAAATTGCAAATAATAATAGCAAGATCACTACTCCGACAGGGACTGCAATACTAACTATCAACCCAGTCCTGCTCTTCTTTCCTGGAGTAGATGGTGTAAGATCTGAGCAATGAACAGAATAATTGTTCAGTGTGTCAATCAATTGACAGCAGATAAATACATTTAAACCATTCATAGGAAATATTCATAACTTGACATTATATTATATAACTGAAGCAGCGTGGACAGCCGATATTAGCGGGCCGTAATTACCTTGTTCATGTATGCAACATGTTCCCTTACCAGCCCAGAACAGATGAATATCTAGGTAATTCTCGGTCACATTAACCTTGAAGGGTCTTGGAACTGCTCTGTTAACCCCACCTACCTCCTTTGAAGTCCTTCATTCTGAGGTTCCCCTAGGAAACAAATGAAGAGATAGTTAAATAATTCTGCCTAATGAGGTTGCCTTAACTTTAAATAGCTTAAGTTTTTTTTTCCTTTATTAGTAGCCTTACTTGAATATAGATATCAAATACACGCCTTCCTAGACTTTTGTGAAGTTTGTGTATCGCTGCTAGCAAAAACCGTTTCTGCAAATTGCAAATGTTACAGTATAAGGTCCATTCTGAAGACCCAGGCCATAGTATCTCAGTGAATCTAGGGACACTCTTGAAGTCTCGAAAAGCTCTGGTGTCAAATCTGCACCGGAGACTTGCGTAAGGGTGGTTTCCACAAATGATTGATTCAAATTCTGAGAAAAACCTGCATTGCTAACAGCCCATTTCTGTGTACTGGTTACATTAAATGTTGCTGGGCCAAGAGTCTTCAGCCTCCTACAATATGCCATCATTTCCTCTCATTTGTGGTCCTCCACACTTGATTGAGAAGTTTGTATCTGTACAATTCAATGTAATAGCACAAGATATGATTAGTCAAAAAACTTCAAACAGATGTAATAGCACAAGATATGCTTACTAGATTTATCAAGACATTCCTACAATATGTATGCATAATGAGATAAGCAATGCCAATTGCTGTAACATGATCTTGCATTAAAGAAATAAATGCTAGTGAAATACAGAAGAAGATTACATCGTGGGGTATTTCGATTGCATGGAAAATTCCTCGGGAGGCAATTCAATGCAGGAAGACTGTAAACACAGAGAACAATTATTATTTATAATAATTAAACTGTAGTGGAAGAATCCATTAAAATGCGAAAGTGTAATAGCAATCACTTTATGTTTCAACTATCTGTCTGAAAAAAGGGTATTTCGATTCAACTCAGTTATGTTTGAACTGTCAAATGTGAAGTTGTTGACCACTAAATTCCTGCATAAAATCATTAATCAATCCACATATGAAGATGAAAATTTCGTGTTCAAGATCTCAACATATCAGTACTTTAAATCCATCCCTTCGAATTTATTGAATTTCATTCATGTGGTATTATATATGCACAATGAAGGTGATTTGGACCATAAAAATGAAGGTGAAAGATAAAACGGAGACATACAGTTGCAATATTGTGGTTACCCAGGGGGGAAAGCTTCCTGAGAAATAGGTGTAAGACAAATCTCTGCACATAGCAATACAGAATGAGAAGGCACAAAAATGCATGAAAGTTCAAAGGAATTTAAGTAAGAAAAAGGCTGCCAGAATGTGCGTGCCAGAATGAGAAGGCACAGAGTACTGGTTTCATTGCCAGTACATATAGCATACTTTTATGACATTAGGACTTGCATAGTCTGAAGCTGATTGCTCTTTTGGCTTGGAAGAGGTCCAGACAGACTATTGTTTCCAAGAAATCTGGCCATATCAATTATAGGAGGCACCCAGGAAAAAAAAAACAAAAAACCAAAGAAACAAGAAAAAGGTCAGATGAACGACTAAGTTTCTGAGCAGGAAATTCAATGGCATAAGTACAGAAAAGGGGAATAATGAAGGCAGGCCTTATTACAAATATGTAAGAGAACTCATGTTGAACAAAGAACTTGGGAGTTCGCCTGTTAAATTGTTGAAACCCAGATCCCCGCAACATGAGTGATAAGTTAGAGGAACAATTAGAATAATAAGAAAATTAATTGGTATCTTCGGGATTCAAGCTTATATATCTGCCGGAACATACAGTATCTGTAAACATTCATATTCTCCTAAATCAATAGGGATGCTACCACTGATTAATGTATTCCGTAGAACTCTGTTACACTACCAAAAAAAAATTAGTGGACAAGTGAATGGAGTAAGATTTTCAATTTGAAAAGGAAAACGAAGTTTGATCACAGTGCTTGAATGAATGAGATGTTAACTTACAAATCAGTTAAGTTCTTCAAATTTCTTATGAAATCCAGAGACGAGCTCATATAATATATATCACTAATTCGCCTTCATTATCATACACAAACATAAATGATGCCCAGTAAATGGAGGGGGGAGAGAGAGAGAGAGAGAGAGAGAGTTTAAAATGTATTAAGCATTTGCCCTTACAGAGATTCCAATGAAGTCAGTTGAGAAAAACTGGTTGGTATTGGGCCTTCAAAAGAGTTCCCTTGAATCTCCTACAAAAACATTTGAGATGCTTGTGAATAAAAGACCCATCTCAGCCATGCAGATCTGCTTTCATAAACCGCAGAAGGTTAAAAGTTTGCCATACAAAGAAGTCAGTTTTCTCCAATTCCCAATGAATGCTGGTAGGGGACCGGTGAAATTGTTCAGATCAAGTTTCCTACAAGAATTGAAACAAAATACAATGACCAGCGATTAATCTCTGAGTATAAAAAATATTCATGACAATTTTTAACGGTAAGAAACCTGTGTCTTTTATATGAAAATGTTAACTGCGATAAACCAAACAACAGAGAAGGGGGTTGGAAAAACTTCATACAAAACGGCCAGATATCTTAAAGCCTCAAATTCTTTTGGAAACACCCCTCGTTTGTTCAGAGCATGAACTCGACTGGAAAGAAAAAAGATTGAGCAGTTAGGCACTTAATATTACAATTGATATATCATGCATGTTCTGCTTAGTTTTCTAAACTTGATAATTAATCGATTTGCTACAGTCAACAACACAAGACTAAAGAATATGGAGAGAGAGAGAGAGAGAGAGAGAGAGAGAGAGGAGGGTAATAACATACAGTTTGGTGATGTGGCAGGTAGTATTTTTGTCACAAGTAGAGTCACAAGTGATGGCTGGATTATTCTCTGGCTTTTCAAACTCGCTTCCATTGATGGCAAATCCAATATTGCTCTCCTCCACTGATAGGCAAGGCTTGCATGTCCCATTGCTTGAATATTGAGATCAACGTCGTCACTGCATTCTCAATTCAATCATTGCGTACACATCACATAACGTATTTATGCTATACCTGAAAGATGGCTAGGTGGATCGGTAGTAGCATTTTGAGCCATGGACACATGAAACCAGAAGCAGCTGAGAAAGCATAGACTGCAAAAGAAGCCAAAGGACGCTGAAAGAGGCCATTGTTTTGTTGTTCCAGACTTTCAGTCAATCGCAGTGTTCGAAAAATCGGCCTAGGCGGGGGGCTAGGTGGCTAGGTGGCTAGGCGGTCGCTAGGCGGGCTCGAGGCTACTAGTCTGTCGCAAGGAAGGCGCGAGGCGGCTAGGCGGGCGCGAGGCGGCTAGGCGGTCGCTAGGCGGCTAGGCGGCTAGAAGGTAGCTAGATGGGCTCCTAGGCGGGTTGGGTCCTTTTTCGTTACCGAAACCGAAGGACGAGGCAGCCGAAACCAAAGAAAAGCGAAATGGCTTGACTGCGAGTGCAAGATCCGTACTCTCCCAAGTGCAGGCTTGGTGTTCGTCTGGAATATATTCCAAGAGTATAGCCACTCGGCTATACCTTTAAAATATTCCAATATCTTTGATTTAGGGTTTATTGGATATTTTGGACGACAAAATGTCAAATTGTCAAGGATGATGAATGGCCGAGCAGTTTGATGATGTGGAAACTAAGCCCTACTAACGTCATCATAGAATCGATCTTTTTAACAAAAATATTCTTTTATCGAATAATTATCCTTCTTTTATTAGTTTTCAACCATCAGATTAGAGTACAATGAATGGCTAAAATTACACAAACTAATTTTTTATATATTTTTTTAACATAATGATATATTGTAATTAATTTTTTATTGACTTTCCCATTCCATTTTCTCTCTCTCTGTATTAATATTTGGCTTTTTCTTTTTATATATACCCCCAGAAAATGTATTTGAGTCTTACTTTGCCCCCTGAATAACAACGGATCCATGTACAGGCTAGGCTGGGCTCTAGTACAGTGTAAAATTTTTAAAATACTAAACATAGTACAAATTTTATAAGCTAATCCTACTCCAAAAAATATGAGCCCATAATCTCTTTGTCTCCTAGCCTGTGATTATTTAAAACATAATGTATATTAATTGAGTTTTTAATTTTTAATTAATATTTTGACGGGAAATTGTTGGCCTCACCGGAATCTAAACAAATATGTGTGAAAAAAGGAGTAAAGTGAGACAAAATGAGTTTCAAGGGGCAAAGTGAGACTCAAATACACTTTGAGGGGGCATATCATAAAATAAGCCTTAATATTTTGGGAGCTTTAAGCCCTGTTTGGTATCCTACTTTAAAAAAGTAAGTTCAAAAACTATGATTCTTGTTAAAAACATGAGTTTTCAAAGAGTGATTTTAAGATCATAAACTTGTTTAGTATTGAACTCCAAACTATTTTCAAGATCTAAAAAAAATTGGAATTAAACGAGCCCAAGAGAACATGTGTTGTATGACAACATAAGTTAAATGAGCCCAAGAAACACTATGGCTAAAATACAAGGATGGGGTTTTGCTTCATCTTTTGTATTGGCTTATTTAAGCCACACTTAGACCATTTTCTTTCTAGGGTTTGAAGAATCCAACTTTGGAGCGGGTTTGAGAGGAGAGAAATCTCCACTCTACCATGCTAGAATGGGCCACCAAGAGGAGAGGGCTAGCACCTTACCTCCTCTTGGTCATCTTCTTCATCTCTTACACTACTTTTGTGTGTATGAACTAGAGGGTATCTACTTTGGTACCTTGTGAAGACTCTATGAAGCAAGCAACAAGGAAGAAGGTCTTTACAAAGGTGAAAACTCGAAGACCATCAAAGAGAGCTTCAAGGATAAGAAAGTCACATCCTTTCCTCCCTTTTTCTTTTGTGCATAAGTGAGATTAGACCTAGAAAGATACTTGGAATTTGGTAGCATTAGGCTTAATAAGATATAAAAGTCGCTTCGGCCTCTTTGAATGTTTGATTCATGTATGTTGTAGCTTAAAATCCATGAGTTTAAATTAAACTGCATGTTTCCTTCATAGGCTGAGTTATGGAGTCTCCTTAGAGGTTTGCAAATGGCTTGGGCTAAGGGTATTAGGACCCTTGATGTTGAATGTGACTCTTTTATCTGTTGTTTCTCTGATGGCTAAGGCTTCTGGAGAAATGAGGAAACAAGTAAGAAGTTCTTGGAGAAATAAGGTGAAATAGCAATGACAATGGATGGGCTGCCAGACAAGTTCTTTGCGTCCCTTATCATGGAAGACATTAAAGTTGATCTCCTTGAACCCGGTCGTACTGTTTGCTACCCCCTCGTTTACTGAAGGGAGGCAATTTCATGCATGGTGGAGTCTTTTGGTGTTGTCAATGTTGGGGGGAAATATTGTTGTCAAACTGGTGCTTCTCTCTACACTAAATAAAGTGTGAACGGCTTGGAACCAACCATTCAGTGTTTCAATTTACAAATTTGTGCTCATGATTATAGTTCGCATAATTTGACATGCAAGCAATGCTTAATTGCATCGCTCCTCAGGCTGATACCAATTCAAAAAAGTTATTTAAAAAAACCAGAAGTTTTAATTGCTTAACCTTTTGATCGTAACATGATACAACTGAATCATGAAAAAAGAATTGACTATTTGAGTAATTCATCAAAATCGCATTCCTCATCTAATTGTATTCGTCATCATAGATCCATTATATTCGTCATTTGCAACATATGTATCATCATCATGGCCTTGTCTGGCTTCAGCCTCTTCACTATATCCATTACTTTCATGCTCAAAATCATCATCATGGCTGCCTTCAAACTGTTCTTCTCAGTTTACAGTTGCATATCACCATGACTGCCACGATTAGACTTTGTGCCTTTTTCGAATGCAGGTGCATAACCCTGATTTTACACATGGGGAAAAAAAATAGAAAAGGTTCTAGCAATTACTCGCAGAAAGACACCTCTATTCTCTAAAACCCACCAGGATTTCTACCTAGGAATTACATTGCATGGCAAAAAAAACTATTCTTTTGGAAACACCTCTCTTTTGGAAACGGCCAGATATTAGGCATATCCTGCTTAGTTTTCTAAACTTGATAATTAATTTATTTGCTACAGTCAATAACACAAGACTAAAGAATATGGAGAGAGAGAGAGAGAGGAGGGTAATAACATACAGTTTGGTGATATGGCAGGTAGTATTTTTGTCATGAGTACAGTCACAAGTGATGGATGGATTATTCTCTGGCGTTTCAAACTCGCTTCCATTGATGGCAAATCCAATGCATTGCTCTCCTCCACTAATAGGCAGGGCTTTCATGTCCCATTGCTTGAATATTGCGATCAACGCCGTCACTGCATTCTCAATTCAATCATTGCGTACACATCACATAACGTATTTATGCTATACCTGAAAGATGGCTAGTACCTTCAGATGGATCGGCAGTAGCATTTTGAGCCATGGACACATTAAACCAGAAGCAGCTGAGAAAGCACTGACTGCAAAAGAAGCCAAAGGACGCTGAAAGAGGCCATTGTTGTTTCAGACTTTCAGTCAATCGCAGTGTTCGAAAAATCGGCCTAGGCGGGCGGCTAGGTGGCTAGGCGGTCGCTAGGCGGGCTTGAGGCGTCTAGGCAGTCGCTAGGCGGGCTCGAGGCGGCTAGGCGGGCAGAGGCTGCTAGGCGGTCACTAGACGGGCGCGAGGATGCTAGGTGGTCGTTAGGGGGCTAGGCGGTAGCTAGGCGGGCTCTAGGCGGCTAGGCGGTAGCTAGGCAAGCGCGTAGGCAGGTTGGGTCTTTTTTCGTTGCCGAACCCGAAGGACGAAGCAGCCGAAACCAAAGAAAACAAATCGAAGCTTGAGTTGATAGAGAAGCGAAATGGCTAGACTGCGAGTGCAAGTTTCGTACTCCGCGAGTGCAAGCTTGGTGTTCGTCTGGGATATATTTCAAAAGTATAGCCGTTCGGCTATACTATTAAAATATTCCAATGTCTTTGAATCGGCAATAAAGAAACAAGACCTTATTGGATATTTTGGACGACAAAATGTCAAATTGTCAAGGATGATGAATTGCCAAGCAGTTTGATGATGTGGAAACTAAGCCCTACTAACGTCATCATAGAATCGATTTTTTTAACAAAAATATTCTTTTACTGGATAATTATCCTTCTTTTATTTGACACAAGTTTTCAGCCATTAGATTAGAGTACAATGAATGGCTAAAATTAAACAAACTAATTTTTTTATTATATATAATTATATGTTGTAATTACTTTTTTATTGACTTTCCCATTCCATTTTCTCTCTTCGTATTAATATTTGGCTAATTTTTTTATATACCCCCTGAAAATGTATTTGAGTCTCCCTTTTGCCCCCTGAATAAGAACGGATCCATGTACAGGCTAGGCTGGGCTCTAGTACGGGGTAAATTTTTTAAAATACTAAACTTAGTACAAATTTTATAAGCTAATCCTACTCCAAAAAATATTTGCCCACAATCTTTTTGTCTCCTGACCTGTGATTGTTTTTTGTTTAATATTAGCTCACCTCTTTTGACTAAAAAAAACACATTTATGACTATTTTTGGAACAAATAACATGGTAGCAATAATAAATTACTATCAAAACAAACATGGGAAATATTTAATGTCTGCCAACATGAAAATTTAATAATTTATTCATGCTCTATGTTCCCTAGTAGCCGTAAACCCCCTTTCCTTTTTTGCCAAAATAAACTGTAAACCCCTCTTCTTTGGCTATATTTTAAATATTTTTACAAGTATCAACTAATTAAGTTGAAACTCCAAGGCCTGAGGTTAAATAGTGGTTGGTCTGGTCCCTCTGTAGTTTAAATTGCTTATGTTGAATTGCATTTGCATTGCTTCTTCTAGCTGCATAGTATTTATGAGAGAAAGAGAAAGGTTTGTTATAGATTTTTTATTTTTTTATTTTTTAAAGATGTTATTTTATTATTTTATTTGTTACTTTTTAGATTTTTAATATTTTACTCACTTTACTCCATTTTCCACACATATTTGCCTCACTTTGCATCGATTCCGGTGAGGCCAACAATTTCTGATCAAAATATTAATTAAAAATTAAAAAATCAATTTCTAATAAGATTAAATATTTAAAACATAATGTATATTAATTGAGTTTTAAATTTTTAATTAATATTTTGACAGGAAATTGTTGGCCTCGCCGGAATCTAGACAAAGTGAGACAAATATGTGTGAAAAAATGAGTTTCAAGGGGCAAAGTGAGACTCAAATACACTTTGAGGGGGCATATCATAAAATAAGCCATAATATTTTGGGAGCTTTAAGCCCAATTTGGTACCCTACTTAAAAAAGTAAATTCAAAAACTATGATTCTTGTTAAAAACATGAGTTTTCAAAGAGTGATTTTAAGATCATAAACTTTTTTGGTATTGAACTCCAAACTATTTTCAAGATCTAAAAAAAATTGGAATTAAATGAGCCCAAGAGAACATGCGTTGTATAACAAGTTAAATGAGCCCAAGAAACACTATGGCTAAAATACAAGGGTGGGGTTTTGCTTCATCTTTTGTATTGGCTTATATAAGCCACACTTAGACCGTTTTCTTTCTAGGGTTTGAAGAATCCAACTTTGGAGTGGGTTTGAGAGGAGAGAAATCTCCACTCTACCATGCTAGAACCAGCCACCAAGAGGAGAGGGCTAGCACCTTACCTCCTCTTGGTCATCTTCTTCATCTCTTACACTACTTTTGTGCATATGAACTAGAGGGTATCTACTTTGGTACCTTGTGAAGACTCTATGAAGCAAGCAACAAGGAAGAAGGTCTTTCCGAAGGTGAAAACTCGAAGACCATCCAAGAGAGCTTCAAGGATAAGAAAGTCTCATCCTTTCCTCCCTTTTCTTTTGTGCATAAGTGTGATTAGACATAGAAAGATACTTGGAATTTGGTAGCATTAGGCTTATTAAGATCTAAAAGTCACTTCTGCCTCTTTGAATGTTTGATTCATGTATGTTGTAGCTTAAAATCCATGAGTTTGAATTTAAATGCATATTTCCTTCAGAGGCTGAGTTATGATGTCTCCTTAGAGGTTTGCAAATGGCTTGGGCTAAGGGTATTAGGACCCTTGATGTTGAATGTGACTCTTTTATTTGTTGTTTCTGTTATGGTTAAGGCTTATGGAGAAATGAGGAAACAAGTAAGAAGTTCTTGGAGAAAGAAGGTGAAATGGCAATGACAATAGATGGGCTACCAGACAAGTTCTTTGAGTCCTTTATAATGGAAGGCATTAAAGTTGATCTCCATGAACCTGGTCGTATTGTTTGCTCCTTCAAAGTACCCCTTCATTTACTGAAAGGAGGCAATTTCATGCATGGTGGAGCCTATGCTTACCCTGGTGAGGAAGTTGAGATTGAGGCCAAGGCTTTACAAGTTTAGAAGGTTGTTGATGTTGCCAGTGTTGAGTTAAGGAAGAAGAAGACATGCTCAGGGCTATCTTACCAAGTACCTTGCTCTCGTTAGCAAAATCTGAACAACTTGGAAGTTGGTACCGAGACAATTCAGTATGTGTTCCTATGTAAAGATTTTCAACATTGAATAAATTTAGAGTGGTGATTTCCCCACTCCTTTTTCTCATATTTTATCCACTTACACTCCTTTTTTAGTTATAAAAAAGGAGTGTAAGTGGATAAAATATGAGAAAAAGGAGTGGGGAAATCACCACTCTAAATTTATTCAATGTTGAAAATCTTTACATAGGAACACATACTGAATTGTCTCGGTACCAACTTCCAAGTTGTTCAGATTTTGCTAACGAGAGCAAGGTACTTGGTAAGATAGCCCTGAGCATGTCTTCTTCTTCCTTAACTCAACACTGGCAACATCAACAACCTTCTAAACTTGTAAAGCCTTGGCCTCAATCTCAACTTCCTCACCAGGGTAAGCATAGGCTCCACCATGCATGAAATTGCCTCCTTTCAGTAAATGAAGGGGTACTTTGAAGGAGCAAACAATACGACCGGGTTCAAGGAGATCGACTTGAATGCCTTTCATGATAAAGGGCTCAAAGAACTTCTCTGGCAGCCCATCCATGGTGATTGCCATTTCACCTTCTTTCTCCAAGAACTTCTTCACTGACTCCATACTTGTTTCCTCATTTCCTTCTTTCGTCATTTCAATTATTGCAATCAATTGAAAATTAATCTGCATAAGGACTTTGTCTGTCTCAGTACCAACCAAAAATAACTTTTCTTGATAAAAACGATGAATGATGCAACTCAGAGGAAGAAAAAAAGTATCATACAAGGGCAAAGTTAAAAACTTTAACCTATGTTTTCATTTAGACACACGTACACACACTGAGGTTCTAATCTAGATAGAGAAGTCAAACCAAACCAGCTTCTTGGGTTTGAGAGGAGAGAAATCTCCACTCTACCATGCTAGAACCAGCCACCAAGAGGAGAGGGCTAGCACCTTACCTCCTCTTGGTCATCTTCTTCATCTCTTACACTACTTTTGTGCATATGAACTAGAGGGTATCTACTTTGGTACCTTGTGAAGACTCTATGAAGCAAGCAACAAGGAAGAAGGTCTTTCCGAAGGTGAAAACTCGAAGACCATCCAAGAGAGCTTCAAGGATAAGAAAGTCTCATCCTTTCCTCCCTTTTCTTTTGTGCATAAGTGTGATTAGACATAGAAAGATACTTGGAATTTGGTAGCATTAGGCTTATTAAGATCTAAAAGTCACTTCTGCCTCTTTGAATGTTTGATTCATGTATGTTGTAGCTTAAAATCCATGAGTTTGAATTTAAATGCATATTTCCTTCAGAGGCTGAGTTATGATGTCTCCTTAGAGGTTTGCAAATGGCTTGGGCTAAGGGTATTAGGACCCTTGATGTTGAATGTGACTCTTTTATTTGTTGTTTCTGTTATGGTTAAGGCTTATGGAGAAATGAGGAAACAAGTAAGAAGTTCTTGGAGAAAGAAGGTGAAATGGCAATGACAATAGATGGGCTACCAGACAAGTTCTTTGAGTCCTTTATAATGGAAGGCATTAAAGTTGATCTCCATGAACCTGGTCGTATTGTTTGCTCCTTCAAAGTACCCCTTCATTTACTGAAAGGAGGCAATTTCATGCATGGTGGAGCCTATGCTTACCCTGGTGAGGAAGTTGAGATTGAGGCCAAGGCTTTACAAGTTTAGAAGGTTGTTGATGTTGCCAGTGTTGAGTTAAGGAAGAAGAAGACATGCTCAGGGCTATCTTACCAAGTACCTTGCTCTCGTTAGCAAAATCTGAACAACTTGGAAGTTGGTACCGAGACAATTCAGTATGTGTTCCTATGTAAAGATTTTCAACATTGAATAAATTTAGAGTGGTGATTTCCCCACTCCTTTTTCTCATATTTTATCCACTTACACTCCTTTTTTATAACTAAAAAAGGAGTGTAAGTGGATAAAATAGGAGTGGGGAAATCATTGCCCTAAATTTAACTGAATTATATAAATTCACAGTTTGAGATACAAACCAATGATCAAATTTTCATCAAACTCATATATAATTTTGAGAAGTCTTTTGGTGTTGGCATTGTTGGGGAAATATTGTTGTCAAACTGGTGCTTCTCTCTACACTCAATAAAGTGTGAAAAGCTTGGAACCAACCATTTAGTGTTTCAATTTACAAATTTGTGCTCATGATTGTGGTTCACATAGTTTGACATGCAAGCAATGCTCAATCCCATCGCTCCTCAGACTGATACCAATTCAAAAAAGTTAAAAAAAAAAAACCAAAAGTTTTAATTGCTTATCCTTTTGATCATAACATGATACAACTGAATCATGAAAAAAGAATTGACTATTTGAGTCATAATTTGTTAAAATTTCATTCCTCATCATAATTGTATTCGTCATCATAGTTGCATCCATTATATTCGTCATTTGCAACATATGTGTCATCATCATGGCCTTGTCCGACTTCAGCCTCTTCATTGGCCGTGCGGCTATACTTTGTTTTTTTCCTAGTATAGCTGCGCGGCTTAACTGTTTTGACCGATGGCGCCTAGCACTAAACATGTCCTTTTTTTAATATATATATATATATATATATAGTATAGTCGTGCGGCAATACCCCTTTTTTTATTTTGTTTAAAAAATAGTACAGCCGAACGGCTATACGCATTTTTATTAAAAAGGCTCACGTCAACACTCCTCCTCAAGTTGGTGCATATACGTCACCAATGCCAACTTGGTAAGTGAGTCATAAAATACTCTTCCATAAACAGCTTTTGTTAAGACATCTACTAGTTGATCTTCTTATTTTACGAATGCTAGGCAGATTATCTTATTCTCAATTTTTTCTTTGATGAAAATTCCTATCCACCTCAATATGTTTGGTTCGATCATGTTGAACTGGATTGTGAGCAATATCGATAGCTGACTTGTTGTCACAATGCAACTCCATTGGCTTTTCTGGTTTGAAGTTGTTGGGGTCTTTTTCTGTCGGAAGGCTCATCCGAGCTTGTTGATTCTTGGACCGTCATAGAGTGGTGAATCAAACCTTTGTTGCCCCTTTTCTGAGTTAGCGAGAACTAGACCCAAAGTATCCCGAGGGAGAAGCAAGTCACATGGGAGTACTTTGTTCTTCTTTCAGTGACTGTGTGTTTTGTGCTGATGTTTCCGGCGACTTGACGAAGAATTGAAGATGGTGCATTGATGTTACACAGACTTGGCATGAGAGTTTGCTTTGTGAATTAAGATACTACTAGACTTGGCATGAGAGGTTAGGTGTTTCAGATATGGGATGGAGCTTTTTAGAGAGAGAGAGAGAGAGAGAGAGAGAGAGAGAGAGAGAGAGAGAGAGAAAAAAAAAAGGGTGGCTTGAGTAGATTTTCAGTAGCTTGACGAAAGCTTTGTCAAGCTCTTGGGTGGCTTGCCAGAAGAGAAAAAAAGGAAGAAATGGAATAACAGAGCTTGAAATCGAAGGGTTCCAGTGGTGAGTGGTGATGCTTGCTCTCTCTGGATGTGTTTATGGGAAGGAGAGGAAGAATATGAAAGAACACGGCTTAAGATTGAAGCTTCCAGTAATGAGTAAGGATGTTGTTTGCTATGGATGAGTTGAACATGACTTACTGATGTTGATCTAAGATTATAGCTTAGCATGAGAGCTTGGAGTGTGGGAGCTAAAGACCCACAAGTTTAGCAAATAAGAATGCTTGTGCTTGGGTTGGTGTTTGATACACTTGAGTTTGGGTGTTGAGAATTTATTGTTTGAAACTATGGCTATGGTGAGTTGATTATTTGGCTGTGATGGTTGTTGGGGTGCTTATAGCAGTCAAATGAATGGGGTTTCAAAGAGCATGGTTGAGGAAAGAAAAGCTTAAGACTTTGAAGGGTAAGGTGTTTGTGACAATGATTCTAGAGAAATTTATGAGTTTTAGAGGTGGGAGGATAAAAGGAAAAGTTTGAGGCTTGAAAGCTATGATGTTTATGGCTTGGAATGGTATGAGAAGGAAGGAAAAGGTTGGAGTTATGGTTTGTGAGGCTTTATAGGGAAAATAGAGGATTACAATGATAGAAAAATAGAAGAAATGGTTGTGATAGCTGAGGAATGGCTGGGATGACCACTGGAATGCTTGCAGCAGCTGAATGGAGGAAGGAAAGTGGTCTGGTGGTTGCTGAAGAGGGTTGATGGCTGCTGGGATGCTTGCAGCAGCCGAGGAAGGGAGTGTTGGCTGAAGAAAAATTGGTGCCTTTTACTTGAGCCATGAATGCCAATTTATAGAGGGTGAGGGTTTTCCTTTATTTCCAATAGGTAAAGGGAGGTGCTAGAACTAGCCTATTTCCAGTGGTTAAAAGGGAGCACTAGGGCATGCTATTTTCCAGCAAGTGAAGTTAGGTACCATAAACTGATTATTTCCTATGGGTAAAAGGAAACATTGGAAACTGATTGTTTCCAGTGGGTAATATGAAGTGTTGGAAAAGTTTTGTTTCCAACGGGTAAAGCTAGGTATTTGACAAATGACTATTCCCTATGGGTAAAAGGACGTGCTTGAAAAATATCTCATTTGCTCACTCACATTGGAGAACTCTAAGTAATGGGCTTGGACTTTGGTGCTCCCAAGTAGCTAGCCCAAAGTCTCCATTATCCAAGAGCTTCCGTGGGCTTTGTAGACCTCCGTAACCTTCGACACCACAATCCCTCATGCAAGCCCTGTAAACCACATTACTTGGGTTCATGTGAGCTTGATAGGTGATTGGCATGGGAAAAATGTATTATTAGTTTGGCATGGCATGTGCACTATTTCTATATTTATTTAATGAAATAAATCCCAAAATACAGCTTGGATTAATGCATGACCGACATTATATGTTATATTGGGCTTTAAATGTCTTTAGGCTTCTTATGATTTTTTGGGCCTCAACAGAAGCCCAATTCGGTCAAGAGTCTTTTGATCCACAATAATTCACAAACTCCTTGAATCATTCCTTGATACTCTACTTATGCACTAGAGCGTCTATCTGTAATGGAACTAGCCCAATTGGCATATGTATATCCAACAACTTCAAGATCTCCATTTTTTAGAACATTAATCCCTTCCCATGAGTTGATTTTAAGTATCTTAAGATCCGATCAACTACATTCATATGAGAAACACTAGATTAATACATAAATTAACTAACCACACTCACAACATATGCAATATCTAGTCTTATGTGTGCCAAATATATCAACCTTTGAACAAAGCATTGGTACTATTCCTTATTGGTTGGTACTTGGTCCATGTCTTCACACAACCTGTTTTAGTAAGCAGATCCATTACATACTTCCTTTGAAACAAAAATATACCAATTTTTGACTTTGCTACTTCGATTCCGAGAAATTACTTTAGATTACCTAAATCCTTCATCTCAAATTCCTAAGAAAAATACTTTTGCAGCTTCAGTTGTTCTCCTGTGTTGTTTCTAGTTATGACAATGTCATCCACATAAACAATCAATGTAGTAAGTTTTCCTTCATCACGCTTCAAGAACAGAGTGTGATCTGAATTACTGTGTGTATATCCAAAATTCTTTATAGAGGTCTGGTGGTTGCTGAAGAGGGTTGATGGCTGCTGGGATGCTTGCAGCAGCCGAGGAAGGGAGTGTTGGCTGAAGAAAAATTGGTGCCTTTTACTTGAGCCATGAATGCCAATTTATAGAGGGTGAGGGTTTTCCTTTATTTCCAATAGGTAAAGGGAGGTGCTAGAACTAGCCTATTTCCAGTGGTTAAAAGGGAGCACTAGGGCATGCTATTTTCCAGCAAGTGAAGTTAGGTACCATAAACTGATTATTTCCTATGGGTAAAAGGAAACATTGGAAACTGATTGTTTCCAGTGGGTAATATGAAGTGTTGGAAAAGTTTTGTTTCCAACGGGTAAAGCTAGGTATTTGACAAATGACTATTCCCTATGGGTAAAAGGACGTGCTTGAAAAATATCTCATTTGCTCACTCACATTGGAGAACTCTAAGTAATGGGCTTGGACTTTGGTGCTCCCAAGTAGCTAGCCCAAAGTCTCCATTATCCAAGAGCTTCCGTGGGCTTTGTAGACCTCCGTAACCTTCGACACCACAATCCCTCATGCAAGCCCTGTAAACCACATTACTTGGGTTCATGTGAGCTTGATAGGTGATTGGCATGGGAAAAATGTATTATTAGTTTGGCATGGCATGTGCACTATTTCTATATTTATTTAATGAAATAAATCCCAAAATACAGCTTGGATTAATGCATGACCGACATTATATGTTATATTGGGCTTTAAATGTCTTTAGGCTTCTTATGATTTTTTGGGCCTCAACAGAAGCCCAATTCGGTCAAGAGTCTTTTGATCCACAATAATTCACAAACTCCTTGAATCATTCCTTGATACTCTACTTATGCACTAGAGCGTCTATCTGTAATGGAACTAGCCCAATTGGCATATGTATATCCAACAACTTCAAGATCTCCATTTTTTAGAACATTAATCCCTTCCCATGAGTTGATTTTAAGTATCTTAAGATCCGATCAACTACATTCATATGAGAAACACTAGATTAATACATAAATTAACTAACCACACTCACAACATATGCAATATCTAGTCTTATGTGTGCCAAATATATCAACCTTTGAACAAAGCATTGGTACTATTCCTTATTGGTTGGTACTTGGTCCATGTCTTCACACAACCTGTTTTAGTAAGCAGATCCATTACATACTTCCTTTGAAACAAAAATATACCAATTTTTGACTTTGCTACTTCGATTCCGAGAAATTACTTTAGATTACCTAAATCCTTCATCTCAAATTCCTAAGAAAAATACTTTTGCAGCTTCAGTTGTTCTCCTGTGTTGTTTCTAGTTATGACAATGTCATCCACATAAACAATCAATGTAGTAAGTTTTCCTTCATCACGCTTCAAGAACAGAGTGTGATCTGAATTACTGTGTGTATATCCAAAATTCTTTATAGATTTAGTAAATCTACCAAACCATGCCCTGGAAGATTGCTTTGACCTATATAATGACTTTCTAAGCTTGCAAACTTGATTCTTCTTGTCACAAGCTAAATTACATCATGGGGGTAAGTTCATATATACTTCTTCCAAATCTCCATGTAAGAATGCATTTTTTACATCAAACTGATGTAATGGACAATCGAGATTTGCCGTTAGAGACAATAAGACTCTAATAATGTTAATCTTGGCAGCTGGGGCAAAGGTCTCCTAGTAGTTTATCCCATATCTCTGTGTGTACCCCTTCGCCACTAATCTAGCTTTATATCTTTCAATGGATCCATCTGCTTTAAGTTTCACAGTATAAATCCACATGCATCGTCTTCTTTCCATGAGGTAAGGGTACGAGTTCCCATATGACATTCTTTTGGAGAGCTCGCATTTCTTCATTCATGGCTTATTTCCATTTTGGGTCTTCTAGTGCTTTAGTTACACGGTTAGGGACAGATACACCAGCCAACTACTTCACAAAGTATATACGTGACTCTGATAATCTGTTGAGAGATATATAATTATTGATGGGGTATTTCCCTTTGGCTTTAAGATTTGCTTCATATTGTACTCGAGATTTGATACGATTCTTCCTTTCTAAAAGTTGATATGTAGGTTATGTGCCTTCTGAAATCAAATCATCATGGGCTATTTCATTAGTATTATCAATTTCAGGGAAAGATGTTACCTGAATGACTTCCTGAGCAGGTGATTAGTGTGGTACTAGAGCTTAAGGATTCTCTGGAGCAGGCAAAATCTCATAAAATGGTTTAATTTCCTCCTTTTGATTTTGACAACGTGGAGACAACCGGTCGCTATCTTCTATCAATAGGTGGTTTTAAAGCAAGTTCTCCATGTTCAAAAAACTAAGGGGGCGACTGGTCACGTTCCACTGGTGATTGGTTGTTTTGAAGTAGATTCTCTCGAACTAAGGAGGTAACCGGTCGCTTTCCACTGGCGACCGGTCGTTTTGAAGCAGAGTTGCATCCTGGGGAAAAGATAAAGAATTTTGGGAGTGGTTGATTCTCGATTCTCCTCCTGTGATACTGAGAAATATACGTCGTGTTCTCGGAACACAACATTGATGGAGGTATAGACCTTCTGACTAGGAGGATGATAACACCGATATCCTTTCTAATGAGGTGTATAGCCAATGAAAACACGCTTTTTAGCTTGGGAATCCAATTTTCTTCGTTGGTAATCATGTATAAGTGGACAAATACAACACAGCCGAAAATTCGAGGTTCTAGGTTTGGGGTGTGAGGTATTTGGATATGGTGGTGAAGTGTTTGAAGTGGTGTTTTACAATACTGAAGGGAATCCAATTGACAAGGTATGCTGTAGAGAGGACAGCTTCTCCCCAAAAAGACCGAGGCATATTGGCATCAAACAGAAAGGCATAAACTATTTCCAATAAATGTCTGTTCTTTATATCAACCACTCCATTTTGTTAGGGAATGTAGGGGCATAAACATTGATAGATGATGTCATGATCTTGTAAGAACTAGTTAAGATCATGGTTGAAAAACTCTTCACCATTTTAGGAATGAAGAACCTGATTTCTGGCTTGAAACTGAGTCTCCACCATTTGATGGAATTGTTGAAACTTGGAACTAACTTCCCCTTTAGTTTTGAGAAGGGAAACTCAAGTCATGCATGTGTAATCATCTATAAATGTGACAAACCATCAAGCTCCCCCCAGAGTGGTCATTTTAGCATAGCCCTAAACATCATAATGAACAAGAGAAAACGGAACCAAATTTTTATTTGAACTTAAGGGAAAAGGAACATGATGACTCTTGGCCAATTCACAAATGTCACACTTAAAACTAGAAATATCTAAACTAGTAAATAAGGATGGAAATAACTTCTGTAAATATCCAAACGAAGCATGTCCAAGAAGCCTACGCCATAACCGTACTTCGGCAGTTTTCTTCTCAACACTAGCACCCCCAATCTTGAAAACTTGACCGACTTTGGCTTCACCGTCAGGTGCCAAGTCCAGGTAGTAGAGTTTGCCCCTCCTAGTACCATTACCAATCGTCTTGCTGCTGAGAATGTCCCGAAAAACACAATGAGTAGGCCAAAATGTTACAATGCAATTCAAAGCCGTAGTGATTTGGGCAACAGACAAAAAATTATGATGAAAGGACGGAACAATCAAAACAGAATCCAAATTAAGGGAGTTAAAGAGAGAGAGTGAACACTCCCTAATCACAGGGGAGGAGGTACCATTAGCATTAGACACCATCAATTGAGGAGACGGTGTATGAGAAGCAATTTATCCATAATCAAATGTCATATGATCAGTGGCTCCAGTGTCAATGATCCATTTGTGTTTCTTTGATGAAGTATTTAAAACATAACCTTGGGTACCTGTTGTGGCTATAGAGGCAGATGCTAGACCGATGTAATCGAAATAGTAAGACTTACAAGATCTTATTCAAAAGATGTGTTTAGTGATTTGCTCATATTCTTACAAGGAGCTTTGAAAGGGTCCCACCAATCAGGATACCCAATCAATTTGTAACAGCCAGCACGGGAATGTTTGTTTCCACCACAATGGGTGCATTTCTGCTTCGGACGAGATCATGTGGCCTTAATCTGAGAAGAGCCATCGATAGAGATCTGGGCACCCCTTTGACATTAAGTGACAATGATAGCGATTTCTGGCGCACTAGTCATGGTCAGTCGTTGTTGAGCTTCGCGATGAATATAGGCAAATGTTTGGTCAAGGTCTAATTTAGGATTTTTTTCGTAGGATTTTCCCCTAGACTTGATCAAACTCAGGGTCAAGACCAGCAAGAAAAATGCGAACATGAAGATGATCCAGTTTCGTCTGGCGCTCAGTCACGTCGGCATCGCAGTGCATGCGGATAAGACTGCGATGGTCAATTTCCTGAAAAATGCTTTGCTGCTGGCAGTATATTTGTGAAATGGTGCACCATTATGTTTAATAGTGAACGCCCATTTGTTGATATCAAAAAGATAAGCTTCATCCCTACCATCATAGTAGGTCTTCTTGACGGCAGCCTAGATTTCTTTGGCTGTACTTAATCAGATGAAGCAACTTATCAAGTCGAGAGACATGGAGTCAATGAACCACCCCTTGACCCGAAAGTTCTCGATACACCATTTACTGTAGGTGGACGAGAGCTGAGAAGGCTGTGGAATGTTGGCAGCAATACACATCTCCATGACTTGAGACCATAAGGCATAATTGGTCTTAGTCAAGGTGATGCCAGTA
>NC_024128.1:10833684-10852191 GCF_000346735.1 Prunus mume | reverse complement strand
CATTATGAATAGTGAGGATTTGGGGAATGGAGGTGGAGTCGTCAGTGTGGGGAAACGAGATGACATCCATGGCAGCAGAACGATTTAAGGGTAAGATAAAGGTATGTATTTAGGGATTTTGATAAGAGGATTTGAGGAATTTAGATTTGAGGGATTTGGATTTGAAAAATCGAAATATGATGAATTTGAAATATGAGGAATTTGATTTAGGGTTTGTGTTTGAATATGAGAAATTTGATATGAGGGTTTAAAGACCACCTAGAATCGATTGCTCTGATACCATGCTAAAATATGAATATGGTTTGAATACTTTAGGCTAAGTTGTATTTTTCTCCATAATTAGGTATATATAGGAGTTTACATGAGTGCTTTACAAGAAAATATATACTGTAATCAATGAGGATAGTATCTCCTAATTATACAATGATTTGTCAACTATATAAAATAAGAAAGTAAATCCCTTAATTAATCAAGGAAATAAATCTCCTTGATTAATTAGGAAGGCTCACGTCAACATTTCTCGTAAAAATGAGGGTTGTTCATGAGTAAGCCTCTCAAAACTGAATCATGCACTTATTGTTTGCTTATATTGTAATAGGTGCATTAATAACACCATATGATGGCGTTATGTTCGCATAGAAATTTTTTTGTAAAGATGCTACAATTCTTGACTTCACACATCATCACGCCTTCTACTTGAGTTTTTCTTTTTTCTTTTTTTAATTGTGAAATATACGGTTGTATAAATTTGTCTATATTTCAACCAACTGTCTTTTGCTGTTTCCCTATGGATATGGTTTTACCTCTTTTATCCATTCAAGGCAATGTGTCTTTTTTCGGGGGTCGCTCTATGACTAGCGAGGAGAGACTTGCTCTTTCAAAGTTTTTATACTTCCACCTCCAGTCGTCATCATCCATCATCGTCTTCACTCTATCTGTCGCTGATGTAATTTGTCGTCACCTTATCGCAGCCTATGTTGGTTCACTCTTGTCTCTGTTTCAGTCCTAGATCAGTTTTCTTCTCAGTCCGCCGTTATGCTCTTTTTGTTCTTGTTGTGGGACTGGTTCGTTGGCGTCGCTTAGGGCTTGCACTATGAGCTTTATGCCCTAATGTCGGACTCGAGTCTCGTCCCTTCTCAGAGTCGGCTGTTGGTATTCTTGTTTTCTTTTGGCTACTGGTCTGTGTGGTGGTGTCACCCTCTACGCAAGCCAATCACAAGGGTTTTGGTTCCGATCTGGTATTGGTCTTCTCCTTTCCTCTGTCGTTGATTCAGGTAATGGTGCCCTTGGACAGTATGGCCTTTGTGTGTTCTAGGATCTTTAGTGTGGGGCATAAGTTTAGGCAACTAGGGTTGTTAGTTGTGCCCTATGTTCCTCTCTCTCAGGGTTCTGTTGTGCTAGGGCTCTGGGATACAAGTGGTGATCGAGATTTTACTATTGTTGAACAATTTATATGCATAGATGAGTTTGCTGCTAAGATGATGGAGGCCAACCTCGAGGGGTCTCCTATTTCTCCCTAATGTGCTCGCCAGAATGTTTGTGGGCTTGGCATCCAATAAACGTTCCCATTATGATGTTCTTCTATTGGAAGTTCGTCAAGCTAAGAAGTCAATCTTGTTGGGGTCTTGTTTATGGGTTTTTAGTTTATATTTAGCTGTATGTTTCCTTGTTTTGTTGATTTCGTGCAGCACTTCTCTACTCTACACTGACCGAAGAACTATGTTTGGTCATAGGAGGTTTTCTTCGATAGGTTATGAGTTGAAGTGAGGTGCTTCTTAGGGTTCCTTTTCACTATTGTTCTGTGTTTCCTTCTCCGTGTTCTCTCCTAACTTCTTCTATTGGTATGACTTGCAGTTTGTGCGGGTGTCAAAGGACTATGAGTTTACTTATAGACAGCTTCTTTTAACAGTTAGGATGTTCTGCAGTCCTCTCTTGTGGGTCTACTATTGCAGTTCTCATTGGAGGTCTTTATGTAAGTTTTCATTTTTTTATTTGTTCTTTATTGTACCTGAATCAAACTCTCTTGTTAGTCCATGACATGCATGGTACTCTTTCCTCTCCTAGGGTTTGTCCCGTGAGGTTGTCCTACGAAGGTTTTAAAGAGGTCAATGTACCGTGTCTCTTTTTGTATGCCTTTGGTTTTATGAACGAAATCTCTTTCTATAAAAAATAAAAAAATAAAAAAAATAGCAATGTCTGGATTTTGATTAAGAAGAAACAAAGTTGATCACTATACTTCTAAAACTTCCAACGACGGTTTCCAAGTCTTCTCAATGTCAATGTTGTCGTCCATTCGTTAATTTACGAAAGAAACAAAGCACAATCCAAATACATATAGACAAGAAATTCGGACCGTCAACAATATTATATTTTAACTTCAAGAAAAGTCAACTTGCAAACAATAAAAATCTAAAATACAACAAGATGTTGGCGTGACTTGTGGATATTTACTTACTTTCCTTACACACCAAGAATTCCTATTATAATTGTAATTGATTTACTTTAATTCCTGATTTCCTACTGTAAATAGATTTAGGAATTTATTATTTACTTGCCCATTTAGGTTTCATTGTATTATAAATATTACCTCCTACAAGAAGAAGAACACACAGAAAATTCCCACAAACAAATATTCTCTCATAGTTTTCATATTTTAGCATGGTATCAGAGCGGCGATCTTGGAATTGTTGACTCTAGTTTCAAACCATCGCCGCCGCTATAGGGGTTGATGATTTTTTCATCCCTCATAGAGGTAGCACCACCAACTCCTTCTCAACCCACCATAACCGAGTTGAGTGCCCAGATGGCTCAGCTCCTACAAATGCAGACTTTGGCCTCGAATCTGATCCTGAATCAGGATCCTATTTTGACAACCCCGACCCCGGTTATGACGACGACAACCCCAACTCCGACTCCAACGACGACCTCGACCCCCACTCGGATAATAACCCCGACCCCGACCTCGACCCTAAATTTGTCTCTGATTCAGATCCTGATCCCGACTTTGACTCCGACTCCAGCCCCGACTTAAGCTCAGATCCCGATCCGAATTCCAACTAAACATGTATCCTATGCATCTTCCGCTGCATAGATTATGACTTCTTGACTAACGACCCCGAACACATGGATCAGAATGCACATATTGTGGTGATCCGAGACACACTCGTGAGACTTGTTTTAAATTGCATAGCTACCCCGATTGGTGGGCTACTCTTAAAGATCAAGGACAACGTAATACGACCAGTAATGGTACTGGTTATGGATTTCATACTTCCGCTCAGATTGATTCCAAGGGATGGATAATTAATTCCGGTGCAACTGATCATATGACGTTTGATCCTAATGATTTTCTGAATACTACACAACCTCGACGAACTTGTATTGCAAATGCCAATAGAGTTACTTATCCTGTGACAGGGGTTGGCACTGTTGAACTCTCATCCTCACTCTCACTGTCTAATACTTTACTTGTTCCATCTTTATCCAATAAATTGTTGTCAGTTAGTCAGCTTACTGAACAATTGAATTGTTGTGTACTCATTTACCCGAGTTTTTGTTTGCTTCAGGATATTCATACTAAGGAGATTCTTAGTCGTGGTACTAAGGGAGGAGGGCTATATTATGTAGATGACTTCAGTCTCGATGTGGCTAACAATGTGACGCATCCCTTTGATAGCAAACAACAGCAAATCTAGTTGTGGCACCGTCGATTGGGACATCCGTCTTTTAGTTATATGAAGCATCTTATACCAGATTTATTCTCAGGTTTCAAGGACTCCGACTTCACATATGATACTTGTATTTTGGCCAAGAGTCACCGTGTGCCTTACCCTTTGAGCACAAACAAGTGTACTACTCCATTTACGTTAATTCACTCTGATGTCTGGGGACCTTCACCTATCACTGCTCTTGTTTGTGCTTAATAAATCACGGTCATGAACTAATTGAAAGGACTTCCCTTTGGCCCTGGCGCCTACCATTTCGTCAAGCATTTCGCCTTCCTAAAAACAAAAGAAAAGCTGCAAAGGCAGAATCCTCTCGACCTCGTGACCACAGTATTGAAGGCCAAGGCTGAAGGCCGTAAAAGACACGGCTTAAAAAAGCTGTGGTTGAATCACCACGTGGCCTCAGGGCCCCACGCTCCATTTAATGAAGTAATGCCTCTGACTTCGCAGCAAACCCACTAGCCACAAGAAGCATTTAATGCACAAGGGAAGTGACTAAAGTCAGGATTTGGTGATGGAAATCAGGGTGGTTAGGCGCAGACATTCTCACAAGTAATCTTACGACTTAAGGTTGGATCACCAACCACCAGACTAGGACATTAAATGCGTTCTCACGGCCAAGGGGGCAGAACCCACGATCAGGGCGGTGGTCAAGATTTACAGAGATTTATGGGGGTCACACCACCATGCTTCTCAACCCCAAACCGCCATACTTCACGATCCCAAATGCCGATTTGACTATCCACTTGCCCCGGTCAGACTCCACCGCGCAGGTCTTGTCAGCCTCGAATGTCCCTTCAGGACTCCTATAAATATTAAGCTCAGGACTACATTCATCAAACACCAAACCAAAAGCCTCCCACGGACCAAATTATATTTTCCTGTAATGCACTTTCAATACCTTTATTTGTTTTCTTAGGAGTAGTTGTAGATTGTAAGGAAAATCCATTCATCAATATATCATACGACCCTTGATTTTCAAGGCGCCGGAGTACCATCCCTGTTATCACATCACTCACCCCATATATCATACGACCGTCTCTCTCTGAGCAACGCGCCGGAGCACCGGCTAAAACCTGCCACCAACACCACCACCAAACGGCCTTGTAGCTCAGGCCGTGAACCTGACGGCCGAGATCAGCTCCTCTCTCGGCCACGATCGTTTGATTAGGAGTCAAACGCAAAACAGGCGCAACATTTAAACCATCTTCTACCCGCACCTCATCATCATCTCGACGCACGATAGATTGTGCTGGCACGCCCACGCACAACCGCACTGCATCCAAAAGAATGACGTCACGTGTTGACGCACATCCCTTCGGCCCGGAGCACCAGGCCGTGAGATTCGCGACAGACAAACAGCTCATTCTAGTGTTCGATGGTTTGTCACATTCATAGATGATTGTACACGGATGACATGGCTTTATTTGCTGAAGAATAAAAATGAAGTGTTTTCTCGTTTTCAGTCCTTCCACAAACAGATGAAAACTCAGTTTAATGCTCAAATCCAGATTCTTCGCTCAGACAATAGTGGAGAATTTGTCAATGATGACTTTCAAACTTATTTCCAACAACATGGAATTATCCATGAGACGACTTGTCCTCAGACACCGCAACAAAATGGTGTTGCTGAATGAAAGAATCGACATCTTCTTGAAATTGCCCGAGCACTTCTTATTGGCGCTCATGTTCCTGGCCATCACTAGGATGATGCTATTGTCACCGCAGTTCACCTTATCATCTGTATGCCTTCTGGTGTATTGACCTTTAAAACTCCCTTACAGGTGCTTGCGCAGCACAGACCTCTGCTTACTATTTTGGTACTTACATCCCGAATCTTTGGATGTGTGGCTTTTGTTCATCTCCACAAAAATCAACGTAGCAAACTTGATCCATGTGCGCTTCGTTGTGTTTTTGTAGGTTATGCCACTCATCAGAAAGGCTACCGCTGTTATCACCCTCCTACCCGACGTACCTATGTCACTTTGGATGTGACCTTTCTGGAATTTGAGTTGTTCTTCCATGACCCATCTTCCAATTCTACGCTTCAGGAGGAGATACGAAGTGAAGAGCAGAATTAGAGCAACTTGGAAAACAAAGAAATTCTCCTCTGTACAGAAATGATCGATCGTCTCGAGTCTGGAGCACGAGATTACTCTTTGCCGAAAAGGGATCAATCGCCCATTCATAGCGATCAATTGCCTTACCCACCTGATCCATACAAAGATATTTCTGATCCGAGTCTCACACCTACAGACAATACAGAACAACAAGATGAAGACCCCCTCTCTAACTCAACGGTCAAGCTGTCTAAACCACTCAAGGCTTTTGTGCACCAGTTGTCTACTATCCATATTCCGACCAAGGTCTCTGAAGCATTGAAAGAACCTAAGTGAGTCCAAGCTATAAAAGATGAGATGAAAACTCTTGAGAAAAATCAGACTTGGACATTGGAGACAATACCATGAGGAAAAAAGACTATCGGATGTAGATGGGTGTTTACTATAAAACACAATGCAAATGGATCTATCGAGTGATACAAGGCAAGACTTGTGGCAAATGGGTACACACAGACTTATGGTATAGAATATGAAGAAACCTTTGCTCCAGTTGCAAAGTTAAACATCGTCAGAGTCTTATTGTCCCTTGCAGCTAATTTGGATTGGCCACTACACCAGTTTGATGTAAAGAATGCTTTTCTACATGGAGAACTCACAGAGGAGGTGTACATGGACATTCCTCCTGGATATAATACTACTTAGACTGGAACAGTTTGCAGGTTACGAAAAGCATTGTATGGATTGAAACAGTCACCACGTGCATGGTTTGGACGGTTCACCATGGCAATGAAGAACAATGGTTTCAAACAGTGTAACTCAAATCATACTTTGTTCTTGAAACATCGGAAAGGGAAGGTAACAACATTAATTATCTATGTTGATGATATGATTATTACTAGGAATTATAAACAGGAAATATCACAGCTACAAGACTATTTGGCTACTAAGTTTGAGATGAAGGATCTAGGGGGACTCAAGTATTTCTCGGGAATTGAGGTGGCTCGATCGCAGCAAGGCATATTTCTATCTCAAAGGAAATATGTCTTGGACTTGTTGACAGACATAGGAATGCTAGATTGCAAACCTGCGGATACTCCTATTGTTCAGAATCATCAACTTGGAGAATATCAGGATCAAGTTCTAACTAACAAAGAAAAATACCAAAGGTTAGTGGGAAGATTGATCTATTTGTCACATACTCGACCAGACATTGCTTATGCGGTGAGCGTTGTCAGTCAATTTATGCACTCTCCAAGTGAAGACCACATGAATGCAGTTCTTTGGATACTTAGATATTTGAAGTCTGCACCTGAAAAAGGACTTATGTTCTTAAAGCATGGTCATCTAAATATTTATGGTTATTCAAATGCAGATTGGGCAGGTAATGTAACAAATAGAAAATCCATATCGTGTTACTTCACATTCGTGGGAGGTAATTTGGTGACATGGAGGAGCAAGAAACAGAATGTAGTAGCTTTATCCAGTGCAGAAGCCGAGTTCAGAGGCATGACTAAAGGGATTTGTGAACTTCTTTGGTTAAGAAAGTTGCTTACTGAACTTGAGTATAAACCTACATCCACAATGAATCTCTTTTGTGACAACAAGGCTGCTATAGCCATTGCACAAAATCCAGTTCAGCATGATCGTACTAAACATGTTGAGGTGGATCGACACTTCATCAAATAAAAGCTTGAGACTAAAGTGTTTCAGTTTCCTTTTGTGAAATCCGAGGATCAATTGGCAGATATTTTGACAAAGACAATTTCCAATAAAGCATTCCACAATTCACTGGATCAGTTGGGCATTTGCGACATCTATGCACCAACGTGAGGGGGAGTGTTGGCGTGACTTGTGGATATTTACTTACTTTCCTTACACACCAAGAATTCCTATTATAATTGTAATTGATTTACTTTAATTCCTAATTTTCTACTGTAAATAAATTTAGGAATGTATTATTTACTTGCTCATTCAGGTTTTCGTTGTATTATAAATATGACCTCCTATAAGGAGAAGAACACACAGAAAATTCCCACAAATAAATATTCTCTCATAGTTTTCATATTTTAGCACAAGATACAAGAACTCAAACAGAGAGTCTCTCTGCCATTGCCCAGCTGAAAATTGATTGACTTCAAATGGAATCGTTTGCATATGTACGAGGACGGCGTGCCAGCAACCAAACATAAACAAATACCATGTCAAACTGAAAGGTCAATTGTTTGCTTTCGAACACTTCCATAAAGAATGAACTATAGTTCCGAGGATATTTGTTCAGATATGAATTGGTAAAAACAATGGCTACGCTGGAAACTTTTTTTTTCTGTTTTACAAGGGGGCAAAACCCAGCAAGCAAAGAAAGATTAAAAAAAAGAAACAAGAACAGCACCTTTGGTAGCTTTAACTCTGCAGTGATCTGCATTCTGCACTATATAAGATATGATTATTCTGCAAACAGTCTCCACAAAAAGTTAGATATGGTTTTCAATAATTATGGGAAAGGGATCATCCCACTACACTCACCAGTGGCGGATCCATGAATTTTTCAAGGGAGGTGCAATGTTTAAAAGGCCAAAAATTTACAAAGGACTCAAGCAAGACCCTGGGTTCAAGTCCTAACATCTGAGTAGTGTGTTAAAAAAAATAAGGCTAAAAATTCACACAAAAAAAATTATACAACCAAATGCCGTTAGAATTTAACCAATACTAATGTCATTCATAATTAAAACAAATAAGAGTTTTACATCTACAACTAATTGATTATAGTCTATATGGATATCAATTAATATGAACAAAATCCTTGTCATTGACACAATTAGTTTACCAAAATTCATATCAAATATGAACAAAATCCATGTCAATTACATATTTAATCTAACAAAAGTCAATACCAATTAATCTAACCAAAAGCACATGTAAATTGGAGGTCATGAAACAAAAGTACACATGATTAAAAGTTTGGGGTAATTTTTGGTGAATTTTTTGGCACACATATGAGTTCTTTAATTTAGACCAATTAGAAATAGACATGTGTTGGCTTGATATTGGAAAATTTTAAAAAGAATCAAAATCAGAAGCGCTAACGTCTGACGCGGAGTCTTCTTCTTCCTTGAATTGTGCCTCTACAACTTAACTTCAAATATTCTAGAAAAACTTCGAAAATTCATAACTTTGGTTGTGGAGCTCCGATTGATGAGTCGTTTTCTCCTACATGCTCATGAGATCGAGCCCAACAATATATGGTAAATATTTAGGGTCTCACAATGCAGCAAACAATACAACGTCTTTGAGGCATTTAGTCGAACAATTGGTAGGCACGAGCAAATGGGCAAATTATGGCATCCCCAAGGAAGTTTCCGGCGAGGGGAGGTGCAGCTGCACCTCCTTGCGCCTCTGTGGATCCGCCAGTGACTCACAACCAAAGCTTATGTTCCTGCTGTTTCTCTTCTTTCTGTTCAACCCTTTTGCATCTCCTTTAATCTTCAACTTCCCAAGCTTTTCCAATGTCACCACCAACATATCCCTCGAGGGTGTTGCTGATATTGATAGCAACCTCATCACTCACCAGAAATCCAGGAGAAACTGAGAACGTCGGTAGAGCTACCTACCATGTGTTGGAAAAAATAACAATCAGTGACTAATAAAAAAATGATTATATATATCAACAAAATATAAACACCAACGAAATTGAATTTATAACAAACTGTAATTTGAAATACAGTAAATAATAAATAAATGAACTAATAACTTGGATTCGAGATAGAGGCTTGTAGATTTGATGCAATGTCCAAAAGATAGTATTTCACCCCTTCTCGGTGTTTGAAGTTCTATAGGTGACTGCCCCCAGAATTCAACTATCTGTATTCTAAGCCCTAGTGGCAAACTTTGATTGTTTTCCTCTCAAACAATATGAATGTGCTTGTAGAATGTTTTTTTCTGTATTAACGAATGAGGCTTTGTTTGATTTAAATAAACTTCTAAAACTTTATCAGAAAAGTCACAACTATTAGAAAACAGTTAAAAAAAACTAATCCAAATTAATAAAAAAATATTAATTCGAAACTAAAAAATATTATCAAGACATTCAAGTTCGAAGTTCCTCTCCTTCGTATATTTTTTTTTAACCATAAACAAAGGTACATCTAGAACTTCCGAATCGGGTCGGGTCATTAATCATGACCAATGACTATGCATTTGCTGAAAACCCGAACTCTCAAATCTGAATTCTAACCATTTCCAATCCAAGCCTTCTTAATCCACCGAAAAAGACATTTTAGTTCCCACAAAACATGTGTCAGACTCTCAGCCCACGCCAACCAATAGAACTCCACACAAAAGACACAAAGTAATAAACAAGAAAATTTAGACCATGATCTTTCTTTAATCTTAAGGCACCAGATTAATTATTAGGAACAGATGCTGAATGATGAGGCCAATATTGTGAAAACAACTAATTGGCTTGAAATTGGATCACTTAAACTTAATATATTCTACCAGGACGGCAATCCTGCATAAGTAATTAAATAAGTGCATGTCAAGCGTGATCAAGTTCAAGGAAAATTATTTTGATTTGAATTGGTAAGAAACCAACTGCGGATTAAAGCACTTTCAAATATTAAACTCTCTATACACTCTCTGTTCTATTTTAGACGCAACAATTTGATCTGTAACCTTACCAGCAAATTAGAAATGGTTGTCATTCTTCTTCTCTTGTTTCTATTAGCCCCTTGTGCAACCTCATTAAACTTCAGTTTCCCCAGCTTCCCAAATGGCATCAACACCTATCTCTCGAGGGAGATGCTTCCCTCGATGGTTTCCTCCGACTCACCAAAAGCGCTGCTGACCAGGTGCGATACCAAAGCGTCGGCCGAGCCACCTACAGCCAACCCTTCCTCCTCCGCGACAACGCCACCGGAAAACTCACCGACTTCACCACAAATTTCACATTCGCCATCGACTCGCTAGGCAACACAACCTATGCAGACGGGCTCGCCTTCTTTTTTGCGCCAAAGGGGTTTGCACTCAACACAACAATAGGCGGAGGCGGCTCTCTTGGCCTCCCCGTCAAACACTCAGGAACAAACGAGTCCACGAATCTGTACCCGTTTGTGGCAGTGGAGTTTGACATCTTTTACAATGTAGAGGCTGCTATCAAAGATCCCAGGGGCGATCATGTTGGTATTGATGTCAACTCTGTCAAGTCTAGAGTTACCAAGGCGTGGAATGGGCATTGGTAAGAAACCAACTGCTTGAATCTTCAATTCCTTATTTATGTAGATACAAGGAAAATTATTTTGATTTGAATTGGTAAGAAACCAACTGTTGATTAAAGCACTTTCAAATATTAAACTCTCTATACACTCTCTGTTCTATTTTAGACGCAACAATTTGATCTGTAACCTTACCAGCATATTAGAAATTGTTGTCATTCTTCTTCTTTTGTTTCTATTAGCCCCTTGTGCATCCTCATTAAGCTTCAGTTTCCCCAGCTTCACAAATGATGACATCAACAACCTATCTCTCGAGGGAGATGCTTCCCTTGATGGTTTCCTCCGACTCACCAAAAGCGTTGCTGACCAGGTGCGAGACCAAAGCGTCGGCCGAGCCACCTACAGCCAACCCTTCCTCCTCCGCGACAACGACACAGGAAAACTCGCCGACTTCACCACAAATTTCACATTCGCCATCGACTCGCTAGGCAACACAACCTATGCAGACGGGCTCGCCTTCTTTTTGGCGCCAAACAGGTCTGCACTCAACAGACGTATGGGCACAGGCTTCTCTCTTGGCCTCCCCGTCATAGACACGGACAAAATCGAGTCCACGTACCCGTTTGTGGCAGTGGAGTTTGATATCTGCTCAAATAACTACGCTTCTGTCCAAGATCCCTCCGGCAATCATGTAGGTATTGATGTCAACTCTGTGAAGTCTAATGTTACCAGGACGTGGAATGGTAGTATAACACAGGGACAAGTCAATTATGCTTGGATTCGTTATGATTCTGGATCGAAAAATCTTAGCGTTACCTTTACTAGTTATGAAAATGGTGTCCAGGTTAGAAGGTTTTTTTATTACATGGTTGATGTGAATGAGATTTTGCAGGGTTGGGTGATTGTTGGGTTCTCTGCTGCAACAGGTGCTATGACTGCTCTGCAAAAGATCAACTCATGGAGTTTCAATTCGACATCGCTGATTGTTGAACCCGGGTCAGGAAATGGCATCAGCATTGGACTTGTGGTTGGGCTGGTTGTTGGTGGGTGTGTTCTTTTGGTTGGTGGTTTTTGTTTGGTTTGGTTCATTTTTTGGAAGAAGGGGGGAACAGGGGAAAGTAGGGACAATGATGAAGATCCTATGATCAAGGATCCAATTGATGACGAATTCGAAAAGGGGACGGGCCCCAAGAAGTTTTCGTACAAGACATTGGCTCAATCGACAAATGATTTTGATGAGAAAGAGAAGCTTGGAGAGAGAGGGTTTGGTGGGGTTTACAGAGGCTTCGTAAAAGACGAGGCCAGTGATTGATTCCCCACTGACTCACCTACACACAAAGAGAAAGACACCATGTTTTTCCCTCCAATCAATTACGCATTGTCACTCTCTCCTTATGCTGGGAGTTCTCAAGTACCAAATTGCCAAAACACTCAAAGGATTTACCAACATGTTCAGATATTGTAATCATCTAAATCTATCATTACAACAACAAATTAACACCAACCAATTGTCAATTGATGCCATTAGCTAATTCCTATGCTCTATTCACAAACCTTAAAACAATTAATTGGAATTTCAGCCTAGAAACTCACCCCTTGCTTAACAGAATTGAAAACACCAACCAAACTGCTCTATCCAAAGCAACAAAAGACCACCTGCAAAATATCAAAAGAAAACATGGTTTAAAAAAAGAAGAAGAAAAAGGAAGAAAAAACATAAAAATCTGAGAAGAAATTAGCTTGAGTATTTTATACATGCACAATCTTTTCATTAAACCAAAAAAAATTAGCTAGAGCAAAATCTGTACGGAAAGAAACCACTCTGTACGGATCCCCTCATTCAACATTGCTCTCATGATTCAATTACAAAGCATATGCTCTTATGTAAATTGTATTATATATCACAAGTGCTTTAGGCTGAGGAAGTGCAAAACCTAAGAATGATCTAAAATGGTCTACTTCTCAAAAGATTTACAAACATATGCACTTATATAGATATCCAAAATGACAAATTGAAGGAGCTTTAACATCAAATTAATTATATATATATATATATTATGACTCATAAAAACACCCACTTTTGTTTGCTTGGGTTAAGTAGTGTATATAATTTGTGGTTCATTTCGGAGAAATATTTACTGCAAAGCATTTGAAACAAAGCAAATACAGTCCAAAAAGTCAGTTCCCTTGAGAATACCTTTACCAGTCAAAATTTCAAAATCTAACAACAATAGAAACCAAATCACAGCTGCCTGCCTTCCCATTTATCAAAACAGAACAACACACTCATATATACAAAGGTACAAACTTGGACTGAAATGACACACAAAGATGCATAATTTCACTCACACAACCGAACCCAATTCCCTTCACTTCCATCCCTCCATTCATACCCCTCAAATTCACCGAAATCAGAAAATTTAACAGCAAAAGGAAATGAAGTGATGGAGAAAAGAGTGATATCGGAGAGGCCAAGCGAGAGAAGAAACATAACATTCAACAAATAAGTACAAAGTCTTACTTGCAAAGACCTCTTCATGACATTAAACACACATACGTATGACAAACTCGTAGTTGAACATCAAAATATATATATCAGAGTACTGTGGAACTGATCTCTGCTGAAACAATTAATCGGAAAACAATCAAGATAAGTACAAACAGAATAGAACCAAAAAAAATAAAAAATCAGCCACACAGAAAATTTATAACCACATGCAAACAGAAAATCTATAACATCTATTAGAATTATAATTCTGATCTGGAGGCATAAAAATAAAATTTAAAAAAGAAAAAGAAAAAAGAGAGGAGTATATAACCACACGCATGCAAAACAGTGAACTTTGATCTTCCATGGCTGCCCCCAACTAGCCCAACCAACTGGTTCGAAACGGTCTGGAAAGCTCTGAGCGAACGAAACCTTAGAATCGAAAGAGATGTGAATGGGAAGGGGCAAAAAGGGAACATAAATATATATATAAAATTTATATTTATATTTGAATTCTTTAAGTTCTCCATGAAAAGTTGTGGTTTGAATTGGGAAAATAGGGCTGCTGCAGTACTATTTTAAATGACAGTGCAAATATGTATAGGATGGCTTAAAACACTAAAAGAGTGAAAGAGTAAAGTTTGCATTTTGAGTAGTGAAGAATAATATAGTAATATATAAAAACACGCCAAAAGGATTGGTACGATGTATCAATCCTCTACAGTACAGAACGTAAAAACAGATAAAAACACAGAAGTTATTTTACGTGGTAAAACCCCACCTCTGATGAAAATCCCACAGGACCTGACAGTCCAAGGCAAATCCACTATAGAACGATGATTACAAGAAATACTCACACACTTATTCTAGACACATTCTAGGTAATGTTTACCAACTTCTTCGTAACTCAACTTCTGTCACGGGATGATCTTCGACACTCCTTATGTTGAACGCAATACTGGCCACGATTACTTCAAGCTCGCCGGAGGAAAACCGCCACCACGGTCTTGGTGTCCTCAACCGTATGAGTCACCGATCAATGCAAATGAATGATTAAAGTGTTTGATAAATTACCAAGTAAACATGGAACACTTGATGATTTATCTCAAATATATGCACAACAGCTTTCTTAGGAATTTTAGATGCTCAAACAAACTATATGAAAACTGTGTCAAACAAAGAACACAACATCTCCTTATACAAACCACACTCTCCTTTTGCAAGAGAAGAGCACCAAATCACGTGCTCAATCACTTGCCATTAATCATATTTGATTCACTTAGAATCCTACATCAATTCGTCAGCCCATGCAAAACTTCCTATCATGAATATAAGATTTAGATGCCTTGTGAATCACAGACCCAAACTTCCTATCTGGTTCTAAGTGATGACGCCAAACATGAGGCCACAAATTGTATTCAATCATGAATATAAGATTTGACAGAATCAGACTAATTGATTTCCAATCAAAGAAGACTTTTTAAAGTTCAGAACAGGAAAGCAATTTAATCTTTCTTAAAATAAAAAATCTTCTTAATCAAAATGTTAAATAGATTGTGACTTTGAAATAATGCCTGAAATACCACAATCAAGATGCATGATTGAATGAAGAATTTACCTTAGTGATCATTGATTGACATATGAGCCTTCAGAGTATATCTTGGAATTTTGACAGCCACCATCACAACTAATTTACCATCTATATTTAGTCTAATTTGTCTCTAGGAAATGCCAATCACAAAATCAATACTAACAGACAGTTTGATCTGTAAAGCTTACCTACTCTCTCGGAAATATTCTCTCTCCCAAAAGAAATTAGAAATGCCAAAAATCAGAAACTAAAATGGTCCAAGCCAAAATTGATTTTTACGGCTTTTCCGGCTCGGTTTGATTCACCAATTTATTAGTTCAAATGTCCATTCCTAATTTAGGTGTTCCAAGCTCAAGCTCAACTTAAAGGATCGTCACTCAAGGTAGGTACAGAGGACCAATCAAGCCCAAAATAAGACAAACTAGCATTGGCGGGCAAAACATTTCTCAACTAAAACTGACCTTCTAGATTCACAGAGGTACACGTGGATTTGGCTTAACCCGCATTTGTAAATATAAAAAAAGAGAACCCGTCTAGCTCTCAACAGTGATTTCGTGCTCACGTGTCAAAACAAGTATAGCCGCGTGACTATACTATTTTTCATATTTAAAAAAAACCGTAGTATAGCCGAGCGGCTATACTTTTTAAGTATATTATATTTAAAGCTGCGCAGCTATACTATTTGTTAAAGGGGTCTGCATCCCAAGTGTGGAATTAACCTTTGTTGTAGTCCTACATGACCCGTCTATTCATCAACTTCACCCCGTCAACCACGTAAGACACCAACTCCCATCCCATCACTACCAGCATTCTCTTGAATCTTCAATTCCTTATTTATGTCCAAGGAAAATTATTTTGATTTGAATTGGAAAGAAACCAACTGCTGATTAAAGCACTTTCAAATATTAAACTCTCTATACACTCTGTTCTATTTTAGACGTAACAATTTGATCTGTAACCTTACCAGCATATTAGAAATGGTTGTCATTCTTCTTCTCTTGTTTCTATTAGCTCCTGCTGCATCCTCATTAAGCTTCAGTTTCCCCAACTTCACAAATGATGACATCAACACCCTATCTCTTGAGGGAGATGCTTTCGTCGGCGGTGATTTCCTCCGACTCACCAAAAGCACTGCTGACCAAGTGCAAGACCAAAGCGTCGGTCGAGCCACCTACAGCCAACCCTTCCTCCTCCGCGACAACGCCACGGGAAAACTCGCCGACTTCACCACAAATTTCACATTCGCCATTGACTCGCTAGACAAAACACCCTATGCAGATGGGCTTGCCTTCTTTTTGGCTCCAAACGGGTCTGCACTCAACAGAACAATAGGCAGAGGCGGCGCTCTTGGCCTCCCCGTCATAAACCCAGAAAAAAACGAGTCCACGAATCTGTACCCGTTTGTGGCAGTGGAGTTTGATATCTACTCAAATAACTTCACTTCTGTCGAAGATCCCGCCGGCGATCATGTTGGTATTGATGTCAACTCTGTCAAGTCTAAGGTTACCAGGGCGTGGAATGGTAGTATTACAAAGGGACCACTCAATAATGCTTGGATTCGTTACGATTCTGGATCAAAAAATCTTAGCGTTACATTTACTACTTATGAAAATGGTGTCCGGGTTAGAAGGTATTTTGATTACATGGTTGATGTCAATGAGATTTTGCAGGGTTGGGTGATTGTTGGGTTCTCTGCTGCAACAGGTGCTATGACTGCTCTGTACAAGATCAACTCATGGAGTTTCAATTCGACATCGCTGATTGATGAGAATGCAAATAACAACACACCAGTAGCTCCTGAGCCGACCCCCATTGTTGAACCCGGGTCAGGAAATGGCATCAACATTGGACTTGTGGTTGGGCTGGTTGTTGGTGGGTGTGTTCTTTTGGTTGGTGGGTTTTGTTTGGTTTGGTTCATTTTTTGGAAGAAGGGGGGAACAGGGGAAAGTAGCGACAATGATGAAGATCCTATGATCAACGATCCAATTGATGACGAATTCGAGAAGGGTACAGGCCCAAAGAAGTTTTCGTACAAGATGTTGGCTCAATCGACAAACGATTTTGACGAGGGAGAGAAGCTTGGAGAGGGAGGGTTTGGTGGGGTTTACAGAGGCTTTGTAAAAGATTTGGACTCAAATGTTGCTGTTAAGAGGGTATCAAGTGGGTCTAGACAGGGGCTGAAGGAGTACGCAGCAGAAGTAAGGATCATCAGTCGACTTAGGCATCGAAATCTGGTGCAACTCATTGGTTGGTGCCACGAAAAGAGAGAACTCCTACTTGTTTACGAGTTCATGTCTAATGGAAGCTTAGATTCCCATTTGTTCAAAGGAAAAAACTTGTTAGGTTGGGAGGCAAGGTACAGAATTGCTCAAGGCTTGGCGTCCGGATTGTTCTATCTACACGAAGAATGGGAACAATGTGTGTTGCACAGAGATATCAAATCCAGCAACATCATGTTGGATTCAAATTTCAACGCCAAACTGGGAGATTTCGGGTTGGCTCAACTTTTTGATCACGGGAAACAATCACAAACCACTATTCTGGCTGGAACCATGGGCTACATGGCTCCTGAATGTGTCACCACAGGAAAGGCTAGCAAGGAAACAGATGTTTACAGTTTTGGAGTTGTTGCTTTGGAGATAGCTTGTGGGAGAAAACCCATTGATCCCAAGTTGGGAACAAGTAAAATCAACATGGTAGAGTGGGTTTGGGAGCTTTATGGACAAGGGAAAGTCATTGAAGCAGCTGACCCAAAATTGTGTGGGGATTTTGATGAGAAACAAATAGAGTGCTTGTTGATTGTTGGGTTGTGGTGTGCTCATCCAGATTACAAGATCAGGCCTTCGACACAACAAATCATTCAAGTTCTTAGTTTAGAAGTTGCGCCGCCTATTCTTCCATCAAAGATGCCAGTAGCCAGCTACTTTTCTCCTCCGGTATCATTTTCAATCTTGTCCGGTGATGTTACTGGTTCTGAAAGGGGTCAAACAGAGTCTTCAAGTTATGGTTACAACACCAATTCATCACAGTTCACCTCATCTTCCGCTTCCAATTCTTCTCCATCAGCTTCATTTTTGTAGACAAATTAAATTTATACTTAATAATGGTGTTGTACCTATATTCAACAATATATATAAATATATATCATTTATATTTATATTTGAATTCTTTAAGTTCTCCATGAAAAGTTGCGGTTTGAATTGGTAAACAAGGGTTGCTGCACTACTATTTTAAATGACAGTTTGATCTGTAAAGCTTACCTACTCTCTCGAAAATATTCTCTCTCCCAAAAGAAATTAGAAATGCCAAAAATCAAAAGCTAAAATGGTCCAAGCCAAAATTGATTTTTGCGGCTTTTCCGGCCCGGTTTGATTCACCAATTTATTAGTTCAAATGTGACAGGACCCGCCCCAGAATTTCCCCTGAAAACGGG
>NC_024128.1:10805826-10831744 GCF_000346735.1 Prunus mume | reverse complement strand
ATACTACGCGACGAATGGAGCATCTTTTTCAACTACGGCAACGTCCAATTCGGACGGCAAGTGGCCGGAATTTCATATTGAAAACCGGCCAAAACCTAGGTTTCAAAAATCAACTTCCAAACTTCAAAATCTATCCAAACCTACCCCATAAACAGCTAAAGCAGACAAAATAAGGGAGAAAGCCCACCTGTTTCACCGGGATTGGACGGCGGAGACGACGGCGCAACGCCGTGAAAAATCCGATTTGAACCAGTCGGAACTGACGTCGGGATTCGAGGTTTCCGACGGGGAAATGGGTGGTGGGTCGTGATCGGGACGTCGAGACGAACCTAACGGGACCGGTGCCGGCCCTTTCCGTGGTCGGAGTTGAGAGAATCGAAGAGAGAGAAAGAGAGAGTCGGGGAGAGAGAAACGGAGGAGAGAGAGAGTGCTGTGCGCGGGAGAGAGAGAGAGAGAGTGAGGTAAAAATGAAAAAATCTGATTTTTACCAAACTCTTCAAATTAATTACGGTTCCGCCACCGAACTTGTTTTGATCGCCAAAACTTCGTTAAATCTCCGATTCAAGCCTACCGCCTGTCTACGGTTTCATCTCAGTACCACCTACGCAACCGAACCACTCGTGGTCCCAAAATCTTCCCGGATAAGAAAATGACCAAAATTACCCTTAACCCAAGAGTAAATTAATATTTTCTCTTAATTTAATAAAAATAGGAAATAATTAGAGTCGGGGTGTTACAAAATGTCCATTCCTAATTTAGGTGTTCCAAGCTCAAGCTCAACTTAAAGGATCGTCACTCAAGGTAGGTACAGAGGCCCAATCAAGCCCAAAATAAGAAAAACTAGCATTGGCGGGCAAAACATTTCTTAACTAAAACTGACCTTCTAGATTCACAGAGGTATACGTGGATTTGGCTTAACCCGCATTTACAAATATAAAAAAAGAGAACCCATCTAGCTCTCAACTAGTGATTTCGTGCTCACGTGTCAAAACAAGTATAGCCGCGTGACTATACTATTTTTCATATTTAAAAAAAACCGTAGTATAGCCGAGCGGCTATACTTTTTAAGTATATTATATTTAAAGCTGCGCAGCTATACTATTTGTTAAAAATAATTTATAAAAAAAAAGACCCTTCTAGTGGCATTAGTTTATACTTTATATATATTAATTTGCTAGTTTCGATATATATACTTTATAGATTTAAATTGTTTATATATATTTTTATTCAATAATATGTGAAAATTATGTGTATAATACGTGAATTTTGTGTGTATTATTGAAAATTTTGTACAAAATCAAGTGTATTAAACATGAAAAATATGTATGTATGTGTACAATATGAGTATTAAACGTAAAAATGCTAAATTCTTTATACGGGCAATAACTCTAGAAAAGTAAAACTCAAAAGGGAAAAAATAATTAGGGAAAAACGATTAAAAAATTCGGGAAAAATAATTATAAAAACAAAAACACACTGTCTATGAAAAGAGTATAGTCGTGAAAGAAATTGACGGAATTCGTGACTTGTCCTTGAATTGCTACAATTATGAAACTACAAAGGCACAATTGACTAAATTAAAACTACATGAACGAAAAATGAAAAATAGATAGAACTAACGAAAAGTGACTTTTAACCATGAAACATACCCAAAAATATTTGGGTGACTCATCATTGCAAGATAGAGAAGTAAAAAGAACTTGGCCAAAAACACAAATTGACCAAGAAAAGAAGACCTCGAATATTCATAAAAAAACTAATTTGTTATAAACAATAAAATCATCTATTGCATAATGCAAATATTGGAATAAATAAAAAAGATGTACATCAGAGTTATTAAATCAGACCTATTCATAGAGTGTTTTGTTTCAATCTAATCAATTCATTATTTACAAGCTCTGTCCAGTCACATTGAAAAGAGGTCAAACATGCATGTCAAGAAAAAAGCAACAGAAGAAACCCAAAACTTTCCAAATAATTCTGCAGCAATATCCAAACCAGTTTCTTCTTTGTTGCAGTCCTCCTTCCATCCCAAGTGTGAAATTATCCTTTGTTGTAGTCTTACATAGGGGTGGTTGCGGTTCGGTAACCGCGAATTTTTACCCAAACCGCAAACTGACCGACTATTTGTGGTATGATGATTTTTGAAACCGCACAAAGCGATCGGTTACAGCGAATTAGCGGTTTAAAACCTCAAGTTCTCAAGCATTCACAAAAATATAAATTCACAACCTAAATAAATAAATACACAACCTCAACTTCTCAAGCATATATAAATTCACAATCTCCTGAACTTCTCAAGCATTCACAACCTAAAGAAAATTAAAGTTACAATTCCAAGCATTCCAATTAAAGTTAAACTTCTCAAGCATTTCGATTCCAAATCCTTTAAAGTTACAAACCAAAAGGAAAATGCAAAGCAAAATGAATTAAAGTTACAACAAAAAAGAAAAATCCAATTCAAAGTTAATTAAAGTTACAAACTAAAAGGAAAATGCAATGCACCAATGTTACAAACTAAAGTTACAAACTCAAGTGTTGGTGGTGAGTGGATTTGAAGAACCTCGTTGTGTTGTTTGAGCACCAATGTTATCTACAAATAAAACAACATAGTTTAATACATTTAATTATAAGAAGATCAAATAAAACAACATAGATTGGCTATACATTTCCCCCAGAACAGTTGGTGCGCTTCCAGAGACCTCAGCTGGTAGCCGAGCAAAACGACGCCGTCGTTCTTTACCAGCACCTCCGTGGTGGACACGAGCGGGCCCACGGTCTCCTCTATGTAAACGACGTCGTATGGAGGACTATCCTTAATAAGATCATTCTAATTTGAATTATTTTTTGCGAAGATAATCCTTGAATAAATACTTTTTTTTTTATACAAGTGGACTGAGAAAGTTGGTCGACCTGGGTTTTGAAATTGAACATGAAAAAAAGTCCCCCGTAAACAATAAAAATTACATTCCAATCAAGCAAGTTCCCAGAAGAAACAAAGAAAAGTAGCAGAAACAAAGGCTGAAAGCCCTGGTTTCCCTAGTTTCGGAACCCTTTCGCATAGAGGTCAGTCAACCATGTCTAAGTCCTCTAGCTGAAAATCTTGTTTTTAATTGGAAAATTAGCTCTGCAATCTGCTCTATTTTAGTAGAGCTCCAAACTCTCTTCCCCATAAACAAAAATGGCTGCCATCATCACACTGCACTCTCCAGAGTTCTTTCTTGTTCTGCTCCTGTTAACCCCTTGTGCAACTCCTTTAGCCTTCCATTCCCCCACCTTCCAACAAAGTGATCACTGCAGCAGCACTACGAAATTATTAAATAACAAAGGAGATGCTAGCTTTCTTCATAGCGCCAAAAAGGTCCTACTCAACCGTGCATTAGGAGTATGTAGCAGTATCGGCCGCCCTGTCAACAGCTCAATGGAAAATGTCATTGAGCGGCGCAATGAGTACCCATCCGTGGTGGTGGAGTCTGATACGTACCAGAATCCATGGCCAGCAGTGGAGGATTCTGAAGGCAATCATGTGGGTATTGACGTCGACAGTGTCAAGTCGAATGTTACCAGGCCTAGGAATGCTGTTACTGCAGAAGGAAAACTAAATCATGCTTGGATTAGTTATAATTCTAGCTCAAAAAATCTTAGTGTTGCCTTCACCACTTATGTAAATGGTAGCCAGGAACAAGTGATCAATTCTCTCAGTTACATGGTTGATCTAAATAAATACTTGCCGGATTGGGTCAGGCTTGGCTTCTCAGCTTCAACAGGAGCTGCTTCTGCTCTGCATAACATCATCTCATGGAATTTTACTTCTTCTTCACTAGGTGATGATGAATCTCTAGCTTTTCCTGGCCAAAGAAAAAAGAAAAAGAATCCCCAGTTCGTGCGTGGCACTATGGATCTAAAACCAACTCAAGAAAACACAAGAAACCACTGGTGGTTGAGTACTACTATTGGTGATGGTGGTGGAGGAGGACTTATCTTGGTTTGTGTGTTAGGTTTGGGTTTGTTCAAGTCGTGCAAGAAAAGGGCACCAGAAGGAAGGGCTGCAAAAAATCTTATGATTCCTCATTACATGATTGAGCAATTGGAAAAGAAGATCCGCCGCCCAAGGCAGTTTTCGTACAAAGAATTGGATTCCGCGACCAGACATTTTTCTGAAGAAGAAAAACTTGGAGAGGGAGAATTTGGTGTGGTTTACAAGGGCTACCTAAAAGATTTGAACTCTTACATTGCTGTTAAGAAGATCTCAAAAGGATTTGAACCGGGGCTTAAGGAAATCGTGTCAGAAGTAAGCGCCATCAGTCGACTTAGGCATCGGAATCTGATACAACTCATTGGTTGGTGCCACGATGAAGGGGAGCTCCTACTTTTCTATGAGTTCATGCCTAATGGCAGATTAGATTATCATTTGTTCCAAGGAAAAAGCCGGTTAGTTTGGGAGATAAGATACAGAATTGCTCAAGGCTTGGCCTCTGGGTTGCTCTATCTACACCAAGAATTGGAACAATGTGTCCTGCACAGGGATATCAAATCCAGCAATGTTAAATTGGATTCAAATTTCAACGCTAAACTGGGGGGTTTCAGGTTTGCGAGGCTTGTGGACCATGGAGAAGAATTGGAGGAGATGACTACTATAGTTGGAACTTTTGGCTACATGGCTACTGAATATTTGATGACACGAAAAGCTAGCAAGGAGTCAGATATCTATAGCTTTGGAGTTGTTGCTCTGGAAATAGCCTGCGGAAAGAGAGGTTTTGATGTATTGGAAAGTGGTAAACCTAATATGGTAGAGTGGGTTTGGGAGCTTTATGGAGAAGGTAAAGTCATTGAAGCAGCTGACCCAAAATTGTGTGGAGATTTTGATGAGAAACAAATGGAGTGTTTGTTGATTGTTGGGTTGTGGTGTGCTCATCCAAATTACAATTCCAGACCTTCAATACAGCAAGTGATTCAAACGCTTAACTTTGAAGTTGCAGTGCCCATTCAAGCATCAAAGATGTGAACTGCTACTTCTCCTCTTACAATATCAGTTTCAGGTTCGTCTTCTAGTATTGGTTCTGAAGGAGGGCAAGTTGATGACTCTGGCCCTGATTATACCACCAATTGCCCAGAGATCACTGAATCTTCTGCAACAAATTCTCCTCCGTCAATTTCGCTCGGCTAAGAAATAAGTTTTGCTTGTGATAATCTCGAATGCTACATTGATGAAACCCATGATTATAAACGTAGGTTATTAATTAGTAAAACTGATCTAGAAGAAGCATTAGGTTGGTGCTAATGGTTTTGGCTCTCTGCATTTCACCGATTGCCATATTTTTTGTCTGTAAGTCAGATCCTCTGTTTCTTTCACACACACATGACACGAATGTCTTCTCATGCCACCACCACATGAATAATAAGCTTCAGTTCTGTTTTTTTTTTTCAATCATTTCAATTATGAAACCCTTCTGTATATATGTTGTGTTGTGTGAAGTACTGGTGAAATTTGATTTGATCATTTCGTAAGCAGATTTACAAGTAGTGAGCCAAAAAAAACACAAATTAATTTAGTATTAAAGCAGCATAACAAACAGCACAAACATTGACAAACTTTTAACACAAAAAACCAAAAGAAGAAACTCCAAAATCTAAGACCAAAAACCTGCATTCACAGAGAGTCGGGAGCAGCATCCTGAGTCAGCCCTCCTTTTTGTTTCTTGCGCAAGACAAACACATCAGCCTCTTCGTACGCATAATCCGGGTGCAAATCCTGGTGCGGAACTTTCTCTATCACAAAAACCCTCTCACACATTTCCCAGAACAGTTGGTGTGCTTCCGGAGACCTCAACTGGTACCCAAGCAAAACGACGCCGTCGTCCTTCACCAGAGCCTCCATGGTGGACACGAGCGGGCCCACAGTCTCCTCGGGCCGAGCTCCGCGGCTCGCTTGCCGTGGAAGTCGAGGAGGTTGGCGTAGGGGTTTTGGGCATCGGGGCTGGGTGGGGCCCAGCGCTCGGCGAATTTGACGAGGACCAGGGAACAGGGCCAGACGGAGGTGCCGACGTGGAGGGAGCCGTTGTCCTGTTGGAGGGAAAGGACGGCGGTTCGAACCGGGAGCTCTATCACGGGTGAGTCGGTGAACTTCATGCCTCCCAATTCTCTGGTCCCTAATTGTTACTTTGTGTTTTTCTTGTTGCTACTTGCTTGTATTTTGCTTTTATTAATGTTAAATTACTTTTTTTTTTTCTATTTTTAATGAAAATTAAACAACATTAACAAATATAAATTGGCTTGGAAAATTTTAATATTTGATTCTAATGTAAGTTATTAATTGGCTGGTCAATTTCTTTTTATATAAATCTCTTGTGAAAGGCTAAACTATTAAAATTCTGCGATTATATGTAGTAAAATTTGTTTATTCGTCAATTAGTTATTAATTTAGTGTTATTTCTCTTATTGAAAGAGATTTTAAGTTTGAATTTACAAACTTTTATTATTAGCTACGGCACAATGTAACTCAAAAGTTCTTTTTTTTCCCTTGACCAAGAGTATGATGAGCTAACTCTTTCAATTTCAATGATAAACTCTCTAAAATGACACAAATGCATGAGCTAATTTCTAAGGATCTTTCGAATCTCAAAAAAGAAAAACAAGTAAACTAGAAGAATAGGCTTTAGAAGTTTGAAAGTTGATGGTGTCCATAGGAGAGACTTTAAAGAGGGCTGGCCCAAGCTCAAGGCGAGCACGGCTGTAGCTTGGGGTTGCTAGAATATTTGGCTGATTCGTCATGATTCATAGGCAAAATGAGTATAAGAAAACACAAATAAAACATGTCTAAAAGTCATTCTTAGTCTATGTAGTTTACATAATTTTCACTTTTCGTCAATATAGTTTTAATTTGGTCAATTATACCTTTGTAGCTTCATAATTGTAACAATTCAAAGACAAAATGTGAATTCCGTCATATACCTATTCTTTAACGGGGTCAGGGGTATTTTCGTAAACTACTGATTTTGACGTAGGGTTTGTTGATTAATGAATTGAGAATTAGGGCCAGTTTGGCATTGTTGTGCTGTGAAAATAATTGATGTCAAATTTGCCGTGATAAAAATCAGCTGTCAAAGAAAGCATTTTGGCGTTTGGTAAAAATTTTGTTAAAAGTGTTGTTGGTACTAATTCTCGCATAATTTGAAAATGATTGCCACATAATCATTAAATCCAATGCTTCTTCCAAACTGATTCCTGCATAATTAGAAAATGAAAGCACCTCATTAGCTGCTTTCTCTTATAGCTTTCTATCACAACAATTTTTAACAATAAGTGATTTTCTTATAGTTTACCAAAAGGGACCGAGCTTCCCAAAATTTTTAAAAAATCACTTATCATCCCAAATAAGCAATACCGAACGGGCACTTAGATTGGGAATGCATTGATTACTATTCGCTACTTTGGTCACTTTGGAATTTCATTTTAATGACAAATCAATTGCTTGTTCTTCTTTACGATTAAAAAAATACTTAAATTTAAGTTTCTATTTTTTTATACTTAAAATGGACAGAAATACCCCTGATGTCGTGAAAGAAATTGACGAAATTCGTGACTTGTCCTTGAATTGCTACAACTATGAAACTATAAGGGCACAATTGACCAAATTAAAACTACAAGAATGAAAAGTGAAAATAGATGAACTTCAGAGACCAAAAGTGACATTTAGCCATAAAACGTACCCTAAAATATTCGGGTGACTCATCACTGCAATATAGAGAAGTAAAAGAACTTAGCCAAAACGACAAGATTGACCACGAAAAGAAGACCTGGAATACTCATAAAAAAACTAATTTGTTATAAACAATAAAATTATCTATTGGATAATGCAAATATTACAATATAAAAAAAATGATCTACATCAGAGTTATTAAATCAGACCTATTCATAGAGTGTTTTGTTTCAATCTAATCAATTCATTATTTACAAGCTCTGACCAGTCACATTGAAAAGAGGTCAAACATGCATGTCAAGGAAAAAGTAACAGAAGAAACCCAAAACTTTCCAAATAATTATGCAGCAATATCCAAACCAGTTTCTTCTTTGTTGCAGTCCTTCTTCCATCCCAAGTGTGGAATTATCCTTTGTTGTAGTCCTACATGACCCGTCTATTCATCAACTTCACCCCGTCAACCACGCAAAAGAAATATTTGAGCAAAGAATATATAGATACAAGAAATTCACATAGTCACCGTCACCGTGGTCTCCACTCCCATCCCATGCCAACACCACCACCACTCCCTTGAATCTTCAATTCTTTATTGGGAGTTTCACTAAAACACCCAAAATGGGGGTTGAAATTATAAAAAAACCCAAGCACTATTTAAACATATAAACACACCCAAAATTCATCATTACACACACTCAAAATCCATTTATAAACACACCCAAAAAGTTGACTTTGTGGTTGATTTTGGGTGCGTTTCTATGTTTAAATAGTGCTTGAGTTTTTTTATAAATACATGTCTAGTATTGGGTTTATTTATAAATTTGTATTTTAATTAATACCGACCCCAAACCTGTGAGGGTAAAATGTCGTTAATCCATTTCATATCTTTTACTTTTAATATCAAGCCATTCAAGTTGGACCATTATGGTCGTGCACGAAAATTTCTCTCTCAACTTATCTCTTTTATCCATGTTGACCAAAACAAAACAAGGTGATGAAACTCAAATCTGACTCGAGCCTTCTCAATGTCAAATGTCACTGAATTTGGACAAAAAAATTTCACCTGCCACACCATATGAGCTGGCCATTCTTTAAATTAGACAGAAATTTTAGACCGTCACCATGGTCATCGGTCTCCTGCCATCACCACTCTCTTAAATATTGACCAACCACTACTTGAATACGACAATGAATTAAGAAAAGTCACCTTTGCAAACAACAAAATACAAGATTCAAAGAGTCTAAATTTCATGTGTATATTTTTATTGCATACCACGTCAAACTGAAAACTGAATGCAACTAAACATACATAAATAGCATGTCAAGCTAAACACTCAATTGCATGTTTGCTAAAGTCTCTGCAAAAAGGTTAGATATGGCACTCCAATCACTAAACCTTCTTCTATCCCTCCTCTTCTTTCTGTTCAGCCCTCTTGCAACTCCTTTAACCTTCAACTTCCCAAGATTTTTCAATGTCCCCACCAACATATCCCTCGAGGGTGTTGCTGATATTGATAGCAACCTCATCAGACTCACCAGAAACCCCGGAGAAAATGGGAACGTCGGTCGAGCCACCTATCGTGAGCCCTTCCTCCTCCGGGAAAATGCCACTGGAAAACTAGCTGATTTTACCACAACTTTCGCATTCATAATAGATTCAGGCCACGCAGATGGGATGGTGTTCTTTGTTGCTCCAAACGGATCCTTACTCAATAGCGCAGCAGGAAGTGGTAGCAAGCTCGGCCTCCCTGTCGAAGACCTTCCTGGAGACATCTCAAGGACTCAGTATCCATTTGTGGCAGTGGAGTTTGATATCTTCAAGAATACAGTGCCAACCATCAACGATACTGACGGCGATCATGTTGGCATTGACGTCAACTCTCTCAAGTCTAATATTACCATGCCTTGGAATGGTGGTATTGAGGAAGGAAAACAAAACAGTGCTCGGATTAGTTATAACTCTAGCTCAAAAAATCTCAGTGTTGCCTTCACAAGTTTCCAAAATGGTACAAATGGTACCCAAGTTGAGGTAATCAATTATCTTTATTACATGGTTGATCTGAAACAATACTTGCCGGATTGGGTCATCGTTGGGTTCTCTGCTGCAACAGGCAATGAGGTTGCTGTGCATAAGATTGTCTCATGGAATTTTACTTCAACTGCTCTGGTTGATGAACCCAAGTCAGGAAATGCAAATGCCAATATAGGACTCCCAGTTGGTTTGGGTGTTGGTGGGTGCCTAATCTTGGTTGCTGGGTTGGGTTTGGTTTGGTTCATTTTTTGGAAGAAGGGGAAAGCAGCAGGGGAACATGATGAGAATCCTTTCGCTAATAGCTTTATTCATGAGGAACTTGAAAAGGGCATCGGCCCAAGGAAGTTTTCCTACCGCGAGTTGGCTCGAGCAACAAAAAATTTTGAAGAGGGAGAGAAGCTTGGAGAGGGAGGATTTGGAGGCGTGTATAAAGGCTTCATAAAAGACTTAAACTCACATGTTGCTGTTAAGAGGATATCCAGTGGATCTAAACAAGGATTGAAAGAGTATGCATCAGAAGTGACTATCATTAGTAGACTAAGGCATCGGAATTTGGTGCAACTCATTGGTTGGTGCCATGAAAAAAAAGAACTCATGCTTGTCTATGAGTTCATGCCCAATGGCAGTTTAGATTCTCATCTTTTCAAAGAAAAAGGCTTGTTAACTTGGCAGATAAGATACAGTATTGCTCAAGGTTTGGCATCTGGGTTATTTTATCTACATGAAGAATGGGAACAGTGTGTGCTCCACAGGGATATCAAGTCCAGTAACATTATGTTGGATTCAAATTTCAATGTGAAACTTGGGGATTTTGGGTTAGCTCGACTTGTGGACCATGGAAAACAGTCACAAACAACAAATGTGGCTGGAACCAGGGGTTATATGGCTCTGGAATACGTTACCACAGGAAAGGCTAGCATGGAATCCGATATCTACAGCTTTGGAGTTGTTGCTTTGGAAATTGCTTGCGGGAGGAAACCCATCGATCTCAGTTTAGAAAGTAGCCAAATCGAAATGGTGGAGTGGGTGTGGGAGCTTTATGGAGAAGGCACACTTATTCAAGCAGCCGATCCAAAACTTTGTGGACATTTTGATGAGAAACAAATGGAGTGCTTGATGATTGTTGGGTTGTGGTGTGCTCATCCGGATTATAAATTCAGACCTTCAATACAACAAGCGATCCAAGTGCTTAACTTTGAAGTTCCATTGCCCATTCTCCCATCCAAGATGCCGGTGGCCACCTATTTTGCTCCTCCAACATCACTCTCAACGGTGACCACTGACACTACTAGTTCTGAAAGAGGTCAAATTGAGTCTCACGACGAGGTTATAACACCGATTCCTCACAATTCACCACATCTTCTCCAACAAAATTCGTGTCCATCAACAACATTTCAGTCTCCACGATAAGTCTAAGTTAATAATTGTGATAAACTGTGTTGAAATCTTTTGGAATTATCTTTCAATTGTATTCATTTAATAGTTGACAGCATTGTTGTGTTCATGTTGTAAATCTATACATATAAAGCAAAAGGTAGAGAATGGTAAAACATTCAAAATATCAGAAAATGTCATTGGTTAATGCAAACATTAAGAATTGAAATTATTAATTAAATGAGGATAATATGGTAAATTCACACTTTTTCATATTAAAAAATTTAAAATTAAAAGAAAAATTAGATAATGGATCCTATTTTTATAGAATACAACTACCGATTATCTTTTTTTAATTCTAAAATTTTTTAAGAAAAACCTCTCTCGCAGGTACGGAAGCGCGTAAGAAAGGCTAGTACTTTATTAAGTTTTAACTATTTTCTTTTCTTTACAAGTCTTGTCCATTGACGACACTTCGGCTTGAGCAATAAGCCTAATTTTAAATAGACATGTATATATTCCAAGTTTTTTGTAATTTACTTTGTATTTTATCCCATTAAACTTAGGTACTTGACAGCATATTGTTGTAATTATTTTATTCATTTGTTTACAACTTATTGTTTTGAGATATATCTTTAGGCCGAATGTTTTTTTTCTTTGGACCGGATGAAATCTTTAGGCAGATATACTAACACAGAAAAAGAGTGCAGAAAGACTAATGCTGAAAGAGTGCAGGATAAAAAAACAGGGAGTCGGAGTAGCATTTCACTATCTTTAAACTGATATATATATATATATATATATATATATATAGAGAGAGAGAGAGAGAGAGAGAGAGAGAGTAATACAAATGGTCGAATTATACATAAAATATGGTTCTTCATTAACATAGTGATGGATGTCTGTTAAATCATCCACATTGACATTCATTCTCTTCTGTTTGTTTGTTGGAAAAAATAAAAGTGTAGGAAAGCTTTCTTACTTTTTCCGTTGTCTTCTCTACACCAGGCAATGATGTGTGAAAGCGGGGGCTGGGAGAGAGTGGTTGTTAAGGCTAGGGGGAATTTCTTTTTGTTTTTTGGATTTAAAAAATATTATTTTTATATTATTTTTAAAGAATTCTTTATTTTATTTTATCCACACATTAGCATAAAGCGGCACCTCACTTGCCACATCATCAATTTAACATAAATTTAAAGGGTGGAGTTGACGGAATGTATAATTTGGTTAGATTTAAAAACTTTGAGTTTCATATTGACAAAATTGAAACCTCGGGACTCATTTTGATAATGACCACAAACCTGTATGGGGTGAAATTTCGCAAATCCATTTCATATCTTTTACTTTAAATATCAAGCCATTCAAGTTGAACCGTTACGGTGGGGACAAAAATTTCTATCTCAACTTATCTCTTTTATCCATGTTGACCAAAACAAAACGAGGTGATGAAACTAAAATCTGACTCGAGCCTTGTCAATGTCAAATGTCAATGAATTTGGACAAAAAAATTTCACCTGCCACACCACATGAGCCGGCCATTCTTTAAATTAGACACAGAAATTTTAGACCGTCACCATGGTCATTGGTCTCCCATCATCACCACTCTCTTAATTATCGACCAACCACCACTAGAATACGGCAATGAATTAAGAAAAGCCAACTTTGCCAACAACAAAACCTATGACACAACAAAATACAAGATTCAAAGAGTCTAAATTTCATGTGTGTATTTTTATTGCATACCACGTCAAGCTAAAAACTCAATCGCTTGTTTGCTAAAGTCTCTGCAAAAAGGTTAGATATGGCACTCCAATCACCAAACCTTCTTCTATCCCTCCTTTTCTTTCCGTTCAGCCCTCTTGCAACTCCTTTAACCTTCAACTTCCCAAGCTTTCCCAATGGCACCAACAACATATCCCTCGAGGGAGAAGCTTATTTTGGCAGCCAGCTCATCAGACTCACCAGAAGCCCCGCAGAAAAATGGAACGTCGGGCGAGCCACCTATCGTGAGCCCTTCCTCCTCCGGGAAAATGCCACTGGAAAACTAGCTGATTTTACCACAACTTTCGCATTCATAATAGATTCAGGCCATGCAGATGGGATGGTGTTCTTTGTTGCGCCAAACGGATCCTTACTCAACAGAGCAGCAGGAGGTGGTAACAAGCTCGGCCTCCCTGTTGAAAACATGCCCGGAGACATCTCAAGGACTCAGTATCCATTTGTGGCAGTGGAGTTTGATATCTTCAAGAATCCAGCGCCAATCATCGAGGATCCTGACGGCGATCATGTTGGTATCGACGTCAACTCTCTCAAGTCTAATATTACCAGGCCTTGGAATGGTGGTATTGAGGAAGGAAAACAAAACAGTGCTCGGATTAGTTATAACTCTAGCTCAAAAAATCTCAGTGTTGCCTTCACAAGTTTCCAAAATGGTACAAATGGTACCCAAGTTGAGGTAATCAATCATCTTTCTTACGTGGTTGATCTGAAACAATACTTGCCGGATTGGGCCATCGTTGGGTTCTCTGCTGCAACGGGTAATAAAGTTGCTGTGTTTAAGATTGTCTCATGGAATTTTACTTCAACTGCTTTGGTTGATGAACCCAAGTCAGGAAATGCGAATGCCAATATAGGACTCCCAATTGGTTTGGGTGTTGGTGGGTGCCTAATCTTGGTTGCTGGGCTGGGTTTGGTTTGGCTCATTTTTTGGAAGAAGGGGAAAGCAGCAGGGGAACATGATGAGAATCCTTTTGCTAATAGCTTTATTCATGAGGAACTTGAAAAGGGCACCGGCCCAAGGAAGTTTTCCTACCGAGAGTTGGCTCGAGCAACGAAAAATTTTGAGGAGGGAGAGAAGCTTGGAGAGGGAGGATTTGGAGGCGTGTATAAAGGCTTCGTGAAAGACTTAAACTCACATGTTGCTGTTAAGAGGATATCCAGCGGATCTAAACAAGGATTGAAAGAGTATGCATCAGAAGTGAGGATCATTAGTAGACTAAGGCATCGGAATTTGGTGCAACTCATTGGTCGGTGCCATGAAAAAAAAAATCTCATGCTTGTCTATGAGTTCATGCCCAATGGCAGTTTAGATTCTCATCTTTTCAAAGAAAATGGCTTGTTAACTTGGCAGATAAGATACAGTATTGCTCAAGGATTGGCCTCTGGGTTATTTTATCTACATGAAGAATGGGAACAGTGTGTGCTCCACAGGGATATCAAGTCCTGTAACGTTATGTTGGATTCACATTTCAATGTGAAACTTGGTGATTTTGGGTTAGCTCGACTTGTGGACCATGGAAAACAGTCACAAACAACAAATGTGGCTGGAACCAGGGGTTATATGGCTCTGGAATACGTTACCACAGGAAAGGCTAGCATGGAATCCGATATCTACAGCTTTGGAGTTGTTGCTTTGGAAATTGCTTGCGGGAGGAAACCCATCGATCTCAGTTTAGAAAGTAGCCAAATCGAAATGGTGGAGTGGGTGTGGGAGCTTTATGGAGAAGGCACACTTATTCAAGCAGCCGATCCAAAACTTTGTGGACATTTTGATGAGAAACAAATGGAGTGCTTGATGATTGTTGGGTTGTGGTGTGCTCATCCGGATTATAAATTCAGACCTTCAATACAACAAGCGATCCAAGTGCTTAACTTTGAAGTTCCATTGCCCATTCTCCCATCCAAGATGCCGGTGGCCACCTATTTTGCTCCTCCAACATCACTCTCAACGTTGACCACTGACACTACTACTTCTTGAAGATGTCAAACTGAGTCTCACGACGAGGTTATAACACCGATTCCTCACAATTCACCCCATCTTCTCCAACAAAATTCGTGTCCATCAACAACATTTCAGTCTCCACGATAAGTCTAAGTTAATAATTGTGATAAACTGTGTTGAAATCTTTTGGAATTATCTTTCAATTGTATTCATTTAATAGTTGACAGCATTGTTGTGTTCATGTTGTAAATCTATACATATAAAGCAAAAGGTAGAGAATGGTAAAACATTCAAAATATCAGAAAATGTCATTGGTTAATGCAAACATTAAGAATTGAAATTATTAATTAAATGATGATAATATGGTAAATTCACACTTTTTTATATTAAAAAATTTAAAATTAAAAGAAAAATCAGATAATAGATCCTATTTTTATAGAATACAATTACCAATTATCTTTTTTTAATTCTAAAATAAATTTAAATTTTTTTAAGAAAAACCTCTCTCGCAAACACAGAAGCGCGTCAGAAAAGCTAGTACTTTATTAAGTTTTAACTATTTTCTTTTCTTTAGAAAGTTTTCTTTCACTGTATACTTTATAATATTTATTATATTATAAAGTATCTCTATTATTTGGGGAATGGGCACTTTCTTTGTAATCTTTACATTATACATCATCGTAAGAATCTTTACATTATACATCATTGTAACGTCGTTTAAAATTGCCCAAAGATTGATCTTAGTGATCATCTGTTACAGAAAATATAATAAGTTTGGTACAACTGTGTCTCACACATAAACTTTCACTCAAAGAAAATGTCAAAATACAGCGCCATTACAATTTCAATCCTTTTTTATTTATAAGCTTAGTCCATGCATGGAGCAGAATATTCAAATTCAAACTCAGAAATTATTGAGAGCGAGACAGTAAAAAAAATGACCAACAAACAAGCTAGTTCTTCTTCTGCAAGCAAATAACAAAGTTCATCTGTATTTAATTTTGGGTATACTAATGATTTGGCCCCTGAACTTGTACCAAACTTTCGATTGACCCCCTATCCTTTTTTTTTTAGAAAATTAAGGATATAAACTTTTTTTTTCCCTCCAATTTCCCCCTTACCGTCTAAATTCTCAATATCTCATCCAACTTTCAGTTAAAAAATTATTTTTTTGGAAAAAATTGAAGAAAAAGAGTAAAGCTAATGCCAACCCCTTCCATCTCCTCCCTTCCTCTCCTCCCATTTCCCCATGACCACCATCATTTACTCCCAAACCAATCTCCTACCCACACAGACCCTTCCCCACACCTCCCCCTTCTGTATTTTCATCCCCCAAACTCAGCCCATCCCCCCTCTCCTCCGGGTTTTTCTTCTCCTCCCATTCCCCCATGATCATCACCTTCCACTCCCAAACCAATCCCCCACCTCACAGACCCATGCCCTCACCTCTTCCCTTTTGTTTTTTTTACCCCCTCCCCTAGTCCACCACCCCCCCTCCCCCATGAGTTTTCTTCGTCTACACCTGCAAGAGAGAGAGAGAGAGAGAGAGAGAGAGAGTATTATTTGAATTTTTCTGGTTTTTACTTTATTTTTCATTTATTATTTATTTTTAATGTACAAAATGACCATTTTACCCTCATATTTAACAGCAAATTAGATGAAATGTTGCAGATTTAGACGGCAGGGGGGAAATTGGCACCCAAAAAAAAAAGTTCATTTCCTTAATTTTCTAAATTTAAAAAAAAAAGGTATGGGTTAATCGAAAGTTAGGTACAAGTTCAGATGGCAAATCACTATTATACCATTTTGAATAACTAATCCTCCTTTTGGATGAGGGAAAATAACTTGGAATTTAGCTAAAAAGAGAAATTGACAATTCCCTTGTTTAGTAACTTAAGCGCATAATTTATTAAACAACACGCAGAAAAGATCATGAACATTGGGGCATCAAATTCTCAAGTTTAATTTCCATTAAAATAGGCGTCATTTCACAATTTTCACAGTGTCATTTATACATAAATCCACGAAGGCATCAACCCCCTCATGGGACAAGTGATGTTCCAATCTAGCCTGATACAAAAGCCCAAAGAAGAGTGTGACTACACAAAGCAACCCACTTAACTAAGGGCATCCTTGAGTTACCGAGGTTCGCATGGATTGTTCAATAGCCATCACGGTCACATCGTTATGCCATGTTACTAATTTACATGGTATAACATTGACGGATGACATTGTTAATATTTCATGGGCTTATAAGTATATTATTAATAAATATATACACGTATTATGATATAAGTGGATTGACAACATCATGTCGTGGTGTTTCAATACCACCAAAAAACTTCTCAATAGACCCAGTGTATCGAAACCTTCTATCTAAAGGTGAAAACCACTCTTCCGCCAAGCAGGAACGGAGCTAGAATGGTAAAATTAGGGGAGTCAAAGTAGAAAATACAACTATATATAAAGTACATAAGTATTCACTAGTTACATGTTTAGAGCTAAATATTTAAAATTTAGTCATGTCTAATCTGGGGGGCCAGGCCCCTCTAGTCTTAGAGTGGCTCCGCCACTGCCGCCAAGGTATGAACTATTCCTCCATCAGATTCCTCAAACACAATTTCCTTTCAGAAAAAGAATAAAAAATTACGTGGGTTCCACGTTACTATTCGTAATCAAATACTCTTACAATAAAAAAATGAAATCAATTAGAAGAATAATTGATCCGATTCTAATTCCGTAATTACCATGTCTAAATTCCTCGATTTATAGTTTTCCCTCATTCATGCAAATTAAACATGCCATAAATGTTCCTAAGGAGGAGGAGAGAGTGAAACCTTTGCTTCTTCAATGAATGAGGGGATCCAAATCCATAAGCCCAAAGCTTAGTATGCTGGATATCGAACCCAAGCCTGCATTCACAGGGCCATAATATAATAACAATACCAGGCCCGAAACTCCCTTAATGCTGATTTAAATTTAAATTTACACATAAACAAAAAAAAATAACGAATGGACACGTCATGTGATCCCAAACACAAAACAAACGGTCATGAATCTCATGATGGCCTCCAATCAAGTGGATCAAATAAAACACAATGCCATATCAAATCGATTTAAAATCAAACATCACCTCCATGTAGCATTCAACCCTATCTTGATACATTTCAATGGCCCCACAAAGCATCACACCTGTTTAGTGCTGGTGTCATCTGAACCATCCATCATACCTCTTTTTTATGCATCATGATTTCACTCGTGTTAACCTCTAGGCGTTGACAAATGCAAAACCTTTTAGTTTTGAGGACAACCGGATTGATTGAAAATTGATTTGATATTTTGATCTTATTCATGCATGCAACGTCAAGTTTTAATCAGTCAATTACCAAACAAAAAAAACAAAGTAAAAGTAGTTTAATCAGTTTCCCAGGAATTTGGCTGAAAATTTTGCATTTTCCATAACAACTCAGTGAACCAAAGTTTCATGAAATAAAAGTCAATCATCATGATAAATACGTTACCGGCCTAAGATAAAAATGAAAGTTTTTTCTTTTAAACGAAAACCACGTGGGTACGCAAGCCCGAAAAGATCAAAATAAAACATGAGGTAACAATTCATAGGCAACTCATGCTCCTATAATTTGGACGGTGAAAGCCAGTACATAAAAATGAAAGTTGCAAAATATAAATAATTTTGGTGTGAGTCTTTGTTTCCCACGGGAATAGAAATTACGAAAAAAAAAAAACACACATTAAGAGTAGATTTTGGTGTATGATATGAGAAAGGATCACGAGCACCACTTGGGTCATGACAATTTTGGGACCTCATGTGACAAAATGGTATTTTTCCTGCTATAGAAAGCGACCCAAAGTAGAATTACTTGTGGGCAGGGTAGATTGATGGAATAATGCATCATGCATGCTTTTTCAATCACTTTCTTGCTAAGAATCATAGAGAGATTGGTATGATTTTCAACCCAAACCTTAAAAGTGCCTCAAACCGCCTGCATATACGTATACCACTCTCATTGGAAATCCTGATGCTTTGTTTTTCATTTAAAGTCTTGTTTGGACTCAAGGAAAACGAAAAGGACTTTGTAAAAGACTACTGATGTGAGTCACAATCCATCTAAAAAGATTTTTACCTTCTTTTTTTTTCTTTTTTGGGTCCAGAAGAATCTCCAATTTCATAGAGCGTTATGTGAAACTTATCTTACTGTTTATAATCAACAAAATGCAAAATACAGAAACACAAATACATTCACTATGGGAAACATATAAAACAATGAAATTTCTTTCCTATCTGCGTAGAGTGATCCGTGAATGCAATTGCACCCGCAAAACAAAGAAAATTAAGGCCGAGACGGGAGTCACAGACAACCGAATATCCCACATAGAAGAAAAATTCATGAATTCACAACTACTACGGCCGTTACTTGAGGTGTTGTTGCGCATTTGTTATTAAAGCCATTGGTGGGGTTCCTTGGAGTAAATATTTCCTACAATTAAATAGAAGACAATCAGAATAAATCAACCTACAATTTGAATGCTTCATGAATTTATTTTTGTTAACGATATGTCTAAGCCGGAGAAGTTGTACAAGCAAGCAACTGTGTGGTGTTGTAACTTGCAAGGTACAGAATTAAATTTTGGTCATGTCCCCAACCCAATGTCATTTAAATCAGGCGGCCGAAGACACAATACACCCATCAGCAATGATAAATAATGGAATCGAGCGGACATCCACGGTACCCAACCCCACGGGAGGACACGTACGGTGGACCCACAAGCTGATGTTGACGTGTCAAAATCAGAGGACACGTAGGAACCATAGGGTGGCATTATTGAGACGAGACGACTGACACACGCGATTATTGTAATCAGGGCATTTCGGGGCGAGGTGGGGTTCGGGGGAAAATGGTTGCGTACAGTGCGCACCACAGTACCACCAGCGCTGCTGGGGCCGGCGACCGGGACCCACGGACCCAGATGGAGCGAAGAAATTTAAAAGCGTTAAGCGCCGTTGGTGGAGGGCGGCGGGGTGATTTCACGTTGTCGTCACGCGCGATCCGCAAGCACAAACGTGATCGCTCTCGATCCACGCGCCTTGTTTTTTATGCCACCCCACTACAAGACGAGGCTTTTTTTCTTTGTTTTTGTTTTTTTTTTTTGAAGCTCCCAAACCAAATCCCAAAAATATGAGCGAATGAGACTTTTGGTTGTGGCTGGATTCAAACGGGGTTCGGTAACTATGTCGTTTTTCTTTTTCTTTTTTTTTGGTTGGGGTGTTTTAGTCTTTTCGGTGTGTTCATGTGAAAAACATACAGAGTGTTATATTCAAAATATAAAAATAAATTCTTCTAAAGTTCGTGGATGGACATTATTATCCTTCACTTTTTTTCTCTCTTTTTTTGGTCTAAATTAGAAGGGAATATATACAACCTAATCCCAAGACTTTTGGTAACTGGATTTCAATCATACGATAAGATTAAACTATTATTTAACACTGGTGTGAATTTGATTGAATAGCAATATCCACATCATCATAATATTACAACTCATATTGTTGTTGCTGTTTAATCTTTTACAGGTATTTTTGTTCCCCAAATACGCCTGTACTTTAATATTTCGTATCTTCCACATTTTTAAGAGCTGATATTGGATTAAGAAAAATAAAAACAAGTAAAAAGTCATTTTGGTGTCAAATACGGATAAATTTTATCCGGTGACTAAATGCAACAAGAAGTTGAATTGATATGAAGAAAATCACGCATAACCCACAAACTAATTAAAAATTTTGACTCAGCAACCAAAAGCACGCCTACTCAAAAATACAATACCAATCCAATGTGCAACAGTTGAAACGGCAGGTTCGTATTGAGGTGAAAACCACTCTTCCGCCAAGGTATGAACCATTCCTCCATCGGATTCCTCAAACACAATTTCCTTATAGATGAGGAATCAAAAATTATGTGGATTTCACGTTAAGAGCATTCACAATGGGCTCCATATACCACCTCCTTAGACAAATTTTAGAGAGTAATCGTAAAAATGTAACTCCAACCACGCTCCCTATTCACCTCCTAAAATAGGGAGTCCTCTAGGAGCTCATAAATCTGAGGATAGAGAAATGACTCCTAGTGGCTCACTATAATTTAATGCTGCTTTATTTAATGAGTATTTCAAACCTGTATTTAATGTTAACTATTTTTTATTTTATTTTTTAATAGAGATGGACCAATCAAAAAAGAGTCATAGCATTTATGACTTCCCAAATTATGGAGTATGGTTGGAGTTAAATTTTTTTAGAGAGCTCCAAAAATAGCTTTTTTATATTCTTAACCAATTTTTAGCTAAGAAATAGACGTAATCAAATACCCTTACAATCATAAATGTAATCAATTAAGAGAGTAGTTGATCCGATTCTAATTCTTTATTTACCATGTCTAAGTTCCTCGATTTATAATTTTCCCTCTTTCATGCTAATTAAACATGCCATGAGGGGATCCAAATCTTTCACAGGGCCATAATGGAATAACAATACCAGCCCCGAAACCCCCTTGATGCTGATTTAAATTTAAATTTACATAATAAAATAAAATAAAATAAAATAAAAAAACCGAATGGACACGTCATGTGATCCCAAAAAAAAAAACAAAGAGTCATGAATCTCATCATGGCCTCCAATCAAGTGGATCAAATAAAACACAATGCCATATAAAATCGATTTAATTTGAACCCAGGATCTGCTCATTATTAAGCTAACCCAAACCAGCCCAAAATTTTTGTGATCGAATTGGGCAATTCGGTCAGATTAACTCAAATTTAAGCCTACTTTAAAGTTTTTGTTCAAACCTGTAACCCAATCACATAATGGCTTATGATTTTTTGAACCCAAGACCCGCTCATTTTTAAGGCAACCCAACCCACTATGATCAGGTTGGGCAGTTCAGTCGGGTTGACATGAAATTGTGCTCATCCAGTGACCTTAAGAGTGTCATAACGCCATTCTGGCTAAACCCTAACCTAACGCAACCAGACATCTTCCAGTCATTGCAACTCCAAACTCATATTGAAGGTTGACAATTGGACCTAAGTCCTTGTATATGTAGGGCAAATGTTGGCAACTATCACAACGACACCCTCGTTTCACAGCAGCTGCTTCTACACCACAAAATAAAATAACAAAGCAAAATAACAGGGGGAAGGGAGGGAACGACAGGATAGGGGAAGGGAAGAGAGGAAGGTGGCCAACCCCCTAAAGGGGCCGCTGCTAGTTCTTTTCTTAAGGTTTTCTCATAGATGTTTTTTCTTGAGAAAGGTTCATGTGAATTTGAACATGTAAAGCCGAAATTATTAATTATTAAGATTGAGACAATTCCATACCATCTTGCATACGATAGAGAATATACAAACAAGTATAATATAGCAAAAGCATGGTACCTAGTTGAACATATACCTAATATGTAGGGTTGGGCATTTCAAACTGTAAATCGAACCGAATCGGCAGGCTCAATTCACAACTAATGCATAATGCATTTAAGAGAAACACCTCACCACTGTATTGGCAAGCCTTTTTGTGCTGTAATTGTACAATCAATATGTATATAAGAGTTTCATGCTCCAATAAAATTAATGAGAGAGAGAGAGAGAGAGAGAGAGAGAATCAGGGTGAGAAACCCTAAATCATATTTTCACTTTCCAATGCTTCCATTATTCTCCTATGTCTCCCTAACTCTGTCTGACCAAAATCGAGTCACACCAAACCAACATCATTGTTTTTCCAAGATAGTGGTTTGGAGTTGGTGGCGAGACTTCCTCCACCGAGGTTAGTATAAAGCATGTTTGAAATTATTTTACGACAGGATTTGCTTGTTTGGGAGTGCTTTTGGAAGAATGAAAAGCGCTTTCTGATAACTAAAAGCGCTTCTGATAGCATTTGGTATAAAAGTTTGGAAGCGTTTCTGGATCATAGAAGCGCTTCCTGGAGAAGCACCTGCTATGTGCTTCTTCAGGAAGCACTCCCAAGTGCTTTTCACGAAGCACTTTAATTTTTTATGAAAATTCAAGATTTTTATAATAAAAGCGCTTTTGTTCAAAGCGCTTATGAGCAAAAGTACTTCCTAAAGACGCAGTCACAAACGGGCATAATTCATAAGTAATATACCTATTACATAGTACCTATACATATACCTAAGGCTTAATTGCTATAATGCACTCTAAAATATTGGTCAATTCTCACTTTAAAGTGACCCACTTTTCCCCCCAGGACCAAGGTTTGATGCTCCACATTGAGCACCTAGGTTTTTTAAGAGCTGATATTGGATTAATTTATGTGTTTTTTTTTTTTGTCATTAAATGGTGGAGAATTAAATTTTGTTGCCTCAAGATTTCTTTTACGTGAATCGACCTCTTAATGAACTTGAAAATGAATCTAGAAAACAAAGATCAGTGATATATTCAAAAAGAAATGTGAAGATCAAACTTTTATTATTATAAAGAGCGGAACAAAACCAAATACAAAGTCATTATGGTGTCAAATATGGATAAATCTTCTTTGATGACCAAACGCAACAACAAGTTGAATTGATATGAAGAGAATCACACACAACCCACAAATTGATTAAAATCTATGATTCAGCAACCAAAAGCAAGCATACTCAAACCTACAATACAAATCCAACGAGCAAAAGTTGAAAACGGCATGTCCGTATTGAAAGTAGAAAACTAAAAAAGAAATAAAACTAACAAACAACAAACTCCTAAAGAGTTCTCCATATCCTCCTGGGTAGGGTGGGCATAGGTTAGGTTGGGTCGGTTTTAGTCCCAACCTGTGATCCAACCCGATATATAGCGATTTATGATTTCTTGGACCCAATACCTGCTCATTATTAGGCTAACCCAATCTAACCCAAAACTTTTTGTGATCGAGTAAGGCAGCTTGGTCAGGTTAACTCAAAATTGAGTATACTTTTAAGTTTTGGTTCCAACCCGTAACTCAACCCATACATAATGGTTTATAATTTTTTAAACCCAAGACCCGCTCATTTTTAAGGCAACCCAACCCATTATGATTAAGTTGGGTTGTTCAGTCGGGTTGACCCGAAATTGTGCTCATCCCTACTCCTAAGTGACCGGAAGAGAGCCATAACGCCATTCTGGCTAAACTCTAACGCAACGGAACCAAACATCTTCCCATCATTGCAGGTCCAAACCTATGTTGAAGGCTGACAATTTGAGCTAAATCTTTGTGTATGTAGGACAAACACCAGCAACTATCACGAAGACGACATTGTTTCACGACAGCTGCTTGAACACCACAAAATAAAATAACAAAGTTAAATAAAAGGGAGAAGAGAGGGAAGTAGAGGATAGGGGAAGGGAAGAGAGGAACCCCAAAAGGGGCCGCGACTAGGGTTTCTTTTCTTAGGGTTTTCTCATAGATATTTTTTTTGGAGAAGGTTCATGTGAATTTGAACATGTAAAGACGAAATTTAATTATTAAGATTCAGACTATTCTATATCATCTTGCATACAATGTAGAATATACATAAAGCATAGTACGTAGTTGAACATGTACCTAATATGTAGGATTGGGCGTTTCAAACCATAAATCGAACTGAATCGTCCGACTCTGTTCACAACTAATGCATAATGCATTTAAGAGAAACACCTCACCACTGTATTGGCAAGCCTTCTTGTGCTATAATTGTACAATCAATATATATGAGTTTCCTGCTCGAATGAAATTAATGTGTGTGTGAGAGAGAGAGAGAGAGAGAGAGACCCTAAATCATATTTTCACTTTCCAATGCTTTCATTTCACTATACTTCTATGTCTCCCTAAATGTCTAACCGAAATCGAGTCACACCGAATCATTATTCAAAGAACCGACATCATTGTTTTTCTAAGATGGTGGTTTGGTGTTGGTGGGTAGACTTCCTCCACCGAGGTTAGTATAAAGCATGTTTGAAATTATTTTACGACAAGGATTTGCTTAACGTAGAATAATTCATAAGTAATATACCTATCGCATAGTACCTATACATATACCTAATGAGTATATATTGTACCTACAAGTCATAGTACCATATCAAACCCTATATCCATATATTATATCTAATGAAATACAACTACCTTATCAAATTACCTATACCATATAATAGAGTTATATCCATCCACAATATATTCCTAAATCATAGAACCTAATTTACCTTCGTCATATTTAATACCTAAAAGAACCACCAAGCAAGAACTTGGTAAGACATTCCCAAAAGCCAAAGGAGGACAAATGCGATCGAAGAATTAGAGCAAACATTCAGGACATGACATACTTGTTTACGGCCCCTTATCAGAAAGTGCAATAGTTCATACAAAGTAAATAAATGTGGGGGTGACACATTTGGTGTTCACAATACATGAAACGTGTGGCATTAAATTATACACTAATTTGTCAATTTCCATAAAAATTTCCACCTGTTCCCAAATCCCAAACATGATGTAATAGTCACAATGGCCGAAGAAAACGTCTGAGCCAATCTGCTGCTTGGCCGTCCATTTGACATTTCGAATGGGGAAGAAGAAAGGAAGAGCAACAGAAGAGAAGCCGTGAATCCCAAGCCATAAAGCAAAAAAGTCACAGAGGATGCCAAAATAAGGAGAAGATCGTGGGGGATTTTTTTCACCTTTTTCTGTAAACCCTACTGTTATGAAGCGCCTTGACAACTAGAAAAAAATGCAAAATGGAAGCAAATCTAAGCAGCTGCAAATTGAAATATTGTCCGTTCTCCAATGTCAAAAATAAATAAAAAAATGTGTGCGTGTGAATTGAGAGACCCAAGCATGCAGATTGAAGAGATGATTTGATGTAAAGCCTGTGTAGGGTGGGGTTGTTTCTCAAAATCCGAGCATGATGTGTCAAAATCCCATTGCATCAATCTCTTCTCTCCCACCTCCCCCCACCACCTTCTCTCTTTTGAAATCTCTGATTGTGATGGATTGAATGGATGGATGGATGGGATTGCTGAGTCGATCCATTGCATGCTTAATTTAATCATTTCGTCTGTTGAATTTTGAACCACTCCATTTGTTTTA
>NC_024128.1:10781836-10805807 GCF_000346735.1 Prunus mume | reverse complement strand
CTTTTCACTTTTTTTTTTTTTTTTTTACTTTCAGTTTTTACCTTTCTTCCCCTTCCCCCTTTTCTGATAGGAAAAAAATGTCCAGTTTCCACTTCCAGTAAGATTTGTTTTTCCTACACTGTAAAGCATTCATCGTAAATATGGCATAAAAGATAAGGTCAGGGCTCTCAGAAACTCAAGAGCTTTGTGTGATTACATTGCAACCCTTTTGAGATTTTTAACCAATATTTTTTTATTGGGTTACATTTGGAGGAAAGAAACTCTAGGGTTTCAATCCTGGGTGCCAAGTAGGAAGAAAGGAGGAGGGACACAACCACTGTGGTAACCTCACTCGACCTTAACCTATCTTTTATTATAAATCCTGCTTCCGCTGCAGGCAGCAAAATTTTGCCATTTTCTTCAGCTCGGTATCAGAAATTGAGTACGATTGGTGAATTGATGATCAAATTAATTATAAGGGTAATAATAAAGTGGTTGAAATTACTAAGTTTGGATTTGGAGGGTAAAAATCTACTATATCTACAAGCCTTGGATTTTAGCTACTTCCCTTCCCGAGTGTAATATTTTTGTCTTATGGGCCAAACGGTGGTTGTACTTCAATTAGCATGAAATTGTGATGTGTGTCAACCAGTAAAGGTGACTCTCAAACAGTTTTAAAAGTCAGTGTGTACCAAAATCCAATCTCTCTCTCTCTCTCTCTCTCTCTCTCTCTCTTACTTCCAAAGCTCCAGTTCTTTACCTAAACTTCAAAAGATTAAAGGAAGAAAAAAGTGAATGCGAATACAGATAAATGGTTTGCAGAAACGCCAGAAGCCTTGCATGCTATAGTTTTTTTTTTCTTATGCTTAGAGATTATGATCTTCAAATTTGGCAGAGAAAAGAGTAGATAAATAATATAATAATTAACAGAGATAGAAGGTGTGTGTATTTAATTACCATGACCCCTATGGGGTTATTTATTATATGTACTGTGCTGACAGGGAAGATATGCAACAGCTTTATCGATACATGGTGAAAATCTCTACCTCTCCTTTTTTTTTTATAAATCTTTTATTTATTTATTTATAAATTTAAAAAATAAAAGATTGAAAAAAAATGAAAATTTTGCGCTTGTTTGTTTCTCTCTCTCAAAACTCAAAAGGGCCCTCTCATAAAACTACTTTCTGTTCCCTCCGCTTCATTTTCTTCACTGACAGAGGAATACCTGCACACTTTCTCACGCACGCACGCATACTCAAAACAGAGTACCCTAGCAGCAGCAGCAGCAGCAGAGCCCACTCCCTCAGACACATACATCACTTTCTCTCTCTCTCTCTCTCACTCACAATATCTCTCTTTCTCTCTCCCTATAGAGTGAGAGAGAGATTAAGAAAGAGAGAGATATAATGGATATGATAAGAGCCATGGCAGAGAGTGATCAGAGAGAGAACAGAAGAGGACAGAGCAGAGCAAACACAGAGATTTTTCCAGCCATATCATACCTTACCTTATTATATCGCCTTTTCCCTCTGCCATTCCGATTCATCAACTCCCTATGAAAAACCCATCTCACACTCTTCCTCCTCCCCCCTCTCAATTTCTCAACCCAAACCCAACCTTTGCATCTACAAAACAAACAAACTCTTCCCCCTCCCACTTTCACCCTTTCTTAAACCTACTTCAACATTCCTCAACAACCACTCTCTTTAACAGTTAGACCCTAAATTCTCTTCAATCTAGCTTCTTGATTGTTTTGTTTCGATGGACATCATGAGTTTCACTGGTCATTTTGATCACGGCAGTGACACCCATTTGCCACCAGGCTTTCGCTTCCACCCAACTGATGAGGAACTCATCACCTACTATCTCCTCAAGAAGGTCCTTGACAGCAGCTTCACTGGCCGAGCCATTGCTGAAGTCGACCTCAACAAGTGTGAGCCATGGGAGCTCCCTGGTAAATAATTCTCATGTTCATTACAATATTTCTTTTCAATGGAATTAATTACTTAATTGGTTTCTGAATGTTGGGTTTTGATTCATTTTTGCAGACAAGGCAAAGATGGGGGAGAAAGAGTGGTACTTTTTCAGCCTCCGCGACCGGAAATACCCAACTGGGCTCAGAACCAACAGAGCTACCGAAGCTGGGTACTGGAAAGCTACTGGGAAAGACAGAGAGATTTACAGCTCCAAGACTTGTGCTCTTGTTGGGATGAAGAAGACCTTGGTTTTCTACCGTGGCAGAGCTCCAAAGGGTGAGAAAAGCAACTGGGTCATGCATGAGTACCGCCTTGAAGGCAAATTCGCCTACCACTATCTCTCCAGGAGCTCCAAGGTCCTCTCTCTCTCTCTCTCTCTCTCTCTCTCATGCACATAGATTAATCTGCTGTTTTTCTTTAAAAAAGTTTTGAACTTTAGTGATGTCATGCTACTCTCAACGTACATTTCCACATGTAAGGTTTAGATCTTTAATTAATATCATTTGTAGTTAGGGTTAGGTAAATTAGTTGATGATGGTTGTCGGCACACTATATCTCATAACGAAATATCTACTAATGGCCGTTGGATTTCATCTCTTCTATGGTATAGGCTCTGTACCTTCATAGCATCAATCAAACACATGCATAACAGAAATGCGTCCTCTCCTTCATACTTCGAAACACATTGCATTTTCGTTATGATAATGCTTCTTCTGAGACCTACATTTCGAATTAATGCATGCATTATTTGTCTATTTATCAAACCCTACATAAAATCTTCTGCTAGTCTGCTACTGGCATTACTAATAATTTGCGTTAAAAAGCTGATTTGTTTCACAATGTTCTCTGTTTGGCATTGATTCGAACACGTGCAGGACGAGTGGGTCATTTCCCGGGTTTTTCAGAAGAGCAGCGGGTCGACTACAAACGGACCCGGATCCAAGAAGACCCGAATGAGCAACGGCTCCACCAGCAGTATTAGTCTCTATCCAGAACCCAGCTCGCCTTCCTCCGTCTCCCTCCCGCCGCTCCTCGATTCTTCCCCATATCAAAATATGAACACCGCCGGCCTCACCGACCGTGACAGCTGCTCTTACGACAGTCCAATCCCGAAGGAGCACGTGTCCTGTTTCTCCACCAACCCCAACAGTGGCTTCAACCTCTCTTCCTCGTGCTTCGACTTAGCTCACGCCCAGCCTCCGCCGCAGCCAGGCTTCGGCGGCGTCTCGGCTTTCCCGAGCCTCAGGTCTCTGCAGGAGAATCTCCAGCTGCCCTTCTTCTTCTCCCCAATGTCGGGTCATCAGCCTGTCCACGTCGGCAGTTCCGGCGGCTCAACGATCGATCTGGGTGGCTTAAGCTCTGCCGGCAACTGGCCGCCTCCACCTCCTCACCAGGAAGAGCCCAGGACCGTGGGCCCCACCGAGCTGGATTGCATGTGGACGTACTACAAGACGGAATGCCTTTGAATTTTGAGGGTCGTTTAGACTTTTCGTGGAATATGACCGGTGAAAGCAATTAGTGATAGGGGCAGTTTGGGTATTTCAGTGCACGTTTCCAAGTAGTTTCTATTTGTTTTATTTACTGTGTATGATTATGCTGACGACTCTATGACCTTGCGGGTGTACCGTGATGATGTTTTTTTAACTTAATTGGAAGGTAAAATTAGTAAGTGCTTATTTACTGTGGGAAATGCTGGGTGGTGGTGGTATGGTATATTTCTTTTTATGGTAATTGATTGGGGTAGTGTTGTGACCGGCTGGAGAGTCTGATGATCCGATGCAGGTGCAGCTGCATCATCATCATCATCATATCAGATGTTAATTATGTAAATATCGGTGGCTTTTTCTGATATGCTTTTTCTGATGCTTTAAAGCGACTTTAGACATATATTTATGTACTGTTTTGATGTTTATGATCAATGTGGACCTCGGTGAATTGGGATTTGGGTTTGCCCCATTTTAATATACTGCAGATGTACAGTGCTTTCCGTTTCATTATCCAAATTGGTAGATGACAAAGTAAATGTGTTTGGAATAAAGGATTAAGGCTAGAGTCGCTCCCCATCATTACATTGACATGTTGTGTTTGTTTTTCTAATTTTAGGTATTGCGCGGTTATCGGTTTGTATGGCGCATAAAGAAAAAACCAAATTCTCTAAATATGAAATGGATCCCCAAAAAACGCCATCTAAATGATGCATTTTTGTTTAGATTGTAAATCTTTGCTTAAGTATGAAGAGTCTGGTATTCAACACCTTACCGACAAGATCATCAGTTAACACAATCATACATCAAGAACAGAAGCCTTTAACATAAACCAATTTCTATGTGTTATATGTTATTGTGATGTGTAGCAATCGGTTCTGCAGGATATGGTTCAGCTGTCACAAACCTTGCATTATCCAACAATTCATTAATGGTTGGTTGAATTTTGGTGGACATAGACAGCTACCTTTCACGAGTGGAACATACCCTCTATCTCTAGGGTTAAGGGGAACTTAGGGACACTGGTTGGTGCTCTAGAAGAAGTGACACATTTAGTACTCTCTGTTACATTTGTGTTCTTTTTAGCTTATAGCTTAGGTCAGGGACCATCTAAAACCCTAGCCAAACACATTATGCAACCCAGCATTTAATTTTTCCTTCAGTATTTGGACGGCTGCCAAACACCCTTTTTCATTTTCATTTATTTTTTCTGCATGAAAATAAAAGGATAGAGAAATTAAATGGGGTATGCTAGCTGCTTTGCAGAATTGCTGTCATCACAATGGGGGCTAAATTTGGATCTGGGTTTCGTTTTCTTAGAGCCATTATTTAAGTTGTGGAAGAAAATGCAGAGGTGCAGCAGCAGAAACCTCAGAGACTCAGAGGCTTGAAAAAACAAAAAATATTGAGTGTATCAAATGCAATCATGCCGGAAGTTGATCTCCTGCCAGGTGGAGGGCAGGCATTGGGGGAGGGCCATGATGAACGGTGATGATGAAGGTGGATGTGGTCAGCAGTTTTGGTACATTAAGGTTGAAATTGGGGGTTCGATGTGTGTATGTTTGGCTAGGCAATGAGTACTGCGACATATTTGGAAATAGGGTGCCTGGGGGTACGTGGGACCATTTGGGGTTTTGTTCATGGAAATAGGCATAGCACGCGGGGTACCCTGTTTGGTTTGAGTTTTCAGACTCTCTTGCAATGAATTTTTCTGATGGTGAAGTATGGGTTTGAAGCCAAACAGAAAACAACCAAACAACAAACAGCCAAACACCAAAAGCTGGGGTTTGGAATTTATGAATGAGGGATGTTGTTAGTTCATATATATCCAGGTTTCTCTCGTGCGTATGATTGCATTGCATCAAGCTGTCAAGCTGAGAACTCGTAAGGATGAGTTATTGTACAAAATAATTGAGATTATGTTGATCTGCCTTAGGGTTGCTGATGAAGATAATGAATTTTATCTTTTGGGATGGGGAAAGATCACAAGAATATCCCTTTCCATCGCGACTTGATTGTGATGTATCAACAAGTTCAGCTCAAGTGGTCAAGCTTTATCCTAGAATAGGGTAAGTGTTTGGGGAGCTATATGGTATGTTAGGAAGCCCTAGGGATGACAATTTGAGTCAAAACTATTGGACTTTGAGTCGTTACAAATGACATTGGCTTGAGTCTATTCATTGCCTATGCGTGATTCATAGCCATGATTACGACGAATCACGCCCAATAAAAGATAAGGGTATTTGCCTTCATGCACTTTGGAAGGAGACTTGGTGTTGTTCTTGTTATGAGGTGATTCATTTTAAAACCCAACAATTACTCACTGTATGTTATTTTCTTTTGGGTATAAGAAGACTATAAGGTGCACTTTTGGTTAACGGATTGGAGGACGTATATATGTATGACAAATGAAATTTGTTGATAAATTACACTACTAGAATATCTGGTTTTGAGCACAACTATTATTTGTGTTCTTTAATGCAAAATGCACAATTATTCGTGCTCTATATTGATGGCCACAATCCAGCCACTTTAAAATAGTCTGTTTCCTATATAGGAGTTTCCATTGTTTATAGGGCACGATTTTACTTTTTCATGTCTTAAACTCAAAACTTCTGGGTATTAATATGGCATATATCTGACAACATCGACTGATGCTTTTGATTTGACTTTTGTACATGCATACAAACAATTCATTTGTGCCCAATGTATTTAATTTAAAAAGAAAATATTAGGGTTGCCAAAAACCAATGCGCCACTCTCCCCACCACCTCTTACATCCCTCCACCACTCTAACTCTTCCTCGACCACTGCCACTTTCTCATTCTCTCTCTCTCTCTCTCTCTCTCTCACTAAAATTAAAATTTTCCACTAAACTTGCACAAATACGTACATAATTAGATTTTAAAATTGGGTATAAATGAAAATTATGCAAACACACAATTTTCTCACTCAAATTAAAACAGTCAAAGCAAAATCACTTTGTCTTACAATTAGAACAGTGGACAACTCCAAACTTGTTAGGCTTGTCCTACAAAACCCAAACTTTTCATTCTTTCATTTCACAAAGAACGTATTCGACAATCCATAAGAATTTATAGCAGCACCCAAGAGAGAGAGAGAGAATGATTCAAATTTTAGATATTTCACCTCTTTCAATTTACAATTGTTCATGGGATTCTCAAAATCTGTCTAAGTCTAATTGATCTCTTGGTCGTATTATTCAGGTGCTCCTAGTGCTTTTCACAGTGGGGATGCTGTGGTTGGGAGGATGGTGGGAAGGATTGAGAAGATAGGGAGAAGGTAGGCATTAGTAAAAAATCAAAGAGGAGAATAAATGAGGCTCAATGAAGAATATATTAAACCTTTCAATGCTGTGAGGAGTTATGGTCTTGGGGAAAGCCACGGTGGAGGAGGAATGTCTTTCAATGAAGAATATGTATTTTGTTTTCTCCTGAAACGAGGAGTTGATAAATTGAATAAATTATCATTTTTAGTTTCGTGCTCTATGAAAAGCACAATTAATCATGTTTTAAAACTATAATAATTATTCTAACAGACATTGAGGTGACAAGTTTTTCGTGCTCTTTGAAATGTGCCTTTAGAGCAATTTTCTAGTAGTGTTAGTAAAATGAAGTTATCAAAAATGAATATCGTTGTTTCTCAAACGATGAAGATTGAAGAATAAAAACATGCTCTAGCAGAATTATATTTATATATATATATATATATATATAATTAATTAAAAAAAACCTTAAAAACGTGAGCCCAACCCTCTATTATTAGCCGAATACATTTGGGCCCAAGGGCTATTAATTTGGCCCAATCCATAGTCGGTAGAACACGTGTAAATTTCAGGTTCCATGAAGTCCATTGCTTGCCACGGTCGGTGCGCCTCTTTCTCTTTTCTTTCTCTCTTTCTCAGAGACACACAGAGAGTGTTTCACTGCGACTGCTTGTGCTTTAAGCTATGGAGGAGTTCTCGGTGGACGACCCAACTCAGCTACTACAAGCTGCTTCAGACTTCGCAAATTACCCTGGTTAGTGGTAACCATTTACAATCGCTTTGTATTGCTATTTTTGTCAACCTTTTGAACTGAATATCATTGTATTTGCAGGTCTTCAGAACGACGCTTCAGTTAAGGAGTTTCTGGATCGCTTTCCCCTTCCTGTCATTCTTAAGTAACCTTTTTGGGTTTTACCCTTAACTTATTCTCCAAGTTTTTGTGCTCTATTTCTTTGGATTTCAATCTTGTTGCATTTTCATTTCAGGTTTTGTTTCTGGGTACATGAACAAGTGTGCATTTGTTGTTTTGTTTTGTTTTGTGTGTGTGCGTGTGTGTGTGTAAGTATGTAACTTTTGTATGATGGAAGCTGTCACCGAAATTGTTCATGAAACTTATAGCTCTTTTTGAGTTGATTATCTCTCTCTATGGCAGTGCTTTACAAACCAAAGCCGATGTACCTGGTCTAGAAAGTACGTTGATTGCTGCTTTGGAAAGGGTATTCCAGACAAAATATGGTGCTTCTCTCATACCCCACTATATGGTATGGCTTCATTTCTGTAGCTAACTGATTTCCTGTCACTAATGATTCACGTTCTTGTGAAAAATGAAACAGGGATTTTCATGAATTTGATTAGGATTCAAGCACTCCTTCTTTAATGAAATTTCAAAGCTTTGTCTGCTCTTGCATCAGCTTATTATGATGTATAAGAATGCTTATAGGGGATGCTCTGTTGATGAACATGTTGCTCTGGTTCAATGCAATAAAATAAATTAAACCATACATGCCTTTTTGTTCTACTCTTTTTATTTTTAAAGTCGATTAATCTTCAGAAATAAAGAACCCTTTTTTGTTTTGTTTTTGTTTTTGCGTATTATATGTCTTCTGGGATCTAGATTCTTAAATAATTCTCTTTGCTCTCCCTTCAGCCTTTCATACAAGTTGGCCTGACAGCAGAGTCTCATGAAGTCAAATCTTTAGCATGTAAAACGGTATGTATAAAAATTTCTTATATACTCACTGCTTTATTTTGAGACTGTTGAATGCTATTGTTCCTAATTAGAGAATATTGTTGTTTTCTTTGGCATATTATATACTTGGTGTCCACTTGTTCCTTGTGCCATTTTATTGAAATTTTTGGGGAGTTGAAACTTATCTAAGTACCAGACAATATAATTAATTAATTTAGCAACCGTCTTCAGGTTACTTACCTTCTGGAGAACTTGAATGAAGGTGCTGTTTCTGCAGCACGTCTTATAGTTGAGCACAATATATATCCTCTTTTGCTTGATTGCCTCATTAATGGGTAAGGTCTAAATATTAAGTTTATGATTTGGTAATTATCATCTTTTTTAGGGCAAACTGTTTCTACTTTTTATTCATTTCTTTGCCTTTATCTTTGAATAAACTCATGACAAAGTGTCTCTTTCTGGTATGTAGCAATGAAAAAGTTGCAACCCTTTCAACGGATGCAATAGGGAAGATGGCTAGTTCTCCAGCAGGCATGGTACGGTTTTAGCATTTACTCTCTGAGTTAAATCTACTTGAATGTTGTTTTGATGAATACCTGCACTGTCATAACGTATCAAAATTTCTTGCTGTCATTATGTAGGATGTTGTTTTCCCAGCTAATACCAATGAAGCTACCGATCTTGGAGCTTTAGCAGCCCAGTGTTCACCACTGGTAGGGTGGTTGGAAATTTTGCTATTAATAGTCATATAGTTAATCTTTTATGAAAATTTAGCCATACTTTTAGTAGAAGAACTGTAAAATAAAAGTAGTTATCAGCTACGCTGGCTTGTGTTCTTTTCCTGTTTAACAACTTTATAGTGATATTTGCCCTAAATTTTATTGTTGACATATGCAGCAGAGATATGTCACCAAAGTCATCGTAACAAGTTGGGATAATTTTTTATCAGTATATGTTGATGTACTGTTGTTACAGTCACTTAAATTAAAAGTTGTGCATTTATGTTCTCTGTACAAACTTCCACAATCTTCTTCCAAAAAAATAATTCCATGGTCTATATTTGATATTAGTCATGTACTCTCTTATTTTAATTTATTTTATGGTATTCTCTTTGCTTATTTTTTCTGCTTGCTTTTAAAAAGTTAAATGTTCATAATTAATGTTTACAGGGACGGGTTCGGGTTTTGGCTTTGATAGTGAAGCTATTCTCTATCTCCAGTTGTGTGGCATCAGCAATTCACAGGTCAAATCTGCTCAGACTTTTTGAGGCAGAAATCAACAACACAAATGATACCCTTGCAACCTTGAGCGTTTTGGAGATTATGTATGAGGTTGGCCATTGATTACCCGTTCTCTCTCTCTCTCTCTCTCTCTCTCTGGGTGACCACGAGAACATACACAGCCTACAAAACTGCCTGTTTTGAAAGCTCTAAATCTTCATCTTAGCTTCTGTAATGCTCCATTTCATGCTATATAATGATTGTGGCTTACTACAAGCTTAACTCAGCATTCTGATATCCAAATAACTGAAATACATTAAATATATGGAGACGAAAAAGAGAAGCTCCACAGCTTTGTTCTAGGACTAATGTTTAGGACAAATTGTTGAAGTGTAGTTGCCCTTGATTTGCATATGATTATTTCTAATTGACAGATATCTATCTGAAGTTCTCTCATCTTTTCTTTTAAAGTCAATAGAGAATTCCCAAATTTTCTGGTATTGTTTTCCTTTAATCATCTCTTTTCCTTGATTAAATACCTTATATTGAAATGTTCTTGTTATATGTGCTCAATTGATAAAGTTGTCCGAGGTCGAGCATGGTAGAGAGTTTTTGTCAACAAGCACCCTTCTGCAACTGCTTAGTTCTATAATCAGGTGCTTAGTTGAGAGAATATTTTCTTAGTATCAGTTTCATGTTGCATCCTTTAACTGTTTAGGAGATCGACACACAACATTATATCGTCTTATGAATTTTGTAGCAATAAATCAATGGAATCAGTTTTAAGATCAAGAGCGATAATGATCAGTGGAAGACTTCTGTCCAAGGGGAATTACATGTTTGCTGATGAACTTAGTAAGTTTTACATTCAACTTCTGCTGTTCCAGATGCTTATGAAATTTATAATATGAATAATTTCTACTTGCATCATTCCAGAGAATTGAGTTCCTCTTCAAAATATCATAGGACTTCTGTTTTTCCTTTCATCCTGAATATAAGATGCCCTGCAGTCCAGTGCCTTCATTGTTTGTGGTGGCTCATTGGTAGCTTGTGTACCAGTTCTTCCAAGACGGACATTATGCCTACTTTTAGGGCTGCACCGTTGAGGCGTGTGCCATCCCATTTTCTGACCTAGAGAGAAGGAAGAAAAAAGTCTTCATTAGTGGGCACCCTTAATTTCTTTTTTATGTTTTGGCCAGCTTGTTTGTTTGAATTTTATCCAAACGACCCAAAGCTGCCTCTAAATTGCCAGTAGCGGTTGACCCCCATTGTCCCTATTAGGTTGGAAAAAGAACACTAGTTTTTCAGGGTATAACATTCTGGGTTGGATATATTTCATTAGGTGGAGTTGCAATATATTTTTGTTCTCCTACATGCTATTTGCTCTCTTTGGAAATTAGTCACAATAAAAAATTATTTTAAAGGGTACATTTTGAGATTTGTTACTTCTGAAAAATATATAATTGCTTTTTCTAAGATTTTAAAATGTGGTACTTGATTTTGCAGGTGTAAAAACTGTAGTATCAGCCATAGATAGGATACTTAGTTCATCAGAAACTCAAGATGCAGATGAGTGTGAATCTGCTCTTGAAGCACTGGGTCAAATAGGGTCATGTAAGTATGCCCGCAGCTGTTCTAGGCTTGGGAATTGGATTACATAACGTGAAACATTTCTACCTATCCTCATTAAGAAGTCAATATTTATAGCTGTTGTTTTGGAATGATCTTAGCAATTCAAGGGGCTCAATTTCTACTTTCAAGCTCACCACCAGCTGCTAGACATGTTATTTATGCTGCCTTTGATAGGCAAGGACGTGGTAAACAACTGGTGAGTGAATCTAGTCCTTTCACTTTATGTTTTTAAGTTCTTCCATCCCCTTATTTATATGTTCCTTATCATGTTTTATTTTGCCAATAGATTGAGTTAGGAAAGGTTCTCCTCAGTCAACTATCTTAAATCTTACAATTTTTTGGTGGTATCTCATCTGACAACTATCTTAAATCGTATGGATCCCACAACAAGTTTATTCTTTGATTGCATCCACTGACATATTGGGTTTGCCAATAAAATGATGAATTGGCTTATAAACATGGGATATATGTTTCCTAATAATTGACTGAACTGTTTCTGTGATGTGTCCAAGTATTCAGTGATGATTAGAAAGATAGTATCTGTTGTACTTTACATTCTCTATTATACTTTAATTGTTCTTTGATGGCAAGGGCAGGCTGCCTTACATGCCCTTGGAAACATCTCTGGAGAAACTCGATCTGAAAACAGCATGATACTGACTAGTGATGGAGAAGAAAGCCTCAGACGCTTGATTTATGAAACTGCATCTAAGAGCTCAAAGTTGACACCATCTGTGAGCAGTTTTTTCCTCCCTTATTTTTTTACCTCCTAAATATTGTTTCATAAACCTCCAAATTTTTTGCACTTGGGTGCAGGTCATTTTCATTCCTTTGCATGAATCCCACAATTTTATTTATCAAATCAATTGGAGTTCATAACTTTCATATGGATTTACATTTTTTTTATAAAGCGTCCTTGTCATTCTTCATTAAAGTCTTGAAATGTGCGGAAGTTTTACTCAGTTGTTGATGCAATTGGCAGGGTATTTTCCTATCTGTTCTCAAACAGGATTCAGAAACTCGTTTGGCGGTGAGACTACTAAAATCACGAATTGTGGATATTTTTGGTGGTGTGACAGTTGAATACTTTTATGAACATGAAAGTAATTGAACGTCTGGAGCTCAATTTAACATGATAGTTTTTCTCGCTGTTTTCTCCTGAGCTTTACGTAGGTCTTGTTTTTAGTTTGTGCTATGCGGCAGGGCCCCTTAATTCTGTTATTTTTTTTCATATGGAAATGGAAGTATGATATTTATATAGACTGAATCCTTCATATTGTTGTGGTGTTTGTTGTTGTAAGTAATAATGACTCTTTGGAACACATTACTTTTTATATTTGGGTCACCTTTGGAAAGGTTCGTTGGTAACCAAAGCATAAGTATGTTTTAGAAGAACAATGAGCGATGTAAGTTTGAAATTGAAAGTTTTGATGATGCTTCATAGGATACATGGTGATGCTTCATGTGGCGATGTAGAAAGAACGAAAATATAAAATAAGATGATATACAAATTTATCATATTACTACATCTTATGCTTATATTTGAAATTTAATTTATTTTAGTATTTGTGGTGGTTTTTAAATGCATTTTCAGGGTTACAGAATGCTGACTGGGTTGGTGGCTCGCCCATGGTGCCTCATGGAAATTTGCTCGAAGCAAGAGATAATAAATATAGTGACCGATGCAACCACTGAAACCACAAAACTAGGTCTCTTTCATTTTCTTTATAGACTCATTCAATTTATTACCTTGCAATACTACATGAAATTGGCTTCTATTTTTCTAGCAATTAATAACAGAGATTCTTTCCTGTGTCAATGTAAGGGGACTCCTTTCCAAAATAAGTACCTTCCCCTGAAATATTATAACTACATAATACGTTACTTTCAGTGCTCAATCTAGGTGATGGCACATTTGGCAGACCCTTACCTTAATATGGTTTCCTTTGGCTTCTGGTTTTCTTTTGCACTTGGAATTAAGAACTGCTCTCATTTATTATTTTAGGTTCCGAATCTTACCTATTTCATGTAAATGAAAAATATTGTTCAGGTATGGAAGCCAGATATAATTGCTGCAAGGCAATCCAGAAGGCTTTTATCATGTCAAGTAAAGTTAGCAGCGATCCAGCTCTTGCTGGGCTTGCTGAAAAGGTTAGTTCTATTTCTGCATTACAGAACCTTCTTCACTTTTTTCAAAGAGTGGGGGAGGAGGTTTTGGGGGATCCCTGAGCACGTTTGGGAATTTTATTCAAATTGTCAGACCTAAACAATTTCATGAAAATTTTGTTTGACCATAAAATCGTAGTCGGTAGTACTCAGCTGCCTTCGCATGTTTCTGTGCAACTTATTGGGTGAGAGTTGCTAACCATTGGAGAGAAATAATAGAACGGAAAAAAAATCTACGGTCAATAGAAAAATTAGGTGGTCTTCACTTTTTTCTTTTCTTTTCTCAAACAACCAATTAATTGAAAATGAGGCTCATGTTGTGTATCTTCTCTTGTCCCCTCCTTTTTCTGTGCAGTTGTATGATGCTGTTAGAAAGGGTCCCTACGTTGCTAAAAGGCTTGAAGCTCAGCCTACAGTGGTTACAGATGACAGATTCTAGACGCCGGCAGGCATCAGCAACTGGGTGCAGCCTATGAATTTACTGTTAACACATGTTGCATACAAAAGTTTGTTTAAACTGCGGAAACCCGTTAAGCTCTGAATTCTCCTGAATGTTAAGCTGTGAATTTAAAAATAATTATTACCTGTTCAGAACTGAAACATGTAAAGCTATAGAGGAATGTGGAATTGTGGAATCCCATATTTGCCCGTTCAAAGAAAGTTGTAGAGTTTCTCAGAGTACAAATTTCCCAGTGGGTAGAGAGGAATATGGATTCGTTGACCAATTCTTTTTCCCTTTTATACAGAAAATATGAGACCCATTAGCTCTCAATCGACTGGTATATTTCTTCCCAATCGAATTCTTCTTCTCCGTAGATGAAAAACCAGAAGAAAAGAATCGCTCGGTAAAGCATCCATTAAACATTTAATCCCAAAAGGAATTAAAGAAGACTGTACTCTTCCAATTAAAACAATTCGATGTTTCTTTGAGGAAATGTTTTTTACTATGGGTGTGTTAATATTAGAAGGGTGAATAGAACACATGATCTTGGGTGCAGAATTAAATAATATTTTTTATTATTATTTAATCCATTTTGAGTTTCAATTTGCAAAAAATATTTTTTATTAACAATATGAATAACAATAACAAATATGCCAATACAATAATATATTATTCCGCCATCAGGGAGAGAAGAGTAATTCCACCAGCAGGGAGAGAAGGGGAATTTCATATCCAGTGGATAAAATTCTGAGGAAGAAACACTCTGTATTACAATTTTTGAGGGAGAGACAGAGAGAGACAGAGAGAGAGAGAGAGAGATGGCAGCTGCTGTTCATTGCCTATCTTCGTGCTTGGCCCTTCCTTCCAAACTCAGCAACCTTTCCCTCAATGGCCCTTCTACTTCTTCTGCAACTCATTCCACCTCAACCCACTTCACTTCTCTCAGTTTCTCCGCCAGCCTTTCTCACAATTTCTTCTCCAAAGGTAATCAAAACTCTCGCTTTCTTGCAATTATTGCATTCCTCTTTATCTGTCTTCCTCTTCGACATTCACACCACAAAACATGAACAATTAAGCACAATGGGGTGGAAAATTTTGCCATTTCTGGTCTAAAGTTTTGGTTTTTGCGTATCATATCACCCATTTTTGAGAAACCAGACAGAGCATGATATTAATTCAAAAGAGAATTTTTTATATCTAGTTTCTTTTCTTTTCTTTTCAGGGTGTTTTTCATTGAGCCCAGTTCAGAGGCCAACTCGTCGTTCTGTAGTCTGTGAGGTTGCCACAACGAAGAAGCCTGATTCTGCTGAAAAGAGAGCTCGGCAGGCTGAGAAAAGGCGCATTTACCACAAATCCCGGAAATCTGAAATCAAAACCCGGATGAAGAAGGTACTTTTCTTTTCGTAACTGATGGGTTTTGCTTCTTTTGGCTTACATTGTCTGCAAATTTAAGTTCATTCTGATTATTTCCGATGAATATGTGACGATGCTTTGACTAGTTACTATGAGTTATGAGTGTGATGAATTCATATAATTACTTCTGTTTTACTTATTCAGTGTTAAGAGTTTGGTGTTTACAGGAGACTGCTTTCTTAATCAATGTGTTGTGTATTTTCAGGGCAGATAGTAATTTATCCACTGCTTGGTGTATAAATGTAAATAGAATTAAAGAAAAACCTCATTGTATATTTAGTTGACTTACTTTGTAGTACATATGAGCGCACTGCGCTGGTGCTTGTGCATGCCTTATTTCAAATGCCACATTGAACCTTTAATGTTCAGAGATGCTTTCTGAAGTCAGTTGGAGATTTACTTACTACTACAACATAAAGCATATTCTGTATTTCTGCTATTTTTATGTTTTCTTGGAGTTATGGAGGTTTTAAATCTCAGCCATGTCTGTTAAGTTCTATGAGCTTTTGCTGGGTTTCAAGCATAGTAGTGATATCTCTAAAGCAAGCTGTATTTTGTTGTCAGTAATACAATGAATCTATTTATATTGGAGAAAGAAAATTACGGTTCACTCAAAGATCTCAGCACATTCCTTTCTCCTACAGAATGGCTATCCTGCATGAGTTAATAAATGGGAATAACCTATGCACTTTTCGATACTTTAATATCCCCTGATACATGACTAAGGCCAAGCATTTATGTGTATGTGTGTGGGTATGCATATGTTTTTGCACAGTAGTATTCTTAAGTATAGCTTCTATAGCCATGCCATGCCCCAGTGTACAGCTCTTGACTTGTCACCATGTTTGCTGCCTTGGTTTCTCATTTGCAAAGAGCGACCATATAAGTGTCTAATCAAGGTTAATGACCAATTTCTACATTGGTCTCATTACTTGGTTGATTAAATTATACTGGAATTAGTTAAGAGCATTTCTATGGAGAAGCGGATAGTTCATGGATTATACTGATATATTAACAATATGCTTTTACTTCCTAATCTATATATTTTTCTTTGATATCTTTCTAAGTGATTTGAAAGGCAATTTTACCAAAGACTAAGTGTTGGATTGGAATTAAGTGTAATGGAAGTCGAGGTAATACCTTTCTCTTGATCTCTATCCTTAGGGGTCAAGATATATATAGGAATGAAGTTGTGCTGAGAGATCATTTTGCTTATTATTTGGAGCATCATCTTTGGAAAAGAAAAAAAGAGTAATTTCAGAGAAAATTGGACATTAATTAAGGAGAAGTTGTCAGGATGATAAAAATGTTACCTGTGTGTTTATTTGCTGTAAGGATGATATAAAAAATTGTTCATAGATTGTGTTAGAAGTCATGAACGTGTATAGCTTATCCAGTGGCATGATGCCTGTTTGATTCAAACGGGTTCTAAAGATGATCTGTCTCTGTTACTCTGTGTGTGTGTGTGTGTGTGTGTGTGTGTGTGTGTGTGTGTGTGTGTGTGTGTTGCTTTCCTTCTGTTTTTTAATTTCTATATTCTTTTGGCTCTCATGTGTTTGCATGCCCAGCTGTACAGAATTTGTATTTATTAATGTTAGAAAGGGCATGGATCTGAATACATGGTTATCAATTACTCTTAAAAGTGCAACTGAATAGGAACCTTTTTATGTCCTCGTACGAATTCATTGTATTTCCACTTTGAAAATATGTGGAGAAATGAAAAGTTGAAAGACCCCTTTAAAGTTTTTACCTGCTAGGAAAGAAATGCATTAGCATTGTAGAAATTCATGTTCATCAATTTTGGGCTGCCGATTATTGTTTCTTGGCTACCTTTTTCTAGGTTTTGGAAGCTTTAGATGTGCTCAAGAAGAAACCAGATGCTACGCCTGAAGAGGTGCTTTCAATTGAGAAGCTCATTGGAGAGGCCTACTCCATCATTGACAAAGCAGTGAAAGTGGGAACCTTGCACAGGAATACTGGAGCACGCAGAAAGTCTCGACTGGCTAGAAGAAAGCAGGCTGTAGAGATCCACCACGGCTGGTACACCCCAAATCCTGAAGTTAGTGCTTGATAAAACCCTTTGTTTGGTTATATATTCTTTTGTTTCCTAGAACTGTGTTCGTAGGTTGTAATTGTATTATTATTCCCATTAACTTTTGTGTTGAAAATGTGGTTGTGCCAAATATAGTCTATTGACTCTTAGTGAATCACAAAACTCTTGACATGGCACCAGAGCAAAATGCTGGTTATTGAAGAGATGCGCTAGAAAAAGATGGGTTTGGAGAATGTGGTGTGTGGTAATTTTCCTAATGCACGCTTGTTTTAACCATGTTATTTATTAGTAGAGGGAAGCCATGTTCCACTTCCTTTGTAGGGTTTAAAGCATTCTAGTGTACACAATTTCGGTTTTTTTCGTGCAACAAGATTTGAACTGTTTGATTTATTCTCATTTCTCACCCATTCCATGCCATTTAAGCTATAACTCATTTGGGTATGATGTCCTCACAAAAAGTGACAATGGATATTCCCAAGTAAATACAGGATCTGTTTAAACTTGGAAAAGGCAGTTTGCTGTTAGTAGTATAATGTTATGGTATTTAGTGGAACATGACGAAAGTTTTACATGAGAGAGAGCCCAGTTTTGAAGTGAACCATTAGAAAGCTGAGTTGCTCAAATATCCAAAAAGCAAAAATGCATTGAATTTCAAAGTTGAATCCCTCTCAAATTAATTAATCAAAGGGTGGAAGAGGCATTTAATTGATGAAATTATATGATTTTTTTATTTTATACAAGAACGATAATATTTTATTAATAAGATAAACAAAAACAAGTACAAAGCAACTAAAGTGCCGAATATGAATACAATTTCTCCAGTGATCAAACACAACAATAAGTTGAATTGATCATGAGAGAATAGGCACAACCCAAAAAATGATTAAAATCCCCGAGTCAGCAACTAGAAGCACGTGCACTCAAACATGCAATGAAGATTTGTCGAGCAACGGCAAAAACGACAAATCTGTATTGAAAGCCAAAAGGAAATAACATATCCATAACAAAAAATGAACCACATCAAACTCTAAGTATGCATAGAATCCATGTTTCCATAAACGGAGTGAAAATCACTACATTGATGAAGTTGAACATAAAAAAGAAACACTCCAATATAATAACACTAAGTAGACAAACATGTAATAATAGCTTCCTCAGGTTGCAGTTGCAGCTGCAGAAGATCCTGAAGAGCTCTCACTGTTTTTCTCTGTAGACGTTGTAGTTTTGCCAGTAGGTAGCGTAGACTTTACAAACCCATCATTTTCAGACTGATCCATAATCTTTGTGGCACTCATCTCTCTCGCAGCCAAGATCCAACATATGCTCCATAACGGACACAGCAGCAGCACTTCTACGTCCAGCAACATCTTTCCAACCATGGTGATTGCCTGTATACCAAATAAATGAGAACCAATCCATAATGCCACTCATGAGATGTCTGAAAAGAGGCAATTTTCAATCATCGGAATCGTATATATTTTATGTTTTTATTCAAGATTAGTTCAACCCTGCAATAACTAAGCCAGATTCAAGAATTTAGAGATTCGCATTGTATTTCAATTATTCGAACTACCTATTTTTTAGGTATTCATTCAAAGATATTTATGAAGAAAAAAAAAACACTTTAATCTAAAATCATTTAACCATTCAAAGATTATCATTTTAATGTTTTCTTGAAAGTTTATTTTGTTAGTCACAACTAGATGTCTTAGTGGTTTTCAATTTATCTAGGTTTTTGCAAGAATGATCTATGAATGAAACTTGACAAATAGACAGTTCAAATCGTTGAAGCAAAATTCGTCGTGATACCCACAATGTGATAAGATTACTTGAGGGATCTACCAAAGGAATTGTCTCTATATATTTTTCGGTCAACTAAAAGTCCCTATACACACACACACACACACACACACACACACACACACACACACACACGCACACATATAATTCTCTATATTGAGGGATCCCTCAAATAATTTTATTTGAGAGAAGAAACCTTTTAGGGTCTCTTACGATTATTTTTTCAACAAGTCAAACCATCTATTTTTCAAATGTTCATTCATAGATCATCCTAATTCTATTTCAACCCAAAAAATTGACCACATTAACTGACAATCTGATATGGCAATTGATGTGAATAAATGATATCAACTGACATGTTTGAGACTATTAGTCTGTATATCAAGGCCATTGATGATTTGCAATTAAAAGGAGAAAATGATATATATATATATATATATATATTATTTTTTGTTGTTAAATGTATATCTATCTATATCGTAAATTATCGGATCGGGTAATACTTAGATGTGAAACTTGCAGACCTCATTGTTTGTGATTTATATATGGCTCAACTTTAGTGTTCGTACGTACTCTGAGAATCTGGGTAGAAAGAGGAGTGGATGTTGGAGATTCAGAGAAAGAGCCTGCTGCAGTTCTCTCCTCCTTGTTATTTCCTTGGACACTGGATTTCCGTGACAGGTCATCATCGACATTGATTTTTGTTTCGTTGGAGTTGGACGTGGAGGCAGGGTCATCTACATCGGCGTTACCTGCACTGCTCTTATCCAAACTCCTTCCGAGCGACATGGCCTCCATCTCCATCTGCAGAGCCTAGTTGTAACTTGTCTGCGCGCAGAGGCAAGCGTAAATTGTTATATATATCTATACGTCACGTCAGGTTGTATTGTATAAGTCAATATAAGAACAATACCAGGTGCAGGTGGTTCCTAGGAAGGCTAGCGATGAAAGCATTTTTCAAATGCCTAGCAAATCAATTGTTTCCACGGGTGTTGAATTAGAAAACACACTTCACATGATAACTATGAGTAGAAATCAATACATTCAGACGCAACCTAAGAGCTCTGATTCTTTGTAGACTTGGTAGTTTTGCCAGTAGCTATCGCAGACTTTACACTCCAATAAATTCCCTCATTCACAAAGCCTTCATCTTCTAAGGTTTTATAAGGCGAGGGGTAAAGGTGAGGCGTTTTTAGTCTGCCATGCGAGGCCTGAGGTCTACTAGAACTACCACACAAATGCTGTTTCTCCGCATTTGAGCTGTTGGTTGTAGTTTTGCCAGTAGCTACCGTAGACTTTACACACCCATAAATTCCCTCGTTCATAAAGCCTTCATCTTCTAAGGTGAGGACAGTGGGTTAGCCTTCCTTTGAGTCTTGATCCCACACCTGGGTATAAGATGGAGGAATGGAGGTTAGGGTTGCAGAGGAAGAGCCTCCTGCAGTTCTCTCCTTCTTATTTCCTCGGACACTGGATTTCGGTGACAGGTCATCTGAGTTGATTTTCGTTTCGTTGAAGTTGGAGGCAGGGTTCATACTGGCTGCACTACTCTTATTATCCAAACTCCTTATGAGCAACATGGCCTCCCTCTCCATCTGCAGAGCCTTAGTTGTATGTTGTCCGTTGGCATTGGGTATATATAGACGTCTGGTTCTAGCAAATCGATTGTTTCCACGGGTTTTGTTTTGTGAACTTACATGAAATTTCTCTGTCGAAATTTTTTAATGGTCGAACCTTCATTGTGATGTGAGTGATGAAGCGGTTTTCATAATTAAAAATACATGGTTGTTTCCTCTAAATCTATGTGGATTATACTATCAATCACAAGATTAACAAAAGAAAAAAGCAAAATGAATGTTTCTTTTTTCACCTAAATTTTGAGAAGTAATTAACCACTATGACAATTTGCAAAAAATGAAAACTTCATTCCTCAATCTTCATTCGTGAATGGATGAATCAATATATATTGAAAACCAAAGTTACAGAGAAAAAAAAACATATTTATATATATGATACTTCAGAAGCTATAATTTATACATGCCCCGTCCTCGAGTGGTAGTGCCAGGAAGGAAGAAAAGTGAGGGAGAAGGGGCGAACGGAGAAGGGGGGCTGGGTTTGACAAGGATGAGGAGAATAGGTGGGATCATTTTACAAAATGGTAAATTGTCTTTAAAATTTTGAAGATAAGATGAGTGGGGAAATAGGACAAGATGATAGAAATAGCAACACTTTTTTCTTTTATTAAAACTATTAAAGCTCGTCTTTGGAGAGAAACTCTCATGCAACGGGAATAACACTTTTTGCTATCCCAGGTCAATAATGCAATGACACGTACGATAACTTTTCCACGTGTCACTGTGTTATTAGTCGGGGATAGCAAAACAATGATATCCCCATTATAGGTAAGTTTTTTGCGCTTAAGCAGAGCCGGAAGAGGCCTCGACCGGCTAGAGTCACACTGAGGATCCCCTAAATCCAAAATTCTGTTATATATATATAATTAAACAGTAGCAGCACGAAAGACAGTAGAAGCAGCAGCACGAAAGACAGTAGAAGCAGCAGCACGATGGGCAACAGTAGCAGCACCTCGTATTGCGAATTCTTTAGAACCATGGTGATTATCGAACAAGTACCAACCGTCAGTGAGTAGTTTCTAATTAAACACAGTAAGATTAACTGACGATACTCAGTTATTCACAATAAAAATACCAAGAATAAACAAATAATACATCTGCAGATGATGCATCAAAACTCCTATCAAGAGACATTGCCTCCGCCAGCAATACTGTCTGTGTGAGTAGCTTGAAGCTTTGATTGGTATATTATATATAGAGTAGGCTTTGTTTAATTTGTTGGAAACTTCAAACTAATTAACCTCCCCCTGGAAAAGGTTATTTAAACCAAGTCAATAGTTGACACTAGGTGTCTGGCAAATTTTGGCAACATGGACTAAATTTTCTATGTGGAAATTTATCTGTGTTTGCAACTTCAGACGTGGTAAAGCAACCTGTGAATGCTAAAGAGTGCCACCAACAATGCAGATAGAAACTCATTTGCATTGTTAAGAATTGTTCCGCAAGGACAACAATTTCAAGTTTTCAACATATAACGAAAATGAGAATGTACTTGGATAACTGTATCCCTTGTTCCAAAAGAGGGCATTTTGCAGTTCAAGTAAACCTAAAACTTAAAGAAAGCTTTTACCTTGCTCCCTTTTTGCTCAAACATCTGTACTCAAATCTCCTGTCAAACTGTCACTTCCCTTTGCTAGCTTTTCTGCTTGTCCACCATCCTTCTTCCACTTGATGTTCAGAGAATTCACCAATATTTCTGTCCTCGGCTCTGGTATCATTCCCTTTGAAGTCATTTCACGAAAATATCGCAAAAAATCCTTTATCCTTCCCTTGTCATGGAACCCGTGAATCATAATGGTATAAGATCGCTGGTCAGGTCCCAACCCATTTCTCTCCATCTCTTCCCACGTATATCTTAGTCTTTCCTCACAATCCCACTCCATATACAACTTCAACATCAAATTGTATGTGTCACTAGTCATCTTGCATCTACTTTTCTCCATCCTCTCCAATAGGCCAGGAACTTCCTCTGGCTTCTTCAAGGACTTGAGTAAGCAATTGAAAGTTACTTCATTGGGCAAGCAACTTCCACCCTTATGCTCCATTTCATCCAAAAGTTCATAAACCTTCTCCATGCGCCGTATTTTGCATAGGTGCTTTATCAGTGAATTATATGTCGCTGCATTCGGGAGACATCCTCGGAGTTTCATTTCCTGAAAGACTTCCAAAGCTTGAGGAATTCTCTTCTTGAAACAAAGCGCATCGATCATGCAGTTGCATGTCACCACATTTGGGTTGCAACCCTGATCCCACATAGCTCGAAATAACTTGAGTGCTGTTCCTAATTTCCCCTTCTTGGTCAGAGAATTTATAAAAATCCCATATGTAAACTGATCCGGCTTGCATTTAGATGCAATTATATCTTTCCAAAACCTTTTTGCCTCACGTACATTTGCTCGTACACACCATCCATTAAGAATGATATTCCACTCGTTAAACAAAGTTTCCGCAACTTCTACATGCTTATACCGGCACAGCCACATCAAAAGCTTCTGAAACGCAACCAAATCAAGCTCGAGACCAAACTCTTTCCTCTTATAAAACGTAAAAATTGCTTCCTCCACCCTATGTGCAGCCGCATATCTATTGAGCAAAATCCCATATGTTCCTTCATTGATAAGCCCCTCTCTCTTTGACATTTCGTCGAGCACTTGGGAAACCTCATCAAAAGCCCGCATTTTGCCAAGAATGTCAAGAATCTCGTTGAAACAATCAGACCCAGGCAAATACCCAGTTCCTCCTCCACCTTTACAAGCCCAAGTGAAGAATACATAAGCTGGTTTCCAATCAGACCTGTGCCTCCTGAGCACATTCAAAACAAAATCCTCTGTCAGCACAAACCCACATCGGTCAAGAGCTCGCTCAATCTCCTCAGCCGGCTTGTCCCTTCGAAACTTGAGGATGTTTTGTATGAAAATAGCCGTTTGGTCATCTTGGTCTTCCCCAAACCGAGCCTTTTCGACAGAATTTGCAACTGAGTGTACAAAACAGGGCGTCTTATTCCCACCCAGAAAGTAAAATTGGGATATCTTACTGAAAGTTTCAGACTTTGGGTTCGTTGGGCTCTGAAATTTGTGAACTTTCGCAAGGTAAGAGAGGGGTTTTTGTGCAATTGGGTGGTGAGAATGATGGGTTCTGGGTTGGGTTTGGAATTCTAATTTGAAATTTTGTTGGATGTTCTTTTCCCGGGAAAGAG
>NC_024128.1:10766268-10781528 GCF_000346735.1 Prunus mume | reverse complement strand
TCAAATTTGAATCCCATGTTTGGTTTTTTCTTCAATTGGGCTTGCTTGGGCTGGAAGAAAATCATTTCCTAGATATGTTATATGTGTGTTTATGTATACAATACTTCCAGAAAAAATACAAAAAATATTTATCTTCTTTTGTTATATATAATGTTTTTACCCTATAAAAAAAACCCCATAGAATGTTGACCTTAATTTCATTCCTTTTCATCTGAACCATAAAACCTAAATTAAGAAAAAAAAAGTGGTCCAAAATTTGCTCTTATTAATTAAAGAGAGGTCAATAGTGCATTTGAAATTCACATAATCAATACGAATGCATGAAAATACTACACTTGTTAGGTCATCATGACTCATTGAGTGGTGCAACGCTACTTTAAGGATCAAGTCGCATGTACTATTAGACGAGCTAGGATGACTCAACGAGTATGGTATATTTATGTGTTCATACTAAATATGTTAATGTAAGGGTATGAATTATCTAAGTACATAAATTGGTATTTATAACCCTCTTTGATGAAAAAGTCTCACCAAATTTATCTCAACCAATATAACTTTTAAGGTTAAGGTTATCCTCATGTACCCCAAGTTTGGTTGTTAATCTGCTAGCTTTTTCAATTCAATAGAACCCAACCTAACAATTTACTGGGGTTATCCTATTCCCTTTAGACACACTAGGTTGATGGGTGAGCTACTACCGTTAAGATTGAAACTACTAGTAGACAAACCATCAAAAGGTTGGTTAGAATGGTTGTCTCTGGGTTCATTTTTAATCCAAATTAATCCCACTTGCTTAAAGTTTCCTTTTTTTCCTTTGTTAGTGTCAAATCTAGTAGTTCTTTCAAAGTTCAAAACAAAGATGGCTAAGGGAAAGCAGTTTTGATTGAATAGCCAAATTACTTTATTTAAATCATAACAAATTTCCAACACAAACATCTCAAATTGGCCACAAATCAGTAGGAAAGTTGCTACATCCAAAGGATTTAACAAAAAGTGCACACTCTCATTCATTTCTTTGTCATATTTCGTGTTTATGTCCTTTTGAAAATGACTAAAAGTTGTAGCTAGCTAATGTGAGTAAGTTGAGTGGTGGAATCAATTGACCGCCTTTTGCTCTTTTAACATATTCATGTTTTACTCGTACTCGTCTTACTTTGAATTCATGTCATATCATATCATGTAATGTCATATTGTTATAAAATAATTGGGACCTAACCTTAGTAATAACATTTTGTTTTAATTTTCTCTTTCAAAATTTTAATTATCTAATTTGCTTTCTCAAAATTTAACGGTCGCACAAACACAAATGCACTACAATTTTATCTTTTTGCTTGCTGGGTATAGTGCTTTTTTATATTTTAAAAAACAAATTCAAGTAAAAAAATATTTGCACAACTTTTTGTCTAACAGTGGTGCTGTGTACAATGTGATTATCCGTTCGGTGATAATTACCACTAGACGTGTAAAACCCACGTGGCAGCATCCCAACAAACGAAAGGCTACAGCCGTTGGATCAGATGGGACCAGTTCAAAGGCGAACAGAGCATTTTCAAAGAGACTGCCCACATCAGAGAGAGAGAGAGAGAGAGAGAGAGAGCGATCTACTCACGCGGCGAAGAGGCGGACCCGTGCCGACAATTTTTATGGCAAAACCCAAAAAGTCCAACAACCCCCAAAAAGAAGCACCACACAAAGAAAGTTTCTATAAAAATGGAACTAAACGCCGCCACAAACTTTCCGTTTATCGGCCCAACACAAAAGAAGAGGCAGCAGATAACGCGACGACAGCGCCGTCATAACCGCCGTTAGGAAAAGCCGCCCTTGGATCTCCAGCGTGCCGCGTGTCCTCACCAAAAACGCGCCAGCGTGGATCGCCGCGCTATTTTTTCCTACGTGGGCCCCACGAACCGAAGCAAAAAGGAAACGAGCGGGCGGGAGAGTCAGTGAGTTGTGGGTGGGTCAAACTCCTCGTTGACCGAGCGAATATTTTCTTTTCTTTTAGCTATCGGTGTTGTTGTTGTTGGCATGTTGGGCGCACCGGCACGTGTGGCGCGTGACGTTGACGCTCCACGTGGGCTCTCCTTAATCATTTCAGCATAACCCTGGGTTGAGATTTTCATTTTCAAATTTTTCTATTTTTCTAATTTCTCAATTGTAAATTAACAAGTAGTGAAAATTTGTAAAGTGAGATAGTAGTCACAAATTGATATGTCAGCTTGCTTATTATGTTGGGGCTGATGTTGCTCATCAAAACAACCATTCAAAACTTTTTTAAAAATCGAAAATATTCGAGTAAGTCATGTGGTGTTATTAATTCATATATTATAATATGAGTGAATTTGATCAATTATATTTTACGATACAATACTAATAAATAATGTATCATAACATAAGCAGATTGTTGACGATGAGGTGGGGATTGTCAAGAATGTTTATATGCTCTACGATATAATACTAATAAATAATGTATCATAACATAAGTAGATTGTACACGATGAGGTAGAGATTGTCAAGAATGTTAAATGCTCGTACATATTCATGTGGTCCAATAATATTATTACAAATCTTTTTTATTTTGACCAAATTTATTGACGATGCAACCAAACGAATTGCTCAATCTTTCTTCTTGAATGAATGCTTTCCGATTGGGACTCATGCCCAAATGATTCTATATCATTGATCAAAGTTTGCCTATTTCCCTTTTCGTACACACTCAAAAGATAGATATATATTTCAATGAACAATTTCTTCAAGAATATTCGTGAGCTAACAAGGAAACAAACCCATTTCAAGAATAATGCGATCTTAAATGCCATGGAAATTTTGTCCACTATAGTTTCAATGAGTTAGATGATAGATCATATTCAACAAACCCTACAAAAGCAGTGCACAAATTTGACATAATGATATATTGTTACTCTACTAACTAGAAAAACTATATGAAATATTAGCCTACCATGGAATGAATTGAACCATTAATGTTAGCCTACTATGGTCCTAATAACCTATGTTCCGCTCTCTCACACTGCTTGAGCTAACTTAAGACAAACAATAACTAACTTACCACAAAGTCAACATAACTACATTGTCATAATCTAACACGGTGAAGTGAAGGTGTAGACATTGATTATCATAAATTAGTGAGTGAATACGTCAAAGTAGACCGTTATGCTAAAGATGCAGATATAAGATGGGCCCAGATCCGTGAAGTATCGCAAAATCTTTTGCCTGACGAACCGAACTTTGTTACGACAGGACACAACACCAACACAAGCAACCAATACTGATCGCATTTTGATTCCTGACACTAATGACCAATCACGTTAATAGGAAACAAGTTAGCCAAAAAAACACTGAAAAAGCTAAATTATGTCCTATCATGGGGTAAAGGTATGCAATAAAAATTGGTAATATGAAATACGAGATGAAATTGCAATTTCAAGCTCATTATGAGTTCAAATTATGAAGATAAAAGTTAAACAAGTTGTTCTCTAATCAAAATCGTTAGAACTAATCTTAACATCGATCCATAGTAAAGATCTCCATTATTTTTTTTAAAAAAATTATATCAAATTTGGAAATCGGTTCAAGCATATTGAAGATATATATCAACAATAACTAAAATGGAAAGAAATTTCTTCCTAAATTTTACTTACCAAACAAAGAGAAGAACAACATCCTTGTGTAGACAAAGATATGTACCACACCAAGCATTAAATTTTTAGAGGCAGGGGGTGGTTCAAAATATGAAAAAGAAAAAGAAAAAGGAAGGGACAATAAATACGTGTCATGAGGTGAGAGGCAGTCAGAAGTAACCGAGGTGGTTCGTGCAAGAGAAGCCACATTAGGCTAACATTGTGCACTTGAACATAACACACAAGCGCCCAAAAAGGAGCGTAGCTTTAACACTCTCTCTCCCCTCCCTATAAAACCACACCTTCACTCCCTCTCTCTCCCAACAAGCCTCCTTCCTCTCTCTCTCTCTCTCTCTAAGTCTCACATCAATCTCCCCAAGCACAAAAACCATGGCTCCGACGTCGCCCAAGTCCCCAACCAAATCCGGCTCCGAAACCCCGAGCCCAAACTCCAAAGAGATCCGGTACCGCGGTGTCCGCAAGAGGCCATGGGGCCGCTACGCAGCCGAGATCAGAGATCCCGGGAAGAAGACGCGCGTCTGGCTCGGGACCTTTGACACTGCCGAGGAGGCAGCGCGTGCCTACGACAAGGCGGCGCGTGAGTTCCGCGGGGCAAAGGCGAAGACCAACTTCCCCACCCCCGCTGAGCTCCAGCTCGAGGCCGCCGCCAACATCAACAGCCACAACAACAACAACGTGCCGAAGGCTGCCGCGGCAAACAACAGCCCCAGCCAGAGCAGCACCGTGGAGTCCTCGTCCCCGCCGCCGCCTCCGCTGGACCTCTCTCTAGCGCCCCATTTCGCTGCCGGCGCGGTCCCCGTGGCGCGTCCTGTGCTCTTCTTCGACGCCTTCGCACGCGCGGAGAACGCGGCCGCCCTCCAGCGCGCCCGCGAAATGTGCAGGTTCGAGCGAGCGGTTGCGGCTCCCTCCTCCGGCGGGGCCCACAGCGACTCGTCCTCGTCCTCGGTGGTGGATTTCGATCGCAGCCTTCCCAACGGACGGCTCGATCTCGACCTCAACCTCCCTCCACCATCGGAAGTCGCCTGACGCCGCCCCGCCAACCAAGATCGCGTCTTTTTTTTTATCCGGTCTTAATTTGTTCTTTCTTTTTTAGCTTAAAAAGAACCCTCCTAGGCTGTTTAGAGAGCGAGAAAGCAAGAAGCTCGAAGCTGACATGTATTTTGAATTAGCCCTACATGCAGTTGTTAACTGCTCTACATGTTGTATATACCGAAAGAGAAACAACCCAAGCCTTTTCCTTTTTCCATCTGAGAGAGAGATCTTAGTTTTCTCTCTTTGTTGTCTAGTAGCAGTACATGTTCTCAAATCTGCAAATGAAATGAACCATTTCATTCTGTATCACTCGGTTGTTTACTGTTTGTTTGCCCAGAAACCGCAAGAAAATGAAAAAAGGGATCGATCGAAGCAACGAATTTTACCAAACCCAACTTTTCTTTTTCTTTTTCTTTTTCGATTTTATTAAATCGTGAATTTTACCCAAGATTTGTTTGTGGATAATATGTGACGACGACCCAACAGACATGTCGCCGGCATTGTTTCCCGATTGATGAGCCTTGTCCTGAGGTGTGGTTCTGAATTCGTGTGACACCTCTAACGTGCGCAGCCGACTGGTTTCTTTTCATCAGTTCCAGGTGGGCGCACGTTAGAGAAAAATCCCCTTTGCTTGCGTCAGTCACTGGGTGGGCCCCGCCTGCCCGAGTATGGAAGACCACACTACCCGTTTTATTTCAGCAGCAGTTTAAATAAAAAAAATATAAAAATATAAACAAAGCTGTAAGACACGGAGCGGCGTTATGATTAGAAAGCATGGGGGGCGCTCTTACTCTCTCTCTCTCTCTCTTTGTCTATACACGGGCGTGTCTCGTGATCTGCTAACCTTTCAGGACGGATCTGGAGCGTGATCTTGATCGGACGGTCCGAATTTGGGGGACGAGGGGGTGGGTCCGTGAGGACACGTTTAGGGTAGCACCTCTTGGTTTATTAAATTTTCCTTTGGTTTTTATTAGAGACGGCACCGACGGCGAAGCCGCTGCGTATTTTAAGAGGACCGAATCAGAAGCCGGTGGGTCTACTGGTGGGCCCCAGCGGACCGTGTTGACGAGGTACATGTCGGGATTCGGGTTGTCGTCACGTGCACCCTACTCTCACTCACCGTCCAGTAATTACTAATTCTGTTTCACATTTTGAGTGTTCTCACTTGCGCCCTTCATTTTTCTTCTCATATAAGTTTGGCCCCATCATTCTCAAATATTTTCCGTTCAAGAAGTAACAATCATTTTCTTTTAGCTATTCTATTGTCTTAGTATCCATGGTAACATCATGAGTTGAGTTGTGTACGGAACATCATACATATAAAGCAACAATAAATGGACTCAAAATAGAAAATCATGTTACTAGGTTGTGATTTCTTGTCTATTTAACAAAAGTTGGATTGAGGTAGTCTCTTTTTTTGGATTTTCACGAACAAAAACTCTAACTTGTAATTTGTTTTGTCTTCAATCGAACTCCCATGCTAATGTATTTTTTTGCACAAACTCTTATATTTGATCTTTAGGGATTGGTGAGTCGACAACAAACGACAATAATTTTCGTCATAATTGAGCATAATTTTGTAACTGATTGTATCTACGGTTATACTCCAGTTCATTTTTATGATGTGTCTTACGCACACATTTTTGTCTTCAAGTTCTAATGATTGACGAGTCGACAACAATGGACAACAAATTATCTTATAGAGAATCACATAACAGGTTGTGATTTCTTCTTGTCGATTTTAACAAAATTTGGATTCAGTGCAATTCTTTCTTTGTCTAGTTCATCATAACTGAATATTATGACTTGTAATTGACATTTCGGTTGAACTCTAGCTCATCATGCTGAGATGTCTTATGTACGAACACTTGTCTTTGAGCTTTAACGGGTAGCAAGCCAACAAGAAAGGCAATATATCCTCTGACATAAAATCATATTATCGAGACTCGTTTTCTTGTTCTTCATTCAGCAAAAGGTGGATTTAGTGTATACGTGACGTTTCTATCTTTGTATTGTCCATCATAACTGAAAACCCTAATTCTTAATTGACTATACCTTTTACCAAATTCCGGGTCATCATGTTGATGCGTTAATTGTGCGGACTTAGCTCTCGAGGTTGGTGAACCAATAAATAGGACAGTGGTAAAAAGTTATATTAAGAAGTCATGATCTTTTCTTTCCTTTCAAAAGGGTCCAGTTTAGTGTAGTTATGACAATTTTTTTTAATATGATCTAGGATTTAGGGATTTCTTTATCTAGTTTAGGGTTTACATTTGAGATATGGAGGTTGGGGAATCGACAATAAATGAAAGTAAAACTATAGATATTAACATGTTATGATCTCTTCTCGTCCTTTAAAGAATAGTTCAATTAACTATGTGTACAACATATCAATCTTCGTTTGTTTTATTGTAAAGAGACATAAATGAATACATAATTTATAATTGAATCTAACATCTATCAAACCCTAGCTCATCAGATGCATCTTCTATGCTAACATGCATATATGGCTTTGGAAGTTGGTGAATTGAAAACATGAGACAATATATTCTATCATAAAAAGTTTCTTTCTTCTTGTATGTTGCACAAAAGGGAGATAAAGTGAATTTTGTGAAATTTCCATCTTTGTTTGTGCCTTCAAATTGATTGGAACGAAGAGTCATAGAGCAAATAATTTTCTCAGGTTAGTTTCCCATTTGGTACAAGATTGCTATGTTTTAGTAGAGTGGATTGACTGACTAACTGAGTAAAAATGATTAGAATAATGCTACTCTTACCACATTTGTATACCAAATTCGTATACCATCTTATGTGACAGCTGAGGTGGACAATCACATCAATTAAAATTATTTAATATTTTCTTTTCTTTTATGATTTATTCAAGCATTTGTTTTTCTAATTGTCTTAATTAAAATACATTTCATTGATTTAATTGATGTGGCATATAATATAGATATCACATTATGTAGTATAGAAATGTGAGATAAAAATGTAGTAAGTGCAACATTACTCAAAAAATTATAACATTACAACATTATAACTAAGGATTTCACTGGACCACTGGTGGTATGCTAAATCTTCTTTTCAAAAGTTTTCCACAAGTTCGGCAGCAATTGAAATTGCAGCCCCTCCTTAATATCTCAAATAGTTAATTAGTATTGTAATCCGCCGGCTGAAAGCCGCCGTCTTCAGTCCTAGATATTATATTTGTTTAAAAAACTTGATTCGCATCTTAGGTGTTTAAAAACAAATCACAATTGTCATTAAAATGAGAAAAATATTATAAAAAGGTGGGCAACAGTGCAAGAACGGAAAACTCTTGGGGGGGTGATGTTGAAAGTAGAGACTAAAAGTGGTGACCAATTATAATTTCCACCCTCTCTACCATAATTATTATAAATGTTTTTAATGATTAATAAATGTTTTAGGGAAGCAAATTAAAGGGATCCACGTGTGAAACAGTGTCTTAGGTGGAAGCGCGGCGGCCGCTTTGCGTCTGGCCCACACATCGATCGTGTCGTCTGGAAGCCACGAACAAGTCCGCAAGATTTCGCTTCCCATGCAGTTGTGCATGACGCTGACACGTAGCGAATGACGCACCGCCACGGAGGGCGTCTTCACGTGGGCGCCAAGTACGGACGCTAGCAGCACTGCGACGGGTGTGGTGGTGACGTGTCCGAAAGTGACATCAGCATCTCGAGCCGGGCGCGTCGTCGGCGGGAGTTGCGTGGTGAGGGGAACCCGGTGGTGGGGGCCGCGGATGATGTAACGGAGAGAGGTAGGTCATGCAAGGAGAGTGCGCGGATGCGCTCCACGTGGTGTGTAGTCAAGAGAAACGGTTCTGCGCTAACCGCCGAAATTTAATTAATGAAATATAAAAATATTATCAGACCCAAAAGAAAAAAAGAAAGAAATATAAAAATATTGAGAGAGATGGATGGGATGGTTTTGGGTTTGGGGCGGCAGGGTGGTCCTTTGTTGGGCTGTCAGGTGAAGCAGTACGGATATTGGGCTGTGTTTGGCTGTTGGTGGGGAAATTTAAATAAAAAATAAAAACGAGTTTCTAAAAAGTGCTGCTTGGACCACTACGCTTCTGGTCTCCCAACCTTGGAATATTTCTTTAATATTTTTGTATTTCATTTAAGTGGATTTAATTTTAGGGAGTATCTAATGGCATTGCAGAGAAAATCTGTAACCAAACAGAATATTGTGGGAAGAAATTAATATGGGGAGCAATTTTGCTTTCTCATTGAACCGATGAATTGCCAATCACTTTGACGGATACGTGAGAGGGGAAGTATTATTGTTTTAGCCAAGCACTACAGCCCAACAAGGGAGAAAATTTATAGCGTAGCTTTAGCCCATGTTGATCGTCAAAACTCCCCACCTGAATCACTTGTATTTCGCGCTGTATTTAGGTCATGTTTGGTGAGTGAGATTTGATTGGATTTATGAGGTAGAATTATAACGCAGTGGCGGAGTCAAGAATCGAAACAAAAGAGGTCTTAGTGTAAAAGTCCCATAAAAAAATTTAGGATGGAATCTACATATATATTTTACATATGCAAAAAAATGAAAATAAAAACTCACATTGTTACTGAAAATTAGTGCGATAAACATCTCTAAGAATCTCATACTTCACTTACGCACTAAACACATAAACTTGAGACATCATTTTATTCGAGGTCACATAGAAAAGGGAGGGAGGTGAGAGGAGATTATATAATTACCCTAAATTCCTTAATTAAACTGATGCCTAAGTTTTAATTTTTTTTAAAAAAAATTAGAATGGCATGCACAAGCTGAGACGCAAGAGTGGCAGAAGTTGGAGCTTCAGATGGATATTGAAAATGTAAACTTTGTTATTACTGGGGGCAAGAATGCTTTGTGATGGTCCAGAGGCCAATAGATAGCAATTTGCCATTTTACTTTGACTTCAATTATAGTGTCTCACAGGCTGAAGAGCAAAGTCTTCTGTGTGGCCAAGAATATGTAAAATACATTTGAACTTTGGCGTAAGAACAGATTCCGTCAAGTTGTGTTGCAGAGAAGCAGTGGCTGGAGAGGATACGCTGGTCTTTTTCTTATTTTTTCAAACTTGGCCCAAAACGACATCGTTTTGGCCAAGTTGTTTTAAAAAAAAAAACTGGCGTGCGCTTGCCTTCTTCTTCAGCCTGCAACCCATTGCTCTTTCAGACATTTCGTCGACCACTTGGTGTGCAGCTATAAGAGGTTGCACCAGCAGCTCCAATGGACCTCTAACCTTATTTCCATGGCTTCCAAGAAGTCGTGCGACCCCAATGACTCCATTGTGGCTCCGCCACTGCTCATGGGAAAGTTTGGGAAAATGAGCCAACATTCAATGCATATTTTTCATGACGATTTTGTTCCCATGAACAATTTAGAATTACAATATATTATTAAACGTGTTGATGCAAAAAAGTGGTTCGATACTTTTAGGCTCAACTTAGTGATGTTTTGGCCTTCGGAATGCTCTTGGACCTCGATAAAGCGCGATCCTGTAAAACAAGAGTCCGTTAGGTAAGACCTAGGGCACCGGTGTGGTACCAGCCGAAGACTCTCCGATGCTTAAGTAAGTACTGATTTAATAAGAGCATTGACCAGATCCTAAGGCAGTATGCCAAAAGTTCAGGTTACCTCTATTTTGGGGAATTGCGCTCTTTTTATAAATCTTGGGAGGTGTGCAAGTTGTGTAGAATTTCAATATAGGATTGTGGATACACACTGTGGATACGCCATGTGTCCAGTGGGTGATTTGGGCTATAGCTGCGAGATCGGTAGACTTGAGTTCCCAGGGCACCCCTGCCGATGACACATTTTACCCCACGTGTCAGGCCCCCATTGGTCGCTGATTCTGGTATAAATAGGAGTTTCCAAAGTTTCTGTTTGAGAAAAGATTCTCATTAGGGACTTGTTTCGGTCTTCGGCCCTTATGAGTTGCCGATAGTAGCTGACAGCTCTGTTTTGATTGCGCGGCACCGTTCGGCTAATTGGTAGTGTTGAGGCGATGGGGCTCCCCTTGGGAGGTATATTCTCCATGTCCGGGGCGCTTCGGGGTTTCCAAAGGTCACCCATTCTTGCGGTATCGTTCGGTAATCCTAAAATTCAGAACGGCGTCGCATAGCCAGTCCGGTCATGCTGCCGAGGGCACCCTTGCTGATGCCACGTTTTACCAATGTGTCAGGCCCCCATTGGTCGCTGATTTTGGTATAAACAAGGGTATAATTGGAAAATTCTACAAACTTTGTTTTTCATTCTTACTCAAAACAAACATGGGAAAGGAACACAAAGTAAAATCTCTAGATTACTTTCCGACATTACCAAACGTGAGAAATGAATATTCCATTTCTCATCCATTGAAAAATGACATGGAAAGTGATTACACCTCAAATCCGTTCCGTAAACCAAACGAAGCCTAAAAGATTATATATAATAAAATCTGTGTAATTTTCTGGCCATGAAATATTTGACTAGAATTATGAATCCTAATCCATAGTATTCTCATCATGACTAAATTGGTGTAACTTCTAAAGATGCATAGGTGACTTAACCATGATCAATTAAAACAATCTATTGAAAATAAATAAATAAAGAACTACAAATATTGACCATAGTACAACCCAATTGTTAATGCAGTCCATGGGCCAAGTTCTGTGTTGCTAAACCAGAAGCCCAACCCATATTATTAAAATAAATAAAAATAGAAAAGTCAAAAAAACAAATAAAGAGGAGCAATATTATGTCAAACAAGGTTGTTACTCAAGTTACAATATCCCTTATTATATCAGACATTTCTGACATGGTTATCCAAAATGACATCAGTTGAGATCACTGACTGATTAACTTTTGTAGTTTCTAGGAGTATTATTTTAGTGGTTTTTTATTTTGCTAAGTTGGTAATTTATAACTATTAACTAATTAGTTTAAGGTATCTTTTCCAGTCAAAGTACCATTTTTCAAAGATGGTCTCATAGTTGATTGGTTTTGTTAGATTAATATTTTAATATCTCTATTTTCAGAGGACAAATATAATAACTTTTTTTTCTTTGAAATTAACAATACAATTCTTTTTATTCTGCATATATTCATTTTTATAAAATTTATATTTTTTAGAATAAGTGATAGTCTAAACGACAGGGAATGGGATTTCTCATACACATAACTAATGTCATGAGAGTTCGAATATGAAATCTATGATCTGTAAGTTATTCTTTTCCACTAGGCTAAACTTGTTTGCATAAAATTTATACTTTAAGCTGCCTTGTTCCATACTCTAAAACCTCCAGAGAATTTCATATTAAAAAAAAAAAAAAAAAGGGAAACTTCAGAATTCCTATTAGTCCAATTATGCTAAGCATCTTTTAGCAGGAAAAAAAATAAAATAAAAAATCACAAAAAATGGGATATATACTATACTATGATACTGTATTTGCTAAGTATTTTGGGTGTTGGGAGAACTGCCATTCTATACTAGGGGACCGCACAGCACGGTGGCACTGTGTCAAATTCTCATCTCTCTCATTCTCGTATATCTGACTTTGGCTTTGGCATTTTGCATAGGTGGGTTGTAAATCTTAGAGATCATATATATTGGTAGTGAATCTTATTGCTATAAAGAAAACTGAGGAAAAGAAGATGGGAAGGCTATTTGTGGTAGAGCTGGAGGGAAGGTGTTACAAATGCAAGTTCTGCAAGACCCATTTGGCCCTCGTCTCCGACTGTGTCTCTCGGGTACTTTATCTCACTTTCTCTCTTCTTCCTTCCACTTTCTGCTCAAAGATTGTTTCTTTCACTGTAAGAACCATTACCCATCATAAACCATTGCTAAAGTTTATCTCTTTGGTCCTCTTTATAGTAATTTTATGACACATACATCTAATTTGTGTTTTTGAAGCTTTTTTTCCTTTTTTTTTTCCTTTTTCAGTGTGCTTCTCATGTTTCAGAGTGCATATGTTAACATTATTATCTTTTGTTTTTTGGTTAATTTGCTACCATAGGAGAGGGATGAAAGAAAACTATATAGCTATGCTATTTTTTGAGGCACCATGTTTTGAATTTCTTGTGTTTGATGCACAAATTGTGTAAAGTAAGAAAGAATCTGGTGCCATAGAACTACAAGGAGTTTCCACTTTCAGGACTACGCAATCTGGTCTGTTGGTCACGAGGTCGTATGATGGCCACTCATGCGTGCCATGGCGACAGTCGAATTGCTCATTTTCTTTCCTTGATACATTTTCGAGTTACTAGTTTTTCTCGTTTGTTTGTCATGCACCAGCAGCTTATGTATTTGAACTATTCTGTTGGCTTTTTAAACTCTTTCAGGTCTCATTTTTTCCTTGTGATTTGTTCAGGGTTTTCATTGCCGCCGGGGAAAAGCATACCTCTTCAATAATGCGTGAGTTCTTCACCTTTTGTGGATATCTGATTTTAGAAATATGCTTTATATTTGTCAAGCGTTCAGTTTGGTTCAATTTATGGGTTTAGTATTTATCAACCTGCATTCTATGTATGTAGAACTGCTTAAATTGTTAGTTCTTCAAATTATTCTTTGTTATTCTTGATTCTTAGAAGCACAGCTCTTTGAAATTGTACAAGGATTCATAATTATAAGAGTGTGGCTTTCACTTTGGGAAGATGCAAATGAAGCTAGCTATATGATCTTTAGTTTAGGTGAACAAGAACTTGCAATTTTAACCTGAAGCAGCATTCTTATACTCAGTTATTCCGTCTTTTAGTTTTTGAATAGTTTTGTACTTCCAATATTTAGAAATTAAGATTATGTTTATAATTTTCATTACGAAGTACGTTGCAGGAGAAATAGTTCACGCTGTTTTCAGCATATAGTTTGCTGATAATATCACCTAAATTTATTATGGTTGAAAGGTTTATTGACATGAGATTTCTGCTAAATATTGATATGATATTACAATTCAGGTCTCCATGAATATGCTGGCTCTTCTTTGTGGCTAGTAAAAGAAATTATGTTTGGACTTCTAAAAAGTAGTAATTCAGTAAGGTTTACTTAAATGGAGAAGTTTGATATAAAAGCTTTTGGGAAATAAAAGAGTTCCCTTGAGGATTTGGCTAAGTTCATGCATGTTCTGAAATACTGCCCTGTTAAGAGGGTTTCAGCTGCTGAGAAATATATACTTGAGTTTCACTAGATCTTGAGATTAGCAGTCATGTTCTTTGGGCCGCCCCTTTGATTTATTTCAATAAGAAATACTAATTATAAGAGGTGGGCTCCTTAGTGATGACTGGAATATGGGTTGTGTTCTGTTGATCGCTCTGGTGGATGGGCAGTGCTGCAGTGGTCTCTACTTGTAACATGTTGTCTGCAGAGTCATTCCTGGTAAAGTTAAGACCATCAATCCTGGGATGCTAGATGGGAACAAGGGATAAAGAAGAGTAGCATTAGACATTATTTTGGAGTCCTATGCTTTTAGTTGGAGAAATTTCTGTCGACCCTCCTAAATAGAAAGTTCTATTATTAGGATCTGGGAGTCAATCTTATGCACGCCAGTGGAGAGGGAATTGGTGCTGCTGATTGTTTAGTGAAGTTAGGGCTCTTCTAATCTTGTTCTCTCTTCATCAAGCTGTTTCACTACTTAGATTAATGAAACGGACTTATCTTTATAGGATGGCTCCACAGTGTCTTTGTCTAGGACAGTGACTCCATGTGGATGGCTAGATGTTCAACTTTCACTCTGCCATTCAACAACCTGGCTTGCAAATACATTGGTGTTCTCATCAAAGGTTAAACTCACATTGGTGAAAACAGTTCAGTATTTGACTGTTACCAGAGATTTTCCTCAACTCAACATTCAGTTTGTGGGGTTGATTACATACATTGATGAAAATCAAATGTTTCTGCTTTATATGCCTCATACTGTCTGAGTAGCACATTTGAACCTGTTTTTCAGGTTTATAGGAATTCCTAGCCATATTAAATTATTAATGCTCCTTTGATAATGCAAGCATTCACAATCTTTATTGTTGTTATTCATTAAGTTATTTAGTTCTCTCTTTCTGACTTTGAATATCTTGGGTTTTTGCTTCGGTGCCATGGGTTCTGCTGCTTGAATATTCTTCATTATATCTGTTTATAAAACTGTTAGCGCATGCTATCAAATCATTATCAGTTTTTTTTTTTTTTTTTTTTTTGAGAAATCAAATCGTTATCTGCTTAATTTTCCTATAATGCGCATATGAAACTCCAGATCCCCTTATAAGCAACGACTTTCTTGTACTCTTGGCGCCCCAACACAATGAAATGACTTTCTCATTTTGCAATAAAAGAGGCAAGCCAAGATCAAACAAAAATAGATTGGTAATGACTCAACAATGGACACCCCAGAGAGATTGGCTTGTCAGGAGAGGAATGAACCCCAGATCACACCCATAGGGAAGTGGCTTCATATTAGATTCAGTTTCTGGAGTTCAAGAGAATAGGAACATTGTTTCTCCCCTGCAATGTTCAACTGGAAAAACTGGAGCTAGACCATTTAGATGCTTGACAGTTGTAGTACTCTTGACACCCCAGTTGAAGGT
>NC_024128.1:10749178-10766229 GCF_000346735.1 Prunus mume | reverse complement strand
TTCGGTAAATAGACATACTAAAGAAAACCAAGTCGGAAATAAGAGAAACTTCCAATTATATATTACTGCTCTATTAACCCTTCAGAAAATTGGTTTTGTATCTATAGGATTGGCTTTTGATATAATGTAAATAATTTCCCCTTTGACGATAAGGTAAGCCATATTTTCAACTCAATAACTTAATGATCCATAGAGAATGTAGGAAGTTTTAGCTTCTCATATTTTAGGACAGAAAGCTGTGGATTGAGATAAAAACCATGGTCTCATATTCCATCCATGATATAGGGAAAAAAAAGGTCATGCTAATGGCATTTCAATTATCCCTTTGGGAAACTTATATTGGATTGCAATCTGATAGCTACTGATATATGCCTTGGACTTTGTATTCCAGGGTGAATACCACTATTGGAGCATTAGAGGAGAGGTTGATGCTCTCAGGTCTCCATACTGTTGCTGATATATTTTGCTGCTGTTGTGGACAAATCGTTGGCTGGAAATATGTATTCTCTCTCTCTCTCTCTCTCTCTCTCTCTCTCTCACACACACACACACACACACACGAGTCTTATACTGCATAATTTTAGCGACTTCATGCCCCTTAAACCATTTTTTGATTCCATATGCAGGAATCTGCACATGAGAAGAGCCAGAAATACAAAGAGGGGAAGTTCGTCCTTGAGAGGTATAAGCCTTCCCTCCACTTTTTGGTGTAAGCATGATATGCTTAACTTTCATCCTTATTTTGCCTTCATAATAATGCAGAGGGAGGATCGTCGATGAAGTAGATTTTTCGACAGAGTTCTTTGTTGATTCTCGTCCTAGCATGAGTAGCGATGCTGATGATGTTTAGGATCTGAATTTCGTTCCCTGAGTAGTTTGTACCAGACACTAGGCAAGGCAATACATGCAGAACAGCTGCACTGTTTATATGTAAATGACTTAATAAAAAGGATATTTGAATGACTCATGTGAAGTGTTTGAGGTAAAAGTTATGCCTTTTCAGTTTTCAGTGATTTGCATGGAACCCCACTCCTGGACGTAATTAGCATCTTCACAATTTTGATAAAGAAGAGTCATGTTTCCAAGATATCAAGCTAAGAAAAAAGAACTCAAGTATGATCAAATCATTCAAATTACCTGGTGTGTGGGATCTGAAGGAACCAACCACATTTGTAATTGCCTATGAGGGTTTCTAGATCATGGTTAGAAGTAAATATGTAACGTATTTGTCGAACTTCAAATTTCAAAACACAACTACTTCAAATTTTTATTTATTAATACAAGCGATAGTTTAGAGTACTGTAGATTAATACTTCATTTTTTAAATGTACAATCTATAGTTTATTAATTAAATTAATCTAATATAAAGGAAGAGGCATCCGAACTTGGGTGCAAGAGAATAGAATCGTTGCCTTAGCTAACTGGCCTAATCCCACAATTTTTTAATTTGAGTTTTTAGTTGTTTACACGAATTTTATCGGATTTCCCTTTCGAGTTGTTGCTTTTGCAATCTTGTTTGATCTTCTTGTTTGGTACACCTTTTGACATTACTGAAGTTTTTTTCATAATCAATATCGTTGTTTGATAAAATTAAAAGAAAAACAATTTTCTATAAAATAACATAAATAAAGGAAAAGGAAAATATAATGCAAAGTTTCTAGAGCGATCCCGGTCCAAAAAGAAAAAGGAATCATCGTATTTCTTATATTTATATATAAGGTGCAGCGGGAGCCAACAAAGCAGGTAGAAAGAAATTAGGCCGGAGAGCCTAAGAAACGAAATCCTTAAACAAACAGAGAACTAACCTCAAATCTCCAATTCCTAAACTTCTCAATCAATAAGAATAACCCTTTCTCCTTTCTCTTTTCCTTGTAATCTTAATTTGCTTTTAATAATTTTGATTGTTGCAGGTTTAACCTAATGGGCAAGTCTTCTTCTTCTCATCGAAAGAAACGCGCCAAGATTTCTTCTCAGGTCTCTCTCTCTACCTGTTGTCGTGTTTTAGGGTTCTCGTTTTTGGTTTTCATAGTCCTCTTTAAATGGGTTTTCTTTCCTTGCTTAAAAGATTAGATCTTTTTGCTGGTTAGCCTTCGAAAAACTCCGTTTGGATATTGACAAATATATATACAAGGCAGAAAAGAAAACGAAAAAAGGAAAATAAATAAATTAATTTAGGCAGCATTATAAGTTCAAGCTGCTGTGCTAATAAAATAGTTGAATAACTAAGCGTTAACTTCATCTGGTTTATTGGTTTTCCATGCCCTTTTGCTTATATGGTCATACCAACACGTTTGTATGTTATATTAGGATTTTATAGTTTGATTCATGTCAATGCCCAATGCTAATTTGTATATTTATGAACATGTATATGGCTTTCTTTAGGCAGGAACAAGGAAGAGCAGTAAGAGTAAGCCTAAAAGTAGGAAATATAGATCCAAGAAGCTTCGCCGCCGTGATGATTCTCCTTCTCATTCTGAAGACGGTGATTCGAGAAGTTTAGAATCTGTTTCGTCTTTTAGTTCTGATGATGATTCTAGAAGTAGAAGGGCTCGGTCCCGCACTAGGAGGGATCTGAAAGGTAGCAAGAAAAGGGCTCGCAGACGCTCCCATAGCCATGACAGTAGCGAGGACTCTCCCCGTGGAAAGAAGAGGAAATCGGCAAAGAAGAAGAATGATTATGAGGCGAGGAAGAAATCCCGTTCGAGGAAGAAGCCTAGGAGATATGCTAGCTTTAGTTCCAGGAGTAGTGCTTCTTTTAGTTGCTCAACTTGTCCTAGTGGTGATGAGATTGAATCTAAAAGGCACAGGGGCAGACCTGGCAAACGAAACAGAGATGAAAGTGATATTAACAAGGTTGAAAGTGGGACTAAGAGAGCTAGATATGGGTCAAGGAGCTGTTCTTCTCACAGTCAGTGTAGCGAGCATGGTGGTGATAGTCAGAGTGAGGAAAAAGTGACATTTGAAAACAATTTGAGGAGGTTGAGATCAGTTATTACTGTCACAGAAGAAGACAAGCATGGCAGATGGATGGATAAGGATGGGCACAAAGAAGAGATGGCATATGATGATGATTACCCTTCTTGTAGAAGTAATGATAGTAATGATGGAGGGTGCAAGAGGGAGTTGGATAATCATTTACATGTTGTTGAGAAGAGAATAGGAGTGGAGAGTGGGAAAGAGGAAAAAGCTCTTATTTCTAATGTTCCAATCGAAGATCTCACAGATAGTGGTAACATTTCGGAAACGGATTGTGGTGGCCAAGATGATGGAATGAACTCTGGCCGTGATGGAATAGGAATTGCTGGTCCTGTTAATGAAAATACGAAAGAGGTTTCTGGGGCAATTAGTAGTCTGCCAGGTGAAGATCTGGAGTCAATTTTAAGACAAAGGGCTTTGGAAAATCTAAAAAGGTTCAAAGGAAGCCATCAAAGAATTCCAGCAGTAACTACTAGTGAGGAAAACAAGAGCAATAATGATTTGAAACAGCCATCCACTGTAAAGGCTGATTTTGTTCAAATAGAATCCCCAAAGGAGAGTGGTGCTAGGGAGGTTGTTGCAAAGTCCTCCAAGGAGGGTGCCACTGAAATGGTTGTTGCAAAGTCCTCCAAGGAGGATGCTGCTGAAATGGTTGATGCAACCCAATTACTAGAAAAGGCCAATGGGCCTCCGGTGAGAGATTCCATTGTTTCTTCCAAAAATCTTAAAAAGGAATTGGATAGGACTAGTGGTAGCAATGAATTGCAAGGTGTTGCTTGCCCAACATATCAGGTGGCTCTTGGAAATTCCGATAAAAAGGTTGACACAACAGCAGTGCTTAATAAACCGAACTTGGCTTCACCAAAATTGAGGTGCCACTCAGCAAAAGCTCATTCCACGCTGAAACAAGCAGCTGGTTCGCAGGAACCTCCTCATGAAAGATTATTGGTGATTGAGAATAGTGTAGATAAGAGTACTTCTGAGACTGCCCAAACTGTGCCCCAAACCCAAAGTACCTATAGTAATGGTGATGATATCAACGACGATCGTGGTTGTACTGCTCCTGAACCTTCGGGAGAGAATAGGTCTGATAAACAGCAAGGTGAGGGTAAGGATGGCTCACAGTTTGAGCAGAAAACCATGTCTGTCATGCGAGGCAGTGAAATGGTACAGGTGGGTGTTTTGATCTATTACAGATTTTTATACTTCTTTTTACCTGGCAACTTAATAAAAACGCTTAGTTAGCAGCCGCGGGGCCGGGCCGGGGGGGGGGGGGGGGGGGGGGGGGGGGGGGGGGGGGGGGGGGGGGGGGGGGGGGGGGGGGGGGGGGGGGGGGGGGGGGGGGGGGGGGGGGGGGGGGTGTGGGGTGTGGTGGTTGGTGGTTAGGACAAACCTTTTAAGGTTGGTTTTCAACTGGCTGTACCATTAGGGCACACGATCACCACTTTAGCTTTTAAGTTTGATAGTCTATTTTCAGACCTTAAAATAAAATTTGATAGTCTATTTTTTACTGTTTGCTTTAATGTTTTAATAATTTTTGCAGGTGAGTTACAAGGTTTACATCCCTAAGAAAGCTCCTGGTCTGGCGAGGAGGCAACTCAGGCGGTGATGTCTCATCATCATTCTGGTGCACAAGTTGCTCTTGATGAAAGCTCTAAACGCATTTAGATGGATCTTCCAATAAGCTTCAAACAATATTCCTTTAAAAAGGGATGTGTGCTTTTGGAAAAGTGATGCTTGATTGACCTTTTGTGCAGGCATTCTCATCCTCATGAACAATAGAAATCTGCGGTTTAGTAGCTGTTTTTGGTAGTTATATCATCCGTCATGCACTTGGTCACCGGTGTTATTCAATAGTTCCTGTTGTATCATCAACCTTCTCTAAAATTTATTCTCTCTCGTTTCTAATTGTTTTCAGTTTATGTAACCTGTTGACAATATAAAATAAATAATAAATTAATAATCTGTTCAGAATAATATATTGCGTGCAATGAATTCTTTTTCTACTGTTATGTAACTTATTCTCTCTGTGGTTCGCTGTTGTTTGTGCTAATTCTCTCAGTATAAAGGATCCACAAAGGGCTGTGAAGGGTTTGTAGTGGTTTAAGAGCATATACCCGCATCCAAAACTAAAGTCTTGTATTTGATCCTCCCACCCCTTATTTTGTATCATATATTGAGCATTTGTGAAAGGAGCTTGTTAGGTCAAGGAACATTCACTATAGTTCCCATTTAACATTTATAGATTACTGCTTTACCCAATGGCAACCAGCAAAGGCACACTGAAGTTGCTTGCAAATTTGTAATCTATATCGAAATTATTTACACAATCTAAACGTTGAGCCAACTAAATATCGAGTAATGACCATGCTAGCAAGGATACTATCCAAGTGAGGAAGATAATTTTATTTTGATTTCTCTAACAAATCAACATCAGCCATCGTTCCTCTGCCAAGAGAAATCTGATTATACAGGATCATCTGACCTACTTTATCATGCACATAATATGATGGAACTGAGATGAACGTCTCTACAAGGAAACAAAATAATATATAAAAAGACAGATGAATGAGCAAGATCTGCCTGCTATTTCATTTGAACATTGTTCAAGCAGTCAGCTCAAAACAAGTTGTCATGGGTGGCTGCTGCTTCAGAAAGACTAATCCCAAGTGCGTGTAGAAATTAGAAAAACTAATCTCAGTGGTGTCCACTGCTACATGAATTTCTGCATGCGATTGCAGTCGTTTTGAGTCAATCCTACAGGGATAGCAATAAGCAGCTGGTGATTTTCCTCTTGAGAAAAACGCAAGTGCCCTGTTTCTTTTTTTTTTTTTTTTTTTGGTGTGGGTGCCAGAGCCCTGTTTCATGTTGAATGACCTAAATAATATCAGCAAATGGTTGGAATTGTTAATGCGAGCTTCCATGATGTAAAATGAGCAGACACCACCAGCTTCTCATCGAAGAGCCCCGCTAATTGACAATACTGTCCAACTTGTTCATCAAATTGCACTTCCATCGATGGTTTACAGTGGCAGAAAGATTTCTTAGCTGCCAGCAAGGTTTTGTTTCTTTGTGCCATGGACACAAGCCCAATTTTCCATCTCTGTAGTTGATATGCCTTCCAAGAACTGTGAATATCGCTCTATGATAAATGGAAGCTACAGAAACATGGACATAACAAAATCAGCTCCGGGGACCTATGCCTAATCCAATATACAAAATTATTTAGAATAGTGTGAAATTCATGGTGGATTCTGTCATCTCGTATGGGGGATTGTAACATATATACAAATGGCAAGAAAACCACCATTGGCTCTGCCAAGCTAAAGATGTATAATTCAAATAGATATGCACAATTTGAAGACATACTTCAACCTTGGCATTGGCAGCTTTCCCTCTTTTATCTCATTTTGTTTTCCCTGGATACAAGCTTACAATGATAAATTTGGAATTTTTTCTTAAAACCTACCCAGCAAAATGTAATCTATATTCCATTCCCCATCCCCCTTCTACCTCATTTTCTTTTGCAGGATAGAAGCTCAGGGAGATGAAATTGAAATTTTTGTCCTTAAAACTTTCCAAAAAAAAAAAGCATCTATAATCTATCACTTATGCTGGAATAATACCTGCTCAGAGAGAATGCCAGAAAGACCAATGACTGCCCCAGGCTTTGCATAAGAGACAATATGATCTGCCAAATATAATAGGGGATTTAAGAGTATATTTGCAATGACCACGTCATACTTGTCTGTTTCTGAGATGGCTTCCACTCCAGATGAGCTCTGATCTTCCACAACTCCACATGGATCTATCAAGGGAGAGCGATTTTGGCTAGCTACCAGGTGAAATTGCATCTTTTCAGGTCCTATGTTATTCAGAGCAGCATTCTGGCGTGCAGAGGTAATTGCTTGAGGATCTATATCAATTCCAACTGATGAGGCAGCACCAAACTGTGATTTCCGGTCAAAATGTGAACTTAACATCAAACTATGATTTGAGCATTAGTTGGCATAACCAACATCATTTGAAAAGAATTATGATAAGGGGGCACACAGCTAATGACAACATTGGATTCATGCAAAGGTCATGTGGATGGGGTTACTCAGCAACATGCAATAGAAGAAAACAAGCATGCAAGTTGTATAAGTTTATATTCGTATACCCAGTCATGATAAATAAGGATACTAATTGCAGCCAAACTATAATCATTTACTTGATGTGTTTCAGAATAGAAGACTTCTGTATTCTTAAGAGAAACATTCACGCATGTGCTAGGAAGTCTCAGAAAACTATTAAGAATCCAGTATACAGAATCCCTACTGAAGGCAGAGATTAATCCCAATTTTCTTATGATAAAAGAATTTACCAGCGGAACCAACTGTTAATTTCTAAGAACGGGCTTCTCACTATCTTGATTTGACATTTGAAGTTTCTATATTCAAATTGAATCACACATCAAAGAGCTTTGCCTTTGAGAAAGAAACATTTTGGAGAAAAAATAAACCCTCTAAACTAATCACTAGATCCTTCCAAGTATAGATGGCCCTGTCTAAGGGTTTATACAGGAAAAGGATGGATTATTTGACACTGCAATCCTAATATAGATTTACCTGAGAATGGAAAAAGAAAGGATGCCAGTGCACTTGATTAGTTAAATACCTTAACTGCAGCAATTGCAAGAATTCCAGAACCTGTGCCATAGTCCAAGAATAGTTCTCTTCCCTTTATCAATCCATGAAGCAGCAATAGACATAACTTAGTAGTCGGATGCTCCCCAGTTCCAAATGCCAATCCAGGATTTAGAATTATATTTGTTGCTTCGGCATCCTGTAGGAATTAAGCAACGATATCTATATCTATTCTATAGGTCAACATTAATTGTAACAAGCATTCTTTGTGATTCAGATATAGAACTGTATCCTGTAGCTGGGCACACGAAGGAACTATTTCAGCATAAAGATACAAAGTGAAAAATGTAAACAACGAATTTCTGAGTATTAGGATGTAGAACTTTTAAGAAGCATGTGATTAGGTGCCAAACACTTTTAAAATATCAAAAAGGCACAGAGGGCCAATCACTTTTAAAATATCAAAAAGGCACAGAGGGAATTAAGATTCAACAAATGAGGGAGTTGCCTGTATATCATGAGCAACCATAGCAAAACAAAAACCTTCAGAAAAATAATTTGAAACTAGAAAAAGAATCCGATACTATCATACAGGGGGAATTCTCCACTCGGGCACAATCCAAAGTCCTTCAGTAACTTCAACAGGATGGAATGATTCCTGGAAAAAATGGAAAAGGAAATCAAAACATAATGCCTAGAAAATATGACCAAGAGTAAATCAGTACCACTGAGTTAAGTACTACATGCTTAACTATCTGTATATCATTACTTCTTTTGGCCAATTATTAATATGCTGTTTAAATCAGTAATAGATCTAAAATCCAGTTCTTATTAGTGAAATTGATATATCATTCAACAAGCTTTAGCAATAGATAATGCACCAAAGAGGCTAAAGACAAAACACTACATTTTATGATAAGACATAAGTGACAAGCAAATTAACCTGAGTTTTCTTTATCCAGTCGAATGGCTCACCCATCCTAACTTCATAACTAGGTATCTCTTTTAAGCTTATGGAATCAGCAGCTAGTGAAATGCATGTATTTACATCTTCGCCCACAGGAAATATGGAATCGATGCAAATCTGTGTTTAAGAAAAAGGCACATTCTCATCATTGTTCATTTACAAAATCTTCTAACACAAGACAAGTAGCAAGACGGAAAAGCTTTCAAAATATAAAGAAATAAAACAGCATTCCAAATGAAACGTAAATCAACAGGGAGTGCACCTCGTCGTCATAGTTATCTTCTTCTTCGATACTAGTAGAACTTGCACCAAAGCATAAAAGAGCCTCTGAAAGCATATCCTGGCCAACAACAAGAACCAAGTGGGTCAGGCACTGCATTGTCTTTAACTCAACAAAGCCTTAATAGTTAATAGACTTAACAAGTTCCTAGTACAAACTCCATGTGTCTAGTTCTTGGTATATTATAACAGTTCCACTCTAAATAGTGTTATTCTACTACCAATACCTCATCTTTTCTATTGATTGGCATGTAAACTGTAACTTGAATGATTTCAACGAACAAAGAACATTCATTTTTTTCTTCCCAATGTAACCAGAATGACAAATAAGTTATTTCTGCCTTAAGTAACACATTCAGATGATATTAGAAGGGAAAAAAAGTTACAAGTTAAAAATCAAAACTTTATCAGTTCCCATTCAATATGTACAATAATTTCCACACAGAATCAGTTTACACTTCTTTTGCTTTCTTTTCCCTTTAAATCCCAGTGACCAAACATATTAATTGACATGAAGATGAACCCAGTTGTAATAACTGAACCAAATGTAATAAAACAGAAAAGAAAAGAAGAAGCTCACAGCAACATGTTTTTGGCAGCGAATTTGGACAGAAAGGAAAGGCGAAGCAAATGGCTCGGCCGAGGGAGTGGGAGTCTCCGGAGAAGAAGTGGAAAACTTTGCAGCGAGGGAATTGGGTTGCGAGAACTCTCTGAGTTTGCGGTTTGTGAAGAAGCGAGAGGGCGATGGGTGAGTTGAAGGGCGAGAGAAGGTGGTGAAGCAACGAGAGCTGAGAGTATAAGCAAGCTGTTTGAGCAAACCGCCTGACATTTTTCAAGTAGTGAGAGGGGAAGGGGCTTGTTTTTTAGGTGAACAGTGAACACTGCTCGGCTCCACCGTCATAAACTAGTTTTAAGTTTAACCATTTTTGTATTTCGACACCAAAAAAAAAGAAGAAGCATTTTTGTATAGTTTGTGCATCTCATTATGAAAAGTTACATTTCGTGTGTTTCAGACATAAATTTTCATTTATACACTAGAAGGCATGGTTATTTATTTGAAAGGAGGAAGTAAGCAATTGGAGAAGTGTAGAATAAGGGAGAGAAAAATGAGTATGAGATCAACTACACTCCCTCTGATGAATTTAATTCTTAAATTTTTATGCGGACATAGATTTTGATTTCTTATGTGTTAGTACACGCATCGAAAGTTAAGAACTAAATCATTCTAATGACACATGGGAAGTTAAGAACAATGCACCCCAAAATCAGCAATTAAAAACCCTAGTTGTGAGACCCTGAAAAATTCCAGAATATTTTTATGCGCACAGTAAAAATTGCACGGTCCATTTTAAGGTAACTAGCATATTTTTTTCCAAGTAAATATTTCCATTATGTTTGAGAATAACTTAATTCCGAAAATATGAAGTTAGAATTTTGGTGTTTGACTTCATAGAAAAATAGTAGAGGTCGATACGAGCTTGTGGTATTTTTTGAAAAATACATCCGAAAAATACCACAAGCTCGTATCGACATCTACTATTTTTCTATGAAGTCAAAACACCAAAATTCTAACCTCATATCTTCGGAATTAAGTTATTCTCAAACATAATGGCAATATTTACTAGAGAAAAAAAAAAGTTACTTACCTCAAAATGGACCGTGCAATTTTTTCTGTGCGTGTAAAAAATATTTTGGAATTTTTTAGGGTCTCAAATCCTAAACCCCTCTTCTCCAAAAAAACACTCCTAACACTGTTTTCGCTTTGAGGGGGGAGGAACCCAATGTTCTTCCTGTTTGCCCGTTTTGCGTTTACTTCTGTGATGGAAGGGCAAAGTTCCCCACTGCCTTGAGAACCATAAACTGATCAACAAGTCAGCTTTCTTTGGTGTGCGAGCGTGCCACTGCTAGTAATAAAAATTCTAGCAGACTTAGTTTGGAATAGATAACTTGCGCCCCAAGTTACTGATTTCTGCAAACAAACGATTGTGAATTTGGGTGAGGAATATCTCCCAAGTAAGTTCTTTTCTTGCCTCAGACTGGTGAGGACTTTAACAATTTATCTCAGTATAAACAGGCTGTTCTGGCCAGAATGGTTGATGGAATTTAAACTGTTTCAGGCAGAACTGATGGAATTTAAACTGTTTTTAGGCAGAACTGATGGAATTTAAACTGTTTTTAGGCAGAACTGATGGAATTTAAACTGTTTTTAGGCAGAACTGATGGAATTTAAACTGTTTTTAGGCAGAACTGATGGAATTTAAACTGTTTTTAGGCAGAACTGATGGAATTTAAACTGTTTTTAGGCAGAACTGATGGAATTTAAACTGTTTTTAGGCAGAACTGATGGAATTTAAACTGTTTTTAGGCAGAACTGATGGAATTTAAACTGTTTTTAGGCAGAACTGATGGAATTTAAACTGTTTTTAGGCAGAACTGATGGAATTTAAACTGTTTTTAGGCAGAACTGATGGAATTTAAACTGTTTTTAGGCAGAACTGATGGAATTTAAACTGTTTTTAGGCAGAACTGATGGAATTTAAACTGTTTTTAGGCAGAACTGATGGAATTTAAACTGTTTTTAGGCAGAACTGATGGAATTTAAACTGTTTTTAGGCAGAACTGATGGAATTTAAACTGTTTTTAGGCAGAACTGATGGAATTTAAACTGTTTTTAGGCAGAACTGATGGAATTTAAACTGTTTTTAGGCAGAACTGATGGAATTTAAACTGTTTTTAGGCAGAACTGATGGAATTTAAACTGTTTTTAGGCAGAACTGATGGAATTTAAACTGTTTTTAGGCAGAACTGATGGAATTTAAACTGTTTTTAGGCAGAACTGATGGAATTTAAACTGTTTTTAGGCAGAACTGATGGAATTTAAACTGTTTTTAGGCAGAACTGATGGAATTTAAACTGTTTTTAGGCAGAACTGATGGAATTTAAACTGTTTTTAGGCAGAACTGATGGAATTTAAACTGTTTTTAGGCAGAACTGATGGAATTTAAACTGTTTTTAGGCAGAACTGATGGAATTTAAACTGTTTTTAGGCAGAACTGATGGAATTTAAACTGTTTTTAGGCAGAACTGATGGAATTTAAACTGTTTTTAGGCAGAACTGATGGAATTTAAACTGTTTTTAGGCAGAACTGATGGAATTTAAACTGTTTTTAGGCAGAACTGATGGAATTTAAACTGTTTTTAGGCAGAACTGATGGAATTTAAACTGTTTTTAGGCAGAACTGATGGAATTTAAACTGTTTTTAGGCAGAACTGATGGAATTTAAACTGTTTTTAGGCAGAACTGATGGAATTTAAACTGTTTTTAGGCAGAACTGATGGAATTTAAACTGTTTTTAGGCAGAACTGATGGAATTTAAACTGTTTTTAGGCAGAACTGATGGAATTTAAACTGTTTTTAGGCAGAACTGATGGAATTTAAACTGTTTTTAGGCAGAACTGATGGAATTTAAACTGTTTTTAGGCAGAACTGATGGAATTTAAACTGTTTTTAGGCAGAACTGATGGAATTTAAACTGTTTTTAGGCAGAACTGATGGAATTTAAACTGTTTTTAGGCAGAACTGATGGAATTTAAACTGTTTTTAGGCAGAACTGATGGAATTTAAACTGTTTTTAGGCAGAACTGATGGAATTTAAACTGTTTTTAGGCAGAACTGATGGAATTTAAACTGTTTTTAGGCAGAACTGATGGAATTTAAACTGTTTTTAGGCAGAACTGATGGAATTTAAACTGTTTTTAGGCAGAACTGATGGAATTTAAACTGTTTTTAGGCAGAACTGATGGAATTTAAACTGTTTTTAGGCAGAACTGATGGAATTTAAACTGTTTTTAGGCAGAACTGATGGAATTTAAACTGTTTTTAGGCAGAACTGATGGAATTTAAACTGTTTTTAGGCAGAACTGATGGAATTTAAACTGTTTTTAGGCAGAACTGATGGAATTTAAACTGTTTTTAGGCAGAACTGATGGAATTTAAACTGTTTTTAGGCAGAACTGATGGAATTTAAACTGTTTTTAGGCAGAACTGATGGAATTTAAACTGTTTTTAGGCAGAACTGATGGAATTTAAACTGTTTTTAGGCAGAACTGATGGAATTTAAACTGTTTTTAGGCAGAACTGATGGAATTTAAACTGTTTTTAGGCAGAACTGATGGAATTTAAACTGTTTTTAGGCAGAACTGATGGAATTTAAACTGTTTTTAGGCAGAACTGATGGAATTTAAACTGTTTTTAGGCAGAACTGATGGAATTTAAACTGTTTTTAGGCAGAACTGATGGAATTTAAACTGTTTTTAGGCAGAACTGATGGAATTTAAACTGTTTTTAGGCAGAACTGATGGAATTTAAACTGTTTTTAGGCAGAACTGATGGAATTTAAACTGTTTTTAGGCAGAACTGATGGAATTTAAACTGTTTTTAGGCAGAACTGATGGAATTTAAACTGTTTTTAGGCAGAACTGATGGAATTTAAACTGTTTTTAGGCAGAACTGATGGAATTTAAACTGTTTTTAGGCAGAACTGATGGAATTTAAACTGTTTTTAGGCAGAACTGATGGAATTTAAACTGTTTTTAGGCAGAACTGATGGAATTTAAACTGTTTTTAGGCAGAACTGATGGAATTTAAACTGTTTTTAGGCAGAACTGATGGAATTTAAACTGTTTTTAGGCAGAACTGATGGAATTTAAACTGTTTTTAGGCAGAACTGATGGAATTTAAACTGTTTTTAGGCAGAACTGATGGAATTTAAACTGTTTTTAGGCAGAACTGATGGAATTTAAACTGTTTTTAGGCAGAACTGATGGAATTTAAACTGTTTTTAGGCAGAACTGATGGAATTTAAACTGTTTTTAGGCAGAACTGATGGAATTTAAACTGTTTTTAGGCAGAACTGATGGAATTTAAACTGTTTTTAGGCAGAACTGATGGAATTTAAACTGTTTTTAGGCAGAACTGATGGAATTTAAACTGTTTTTAGGCAGAACTGATGGAATTTAAACTGTTTTTAGGCAGAACTGATGGAATTTAAACTGTTTTTAGGCAGAACTGATGGAATTTAAACTGTTTTTAGGCAGAACTGATGGAATTTAAACTGTTTTTAGGCAGAACTGATGGAATTTAAACTGTTTTTAGGCAGAACTGATGGAATTTAAACTGTTTTTAGGCAGAACTGATGGAATTTAAACTGTTTTTAGGCAGAACTGATGGAATTTAAACTGTTTTTAGGCAGAACTGATGGAATTTAAACTGTTTTTAGGCAGAACTGATGGAATTTAAACTGTTTTTAGGCAGAACTGATGGAATTTAAACTGTTTTTAGGCAGAACTGATGGAATTTAAACTGTTTTTAGGCAGAACTGATGGAATTTAAACTGTTTTTAGGCAGAACTGATGGAATTTAAACTGTTTTTAGGCAGAACTGATGGAATTTAAACTGTTTTTAGGCAGAACTGATGGAATTTAAACTGTTTTTAGGCAGAACTGATGGAATTTAAACTGTTTTTAGGCAGAACTGATGGAATTTAAACTGTTTTTAGGCAGAACTGATGGAATTTAAACTGTTTTTAGGCAGAACTGATGGAATTTAAACTGTTTTTAGGCAGAACTGATGGAATTTAAACTGTTTTTAGGCAGAACTGATGGAATTTAAACTGTTTTTAGGCAGAACTGATGGAATTTAAACTGTTTTTAGGCAGAACTGATGGAATTTAAACTGTTTTTAGGCAGAACTGATGGAATTTAAACTGTTTTTAGGCAGAACTGATGGAATTTAAACTGTTTTTAGGCAGAACTGATGGAATTTAAACTGTTTTTAGGCAGAACTGATGGAATTTAAACTGTTTTTAGGCAGAACTGATGGAATTTAAACTGTTTTTAGGCAGAACTGATGGAATTTAAACTGTTTTTAGGCAGAACTGATGGAATTTAAACTGTTTTTAGGCAGAACTGATGGAATTTAAACTGTTTTTAGGCAGAACTGATGGAATTTAAACTGTTTTTAGGCAGAACTGATGGAATTTAAACTGTTTTTAGGCAGAACTGATGGAATTTAAACTGTTTTTAGGCAGAACTGATGGAATTTAAACTGTTTTTAGGCAGAACTGATGGAATTTAAACTGTTTTTAGGCAGAACTGATGGAATTTAAACTGTTTTTAGGCAGAACTGATGGAATTTAAACTGTTTTTAGGCAGAACTGATGGAATTTAAACTGTTTTTAGGCAGAACTGATGGAATTTAAACTGTTTTTAGGCAGAACTGATGGAATTTAAACTGTTTTTAGGCAGAACTGATGGAATTTAAACTGTTTTTAGGCAGAACTGATGGAATTTAAACTGTTTTTAGGCAGAACTGATGGAATTTAAACTGTTTTTAGGCAGAACTGATGGAATTTAAACTGTTTTTAGGCAGAACTGATGGAATTTAAACTGTTTTTAGGCAGAACTGATGGAATTTAAACTGTTTTTAGGCAGAACTGATGGAATTTAAACTGTTTTTAGGCAGAACTGATGGAATTTAAACTGTTTTTAGGCAGAACTGATGGAATTTAAACTGTTTTTAGGCAGAACTGATGGAATTTAAACTGTTTTTAGGCAGAACTGATGGAATTTAAACTGTTTTTAGGCAGAACTGATGGAATTTAAACTGTTTTTAGGCAGAACTGATGGAATTTAAACTGTTTTTAGGCAGAACTGATGGAATTTAAACTGTTTTTAGGCAGAACTGATGGAATTTAAACTGTTTTTAGGCAGAACTGATGGAATTTAAACTGTTTTTAGGCAGAACTGATGGAATTTAAACTGTTTTTAGGCAGAACTGATGGAATTTAAACTGTTTTTAGGCAGAACTGATGGAATTTAAACTGTTTTTAGGCAGAACTGATGGAATTTAAACTGTTTTTAGGCAGAACTGATGGAATTTAAACTGTTTTTAGGCAGAACTGATGGAATTTAAACTGTTTTTAGGCAGAACTGATGGAATTTAAACTGTTTTTAGGCAGAACTGATGGAATTTAAACTGTTTTTAGGCAGAACTGATGGAATTTAAACTGTTTTTAGGCAGAACTGATGGAATTTAAACTGTTTTTAGGCAGAACTGATGGAATTTAAACTGTTTTTAGGCAGAACTGATGGAATTTAAACTGTTTTTAGGCAGAACTGATGGAATTTAAACTGTTTTTAGGCAGAACTGATGGAATTTAAACTGTTTTTAGGCAGAACTGATGGAATTTAAACTGTTTTTAGGCAGAACTGATGGAATTTAAACTGTTTTTAGGCAGAACTGATGGAATTTAAACTGTTTTTAGGCAGAACTGATGGAATTTAAACTGTTTTTAGGCAGAACTGATGGAATTTAAACTGTTTTTAGGCAGAACTGATGGAATTTAAACTGTTTTTAGGCAGAACTGATGGAATTTAAACTGTTTTTAGGCAGAACTGATTTCTACCACAAAGAATGCAACCTTCAGCTTCTTGCTTCCTACTATAACATCCACATCTAGGATCCCAAGGGTTTTGGTGATGCCTCCTGCGAAATTGGTGACGGTCAGGAATTAAATCCTTTTATGTTCTGCCCATTTTGCTCAGCATTCTGTGAGGCAGAAGGTTGATGGCTGCACCTCCATCTACTATAGTTTTGGGAATAGGAACACCTCCAAAGTTTGCTGTTATAAACAAGGGTCTGAGGTGGTTTGCCATTTCTTTGGTTGGTTTGGAGAAGCAAAGCTGATCTGTAGCCAACTTGTGGGTTGTTCCTTCTGTCCTGGGACTGTCTGTTTGCTGTCCTAACATTTCTTCCGCTTCTGCCAACCTGCATTCAAAACTTTCTTGGGAAAATACGTCTCCGTCCAGAGTGCTCTTCTGTCCTTCTACTGCCCAGAACTTTTCTGGCAGAATGAACACCATATTGATGCCTAGGTCAGCACTTAACAAGTCCTCCAATTCTGCACCGAAGGCCTCAGTTTCCGCATCCAATTCTCCGTCATAATCCATATGTTCTCCTTCATACTCCTCCGTCCATTCTCCTAGTTCTTCTATTCCGAGGAGCGCATTCTGGTCATCTGTAGATGGTTCATAATCCAGCTGCTCCTCTTCATACTCCTCAACCCAGTCTACTTGCCCTTCTTCTGGAATAGGATCGGTTTTTTCCTCTGGTCGGGGAGTTTTAAGTAGATTTTCTGAGG
>NC_024128.1:10688163-10739002 GCF_000346735.1 Prunus mume | reverse complement strand
ACAGAAATCATATGAAGCAACTTTCAGAGTTTTAGTACCTTTTCAAGTCTTTAGAAACTAAAATCTTTTAGCTTTTGTTTATTGTTTACATTACAATCAGTTACACTCGGTATCTGACAAGATTTTTTTTAAAAAAAAAAAAACGAATGGTCAAGCTCGAAAGAGAAAGGTAAAAGACAGCACAGTATGTTTTGATAATTGTGGAAAGATTTCAAATTTTGGTATTTTTGTCATTGGAAATAGCTTGAATTGTGAATTGTGAGAAATTAGTCTGGAATACAAAAATTGCCTACCTTCTAAATCAAGATAAATTACTACGTTAAAGAAACAACTTGGCTAACCTTGAGAGCAAAAATCTTGCAAGTGGGCTTATGTTTGCGCTGGATTGAAATTCCTTGTTCTGCTGCTTTTTCTTGTCTTCTGCCTTTGTGTTCTGTGTTTCTTCAGAAGCTGTCTTGCCCTTGGTGAAAATGCGAGCAGCCAGCTCCTGCAGATCTTTCAATGAAGATTCCTTTGAACTATTTGAACTGCAAAGATTTTCTTCTATGAGTCATATAGACTACATGCCACCATTTTAAGTGGTGAGAAAGATTAGGACCAATATGAAAAAGATAGGATGTGTGAAACCTTGCTAATCGCTGAAGCAATTTGCTGACAAAAACTTCAGAAGATCCCGGCTTCAAGCTCTCCAACTTTGCAAGCGACTTTGCAACTGCACGCACAGCAGACCCTTCTGAATCATCAGCAATTGTCTACATGTACACAAGAAAAAGAAAAGTAAATCACAGGGATTGAAACTATGCGTACAATGAATTCATTTGATATGTATGCATACATCAAGACGTAAAATACAGTAGGTTGAAACTTGAAACCATACACACCAAATCTAAATATTATTGTTTTACTGATGCTAACATAGTTAAAATAACTTGCATCTTAAATGTATGCCTAGAACAAGCAATCTATATCTTCCAAAGTACTCACACATGGACATATAATAGGTGTGCTTTTGCAGCACCAGGCTTCTAACTAAGAAAAACCCACAATTTTTGGCAACAATGAGTTCCTTAGCAAGAAAAGATAGAGAGAAAGAGAGAGAAGAAAACAACAACACTGTTTTATGTCTTCAAAAACTTGTATCTGCAGTTCTTGAAGGTTTTTATTTTATTTTATTTATAGACAATTTAGGACGAGTAGAAGAAACTCTAGAGAATCTAACAGAGTGAAATTACAATTTCAAACTAATAGGCAAAGTTACCCCTTGACACCATATGGAAGACAAGAAGTCTACAACTTATCTGGATGCTCACCTCTTTTAAGGAAGGGATAAGCAATATTGATAATGCCGCAGATTGTGCTATAACTTTTGCACTTTCTTCATCATCACTTGCTTGGGATGATCTTGGAAATACTTTTGGTGCATCAATGTATTCATTAACCCACAAATTAGAAATTTTCAATCCTATCTCACATGTGCATGCATGTGTAGGTGCAGGTGTGTAAAGATTACAAGTACTAGCAACATTTTCCCCAGTAGATATACCTGGAAGAATCAGAGCTATTCGTCATCTGCCCTCTTCTATCGTGCGCATCGTAGTTGATCTTGTTAAGTGCAGACCTATCTTTAGCATTTCCTTTCCTCCCACCTTGAATTGCAGCCTTTGCCTGCATAAACATTGTCAAGAAGCTTCGTCAGTGAAACACTCTGGGACTATTGAAGCCAAGAGAACATCAGAATTACGTTTTTATTTTTTTTGTTTTTCTGTTCAATCTAAAAATTCCGGAGAGAAACCAGGAAAATCATATTTAGATACAGAATATGAGAACAAAAAATTTGGGAGATGAAAACCCTAAGAGTAGATCTGATCTGGGAAAACAATGAATTCTACAATTAACTAAAATAGTATTGAAAGGAATAAAATTTTCAAATATAGGTACAAAATGTAACTGAAGAATATTACATCTGTTTTAAATTGATCTATGGTGATACATGAATGTCAAATCAAATTTTAACAGATCAACAGCTTTTTGCAATTACTCTGACATGAACTGAATTCTATAATACCTGAAGACATTCACTAGCACTACTGTAATCTGTGGAATTTAATTGACCAATTAGATTAACTGGTATCAATTGAAATATTACATAGAGCAAAAAGCCACCTCTGCAAGATTAATGGCACTGTCTTCAGTCGAAGCAGTTGAAGTTCTCTCTTGAATTCCCAGCCTGGATTTTGGCGTTCGAGGAGAATCAGAATCATCATGTTGACCACGAAAAACAACAGTTCCGCTGGAAGAAGCATCTTCATAAGAAGCGTATGTGCTGCCAGGCTACAAAGCAAAAGGAGGTAGTAAAATAAACAGGTATCTCAGTACAAAAAGTTTGAACTCCAATACTTCCTATTCTTGTCCTAACTGTACAGATTATTACCAGAGAGTTTTGATCACGAAACTGAGAAGATGACTGAGATCCTTTGGGTGTTCGTATAACAACAGTTCCTGACCCACTCACAGTCAATTCTTCCTGGAAATACACCTCAAATTGCTAAACAATATACAGTAATGTAAAAATGGTGCAAACAATCGTGAACTCCAACTTGGGTCAGTAAATGAAAAATCAGTGTTCAAAAAATCGGCCTAGCCCAGTAAAAGCAGACGGAAATCAGGAGTGAAAATTCAGTAATGGCCAACTTCTGAACAAATAGTTGATATTCACACCCCAATATCATCCCACAAACCAAAACCCCAAATCCTAGAAGCATTCACAATTGCACTGGAATACAACAGTCATAGTGCACAAACTGCATCTTTGCCAGGAATGACAGAAACTAGGGACTACTAGGCATGCTTCTACAGAAAACCTTAACTAATTATACAGATAAGAGATCAGTAAAATCACAAACATTGAGGACATCGTTACCTATCTTTTCTCAACTTTGTATAGCCCATTAATTATATGGAAATTTCTACAAGGTCGTAACCGGATGCAAATTGTAACAAATATGTGTGATAGAGAAAAGGATTGGGGGTGGGAGACTTACATCTTCAGGGTTAGACTCCTGGAGTTCATCACCATATGAATCTCTACCATCTTTCAACAAATAATCTTCGCGTGATTCATGAAGTGCATTCCCAGATGCGGAGAACCGTTGGTTACTACTCTCTCTTCCAGGGGTTTCCGGCTTTTTTTCTCTTGCCTGAGGTGGTTTAAGTGTTGCAACACTTCTAACAGTACCTGTACCCTGTGATCCAATGCTGAAATCCCATCCAGCATTTTTCAGAGTCTTACCCTGGTCACTGCAAATTAAAACAAGAGTTAAACCACACAACCAGCAAAGCACCAGTGATCAGCAATTTCTAACCCACCTAGCTCGAACAGTTTCATCTCTTAAATTTCTTGTCACTTTCACGGTATCAGATATCTCCCCTCTAGCTGTAGGACCATTTTTAACGGTGTCATCATCTTCCTTTATATGGTATTTTGGACGCTCTCTGTAAGATAACAAAAGGCAGGGCATCTTAGCTAAACTGTGTAAGAATTAGCATGTATTGCCAAATCAAACCACATTGACAAATGAATGCCAGAAAATTAAACTAAACTGCAAGTTGCAGTGCAGTTATGTATGTTTAAAGTTCTCTTCTGCCTCATATCTGTGGCAGGCATAGACCAGGTGAGCGTCATTGTGCTGCAGATGCTTTCTAGAAAGAAACTTGACATCAAAAGGTGAAAGGCATAACAGCAATATTTGGCACCTTATTCTCTCCATAAGCCTTGGACTCTTTCTAGCAGTCCTGATAAAACGGTGCTTTAGTAGTTCCTTGGCACTTGCACGCTGAGATTAAAGGAAAAAAAGAACAAAAAGAAAATTATAATAATAGAAAACTTGCAGAATTCATTAATCAAGATAGTGGAAGGCCATATTGCCACCTGATTTAATTCACATCAGCATAAATTTGAAATGCAACAAACAGAAATAAAGCAATTCATGCAATATACTGACTCAGGCTAAAGTTTTACAAAAACTGATGCAAGCAATATTTTGGACTCCAAACTAATAGGTTACAACCAATATGACTGCCAACTCTCCTCTCTCCCTCATTTTTTCATTGTAATTTTGTGGAAAAGCAATACCTATAAGAACCACAAACACATGACAAGAATTATTTGGAGATCACATTAAACAAGTAATACTGTCCTGAACTTCAACAACCTCTCATTTCCAAATTCCAACAATGTATTATATATTTTTGTAGCTGACGACTGCCTTTAGTATCAATTTATGCAGGTCATCATGTGGCTAATGGCTATTCTACACTCAGTTTGAAAAGGGGAAAATTCCTGGATTTTCCGATACATCTTGTGGCAACCACGATGATCTATTTTCTGGGTTTGGAAAAGTGTTCCCTTTTCAAGAAAGGGAATCCTATGATATGTTGGGAATCATTTAACTTTTTAGTTTCTAATGAATTTTCACCTTCAAATCAATTAAACGCAAAACGGCAGTATACAATCGAAAATTGAGTGGGATATTCTGATTGTATAAATACTTACCTCAGCAGGTACCTTCTTTAGACAAAGTGAAACAAATTCTTTCATTGGTCGAGAAAAATGCTCATCCAACTGCACAACAAACACAAAAATGATTCTTTTATATTGTGAGTAATATCTCCATACGGCTAAGAAGCATTTCATTTTTACAAATCATTCAAGATGAATGGATCGGTGTGACATTAGAGTATACTGAAAGAACCTGAGGTGGATTTTCTCGAGGTATAATGAAAAGAACTCTCATCGGGTGAAGATCAGCAAGTGGCGGTTCCCCTTTCGCCATCTCAATAGCAGTGATTCCCAGAGACCAGATATCTGCCTGCATATGCAAAGGGTCCAAGTGAGTGAACGGTCTAGGCTCAGTGTGAGTAAGAATGAGGTCTTCAATAGATACCTTCTCATTGTATCCTTCAGAATTCTGGATTACTTCTGGAGCCATCCAGAATGGTGTTCCTACAAATGTCTGTGATTGTTAAAAAAAAATTAGTGCATTCTAGCTAGCGTACAACATTTAAGATATTTCTTATACGTAATTGGAAACTAACTGATGTAGAACAATCACTAACATTCCATATTATCAAATCATTGTGTATACACAACAAGTAAATTAGGAAACGCATGAGCTTCTACCCCACCCCACCCAAAACCAAAAAGAAAAAAAAAAAAGAGAGAAAGAAAAACAACAACAAAAAGGAAATTTACAATAAAGCACTCATTTACCAGTGAGAAAATGGTAAATTTACTAGACATAAGTAAAAAAATGACATACAGTGAGCGCACAGGAACACTATTCTAAGTTCAAGTAAATAAGAACTACAAAAGTGCATACCCTAAGTAGTGATTCATCTGACCTGATCTGATCAACAATAAAGCAAATGAATTCAAGTTAAAATATGGTACCTTCCTCCTTGATATTGTCCTTGTAAGTTGTGCAGAAACACCAAAATCTGCCACCTGTTACAAGTCACAAACGTAACTTGGAAGACCAAAGGCTAATAAATTTAACACCACCTTTCAATGCATATCTTACTTCTACTTAGTTAATCCTCTATACAAATTACAGACTTTTTTATCATGAAAATATACCTTAACATCACCATTCTCTGTCAATAAAATGTTTGCCGCTGCAAAATTTATAAAGTTGTCATCAAAACAAGAGCTAGAAGAAGCAAGGTGAAACTAATAATACTTACATGAAGCTGAAAAATGAGTAGAAAAAGAAGGCAATTTCAAGCACAGAATACCAAATATTACAAATGATTCTGTCATGAGGAGATATAATTACATAGAAATTAAGGAGAGAAAACCTTTAATATCTCTGTGAATTTTTCCTTCATTATGTAAATATTCAATTGCATGCAGCAAGTCACGAAGAATACAGGCCATTGACATTTCATCTAGCGGAGGACCTGATTGGAGCTGCATAAACACAATTGTCTGAGCATTCTGGAAGAATGCATGATAGATGCACACACACACAGAGATATGTGCATACGTGTGCGTGTGATTTTTAGCACAGTGCATCACCACCACATGTACATAAATATGACATAAAATTTACAGCATTCAATGGACAGCTAAAGCCTAGCAAGTCACTGTTAAGAAACTTCCATCTACTGACACCATAGTGTGTCAAAATTGTTAAGATGACAAAGTACATCTAGAAGGGAACCGCACTTGCATATTCATCAGATTATGATAAGTGACAAGAAATAACTTCTTGCAATTAGGGAGAGAAAATACAGCAACAGAATCTCCATCTTAAGAATAAAATATTTGAAAGTGTACTTTCCAAACCTATACTTCAAACATAAAACACAAATATACATGATACATTGGTATATTAGTTACAAAGACAACAGATATAAGATTTTCGACTCAAGCTTAAGCGAATGAGCGAAGCTGGACCTAACTCTAGCTATCTCGTAATAAATATGAGCTGAACATTCTGAAGCTCAGGCTTCACTTGTTACTTCAACAAGTTGAGATCGGCCTGAATTTTTTTTTTTTTAAATGAGCCAAGATTGAATGAGCCAAAGACGAGCTAAGCTCACTATGAATTTGAGCTGAACTGAGCCGATTTACAGACCTACAAGCAAGCTGTGATGCCATGTTAATATCTTCGTTAATGACAACTTTCCATTATAAATAAACACCAACTCCAAAGAGAATTTATTAACAACTAATTACATAGCAACCAAAATCCCATCATTTTGTAGAGGAACTATGATGCTTATAGAAGGGAAACATAAAAGAGAGAGATCCACAAGCCTTTATGTGAAAACAGTTACATTGAACACACTGACTTTGTATAAACAACAGAAGTAACATACTAGGTCAGCAACAGAGCCACCGGCCATGTACTCCATTATTATCCATAGTTTTGTCTGGTTGAGATAGGAACCATAGTACTCTGTAATATAAGGAGATCGACATTGTGACAAAACTGAAATTTCCTGGAACACACATAAGCTAAATCAGCATTCTAATCTTTGGCTAATCATAATGACAATATACTAGCTATCAAGAATATAAGGTAGTACCTTCTGAATGTCCTCAATCTCATCCTCTCTGCAGAAAACAATAAGTAAAAGAAAACTTAAGATTAGTTGCACGGCTTGATGAAAATCAAATAGATAGGAGAAGCAAACTCTATGCTCCAAGGAGATTGATTAGTAATAACCACGCAAAAAAATTATGTTTCTCTTATAAATAAATAAATAAACCACAAGCAAAGCAATGAAATAAACCAAGTAATTAATGAGGGCCATTAGCATGAACACAGGCAGAATGACTTCATTTAATTAAGTTAGTAATTAAGCAGCAGTGACCATTTACAAATGTACAGTCATGCATGACAATGCAGCATTCAGAAGGTTGGTGATCTGAAAATCCAGTGTTCAGTAAAATGGTCCCAGAATGCTAATTCATTAATTCACACTACATGACCACATGTCACATCATGGGCAACTTAATATCTAAGTAAATACACTCCCAAGTCACAACTGAGTCAGGCAGTTTCAAGTGCTCAGGCTATAACCACTTGGTCTTCATGTAACAAAAGAATTAACTTTCTTTTTTTTTAAGTTCAAATCAACATTCCTTTTTGCCATCACTAATAATATATTTATTAACACAACGCTGGGAAGTTTTGGGTGCTTTATGTAATTTTTTAGTTTATCATGTCTTCAAATTTTACCCACTAAAAGTAATGAAGGAAGAAAGAAAAGCTACTATTATGGCAATAGACTGGAATTCGTCCCATGTAGTTCAAGACAACAAACATAGAACATTGAAAAGCAGAGGACAAAACATCACATATGAATAGATTCAAATCCATATACTTACGACTCTTCCAAATCGATTACTTTTATTGCAACTTCTTTATTAAGCTCCTTATCAAACCTGCAAGTCAGAAAAGGGATCAGAGTTCACCATCTCTATATGCAATCAATCTCTGAAGTATGCTGAACCCACCCCAACCACAATGACAAAACAAATTAAAGTAAACTTTGCATACTATAAACAACTTTTCACCATATTCAATCAGGATACATATATCGAATAACCAGGGTATATATAAGACAATTATGTATATTGTGCACAACCATGTGCTAGCATCTGACAGGGCCACAGTGTGAAACAAGTAATAGCAGAAATCCAGTGTAAATTACATGTACAGATTTTGGGCATAAAACTTTTAAGTGCCTTCTGCAAGTCAGTTAAAATAAGCATAAGTTGTTCAATTAGACACATGAAAACACTAAACAAGTCATCTTAAGAAGGGAAGGAGATAACAAAATGCATGGTAACTCAGAATTCCAGAAAGCATTCAGGCAAAGTTACACATTGTGCATCTTTAAACTGGAACTTACCCTTTATACACATCGCCAAAGGATCCTCTTCCAATCAGCTCCAATTGACTAAATCTTGATCCTGCAGCCTCTGCCAAACCTGCTACATCAGCCATATCCATGCGGAAGTTGCTTTCCCCTTGCCCGCTTAGCCAGTAAAATAAAGGTCACTAAACAACACTACAGTGAAGGTTAATAAACTCTAGCCAAATATCTCCAACTTCTTCCAGCACCCACTTCCAATTCACAACCCCAAATTCACCCAAAATGAATTTTTATGTATCCAAATATTGGCTTCAAATACCAAATCTGAAACTGCATTAGAAAACACTAAACTAATCAGCCCATGTAAATGAAACAAATAAACAAATGAACCCAAATTTACCACAATTAACGGACCAATTTTAAAAAAAAATTGATAACAAAAATAAATGAAAATGAAAAAGCGCAATGCAGTGCAAGGTCTTGGACTCAAAGCAAAGAATTTGAATTTGGTGTAATTTCCTAACACTTGTTAGGTAGAGTGGGATTCGCCATAGTGACATCCCAACATAATTGCACATTATAGGACACCCATAAAAAAATTCCGATACATGAAAGCGAAATAAAAACAACCCACAAGTGGCTTCAACCAGGGGTCGATGAATTTCGTCCAAATTTCAAATCTATATGTAATTTTTCACAGAAAGATTGAGATTTGAGACTTACCCTTAAGACAAAATGCGATTTTGATATGTATTGGTATGCATGAGAAGCTAATGTCTGCGGATTGGAGCCATGGATCTCTTTCCTTCCTATCTTTATCGCGCGCGCTCTCTCTCCCTCCCTCTGCACAGAGGCTTTGGGAGCTTCAAAGGAATCGAAGAGAAAGTGTGGGTTTTTTGTTTTTATTTTTTATTATCTTTTCTTAAATAATTGAGTTATAATTTCATAGTCTTTTACCTTCTCTTCTCTGTAATTTTCATTTGTGGGTTTGAGCCGGTTCTTGGAAACAACCCGCCAACCAACGCAAGAAAGCTAGCGGCTTCGCAATATACGGACCGAGAGAATACGTATACCGTATTCTTATACACAGTACAACATTCGGTCATAACAAATATTTTCATTGAAAATTTTAATTTATTTTCATGCAAAGAAAAAAAACTTAATTTAATTTTTTTTCTTATAGTTTAGGAGCACCTGAATAGTATGTGTATCATATTGAATAATAGTACATATATACGTTAATACTGTGCATATAGTAATTTGTTTATAAAAAAATGTTCATTTTCTGTATAATAGAGAAGTGTACATAAAATATGAGTATATGTATATTAGTAGATACATAAATATATTTATTATATACATATATATATATGGTATTCGTTTGTGAGACGGCAAATGTTTATGTTGTTTTGTTAGATTGTGAATTTAGGCTGCATACTTAAATAAGAATGAACGTGGTTAATTTTCTCAACTGGCAGTATAAAACCATAAGCATTTTATATTGGCACGCATATGCTTAAGTTGTCATACTCTGAATTTGGACTACATATTTAGATAATAATTAACATAATTAATTGTCTAGGTTGACAATTAAAAACATAAACATTGACATGAAGAATACTTTAGAAATGTCAATTTGTCACATGAAAAAGAGAAAATTAAGACAATTTACAATTTGTCACATTTTAACAAATTAAGAGAGTTGCCATCTTGAATTTTCAAAATCCACAATTTATCACCTATATCCGACATGGTCCAACTGTTCATCTAAAAAATGGTATGTCCATTGCACATGACCCATTTTAAGGGGTATTTTGCACTCTTGAAGTCTCAAATCTCAAATGAAGTGATAAATTCATATTCAATTGATGTATAAGTTCAAATGAGATTTCTAAAGTTTTTTCCAAAAGGTAACAACTTTTAAACAATTAAAACAAACTCAGTCGCATAAATGGGCTTAGTTAAGTTGGCTAGCGCAGATGCTTTACCCACTTTGCATCCGAGTTCGAATCCCCTAACCTCAGCCACTTGTCATCTATCTTCACACCCACACCCACCCCCATACATATGACATTTTTCTCTCCCACTGCCCCTCCCCAAACCCCATTCCACCCTCAACTCACCCGCAGCCCCACGAAACCCACCCCTGTCCTGTCCCTAACCCGACCTGCCTAAGTCATTGAAACTATAGCAATACTATATATTGTCATGTTTCTTATATTCCAAGTCAAGTACCTTGCATAATTGCATTGCAAAAAGAAAGATGAGGGAGGGAGGGTTAGGGATATAGGGGTGGGTTTCGTGGGAGTTGTGGTTGGGCAGGTTTGGACATTATGGCTAGTTGTGCATGAGCTAGTGTGGGATAGGGGCGATGAGAAAAGGAAAATGCAGTGGTGAGGTCATGGAGATGATTGTGGACCGGTTGTATGAAATCGGTGTCTTACATATTCATGATCATATACTATTCACATGATGTAGTAAATATGAAACATTCGTTTCATACGACAAATGTTTGAAAAAAATTCTGGTTTGTCGGCGGACTCACTCCTAAATTGCCACATCTCTATTTTCCTAGCCAAGATATATATTTAAGAGCATCTACAATAGACTTCTTAAACCACCTCCTTAGACAAATTTTAAGGAGAAATTGTAAAAATACAACTTCAACTATGTTCCCTATCCACCTCTTAAAATAGGGAGACCTCTAGGAGCTCCTAAATCCGAAGAGAGATAAAGGACTCCTAGTGTCTCCCTATAATTTAATACTACTTTATTTAATGATTATTTCAAACATTTATTTAATGCTAACTTTTTTTTTATTTTATTTTTTAATAGAGATGGATCAATCAAAAAAAAGTTATAGCTTTTATGACTCCCTAAACTAGAGAGCATGATTGAAGTTTAAATTTTATAGAGAGCCCTTAAATAACTTTTATATGTTTTTAGTTAAAATTTAACTAAAAAATAGAGAGCATGATTGTGGATGCTCTAATAGCTATGATCTCTATCATATCATACAACACAAAATTCTGTCTTGTTTATTTAATGAACATTTGTTTGTGAGTCTTTATAAAGACACCTGCTTAATTAATGTAATAAGCACTAAAACAGTGGCCTTATAACTAATTAACACGATCTGGCTAGCCCGACCAGAAAGAGACATTTATATCATAATCGCAAGCATTAATGCACAAGTTGCTCTTGTCAATTGACGCATCCATTTTTAGCCCATCAAATAAGACAATTTGTCGGCATGAAAAAGTTCCACACGAAATTGCAGTTCCAGCTAAAACCCACGAAATTGTCATTAGTCTTAATTGGCATTATATATATATATATATATAAAAATATTCTTTTACCAACGAGAGAGAGAGAGAGAGAAAGAGAGAGAGGGACAGAGGAGGTCTTGAGCAGATCAAGGCGGTCGCTTAGGGTCTCCAAATTGGGAAGGCTACCAACGTCTATATATGCATACATATGTTTATAAATTTGTATATTAATATTATGTTAGACACGTCATCCAAGTATTGTGAAGAAAAAAAATATTACAAATTTATAAATAAACCCAATCTTAGACATGTATTTATAAAAAAATCCAAGTACTATTTAAACATAGAAACACACCCAAAATCAACCCCAAAGTCAACTTTTTGGGTGTGATTATAAATGGGTTTTGAGTGTGTGTAATGATGGGTTTTGGGTGTGTTTATAAAGTGTTTTGGGTGTTGGGTTTTTTTATAATTTCAACTTCCATTTTGGGTGTTTTAGTGAAACTCCCAAAAAATATCCCTATTATTCACCGTAAAATTAAAACGGAGAAATTCAATAAACGGCCCATTATTATCTAAACTTATAGCTTAAGTCAATTAAGCTGGTTGAATGACAAATTTTAATATAAAAAAGTTGACCTAGTTGAATAAGGTAAGAAATAAAATACAAGGATGATTTATTTTAAAGTTCCTATAGCTAAGCATATATCAGTTGAGTTGAGGTTTCGACAAAAGAAAAAAAAAAACGAGCAATTGAAGAAAGATTGAATGGCTTAGCTATGTTATTCATTGAAAAAGACATGGTAGAAAATTTTGACTATGTAAAGTTAATTGATACTTTTGCATTCAAAATTGTAAGATGAGTGATATTTAAGTGATGTTTTGATGCGTTTTATAAAATTGTTATGTGAATTACATATTGTTTGTTTATTTTTCAAGTTACAATTGTGACTTTGAGTTCATATAATTTTTTTAAAAATTATCAAAAAAAAAAAACACACCCACACACACACATATATATATATATATATATACAAATGGTAGAAATGCCACATTTTGGTGATTCGCCTTGGGCCTCCAAAACATTAGGACTGCCGCTGGAGAGAGGGAGGGTTTTGAACTGGACATAATACATTTTTAATCATATATTTTTGGACCAAATTGAGGGCGACATATAATTCTTTTGCTTATGGTTTTGGGTTTCCTCTCGTTTTGTTTGGTGCTGATGAGGACCCATGTCCTTATAATTATTTTGTTCTTAGTACATGTATACTGTGCCTCCTGCTAGCTAGTCGATGATGAAAGATCACCACCTTCTGCTGTTTATAGCTAACTAGGAGATCATCATACGTATAAGCTTTTGAGGTAAGAAACCTAACAACAGGCAAAACATGCACACCCATCTTAGGCTTGAAATGTACTGATCGTAGACCGGAGGAGGGGCTTATTTTGGTCCCACAATATACACTGCTATATATTTATATATAGTATTAATGTTATACGATATTGTCCTTCTATCATACATGCTACTTTGTCCAATTTTAATTTTTTGGGGTCAAAGTTTGAAATAGGGAGAGGGGAGGTGTTATTGAGGTTCGAACATAAGATTAGTCTTAGATCTGTTTAACAAATAATTTTTCAACTATGAAGACGACCCTTATGCAAGGCCCGCCATGGGCCTGGGAAATTAAATTTCAGCGCTGGCCCTCCAAAAAGATAATAGGTTCATTATTAATTACATGTTGTCAACCATAAAATAGTTTGTATTTGTTATTTTAGTTCAATTAAGCTATTATATTTTAATAACAAAGAAAATACACGTGTAGAATTTTATTTTCTTGTTAAACTATGATTACATACAAAGAAAAATTAAGTGTCTTATTTTAATTTCTAGCCCCGAACCACTCAAAAGTCAGGATTGACCTTGACCTTATGGGACGAAATTGAAAAATGAGTGTGCCAAAACTCAACTCCTCATTAAAGTTGGGCAGTTGACTAGTGGATGTTAAAGTAGTAGTTTCTCATGTAGCACGAAACGCCATAATATTTTTCTTTGTTTTTTGGTATTAATTGTGTTGAAGGTCAACAAAAAGAAATCTCATATAAACTAAACTCAACACAAATCTTCAAATAAAAGACAGCCCATAAAAGCAGGGAAACCTCATAAGATTTTTTTTTTTCCAAGCATTTATTATGTATAGTACATGTGTCATTTTCATAAGTCTTAAGTCAGATGAGTTTTTTTTTTTTGTTGAAAAATTCAATGATTGCATTCATAATTCAGCCAAAAAAATCATTAGCCACAAAGAGCCAATACGAATTAGCCACAAAAGGGTCATTACAATAACGGAGCTGTCTAATATCAAAATTAAGACAATCTGGTATGTCTCCACTAAGTTAGATGAGTTTAATTGGGCGAATATATATAGATTTTAATTAGGGTGGAAACATTAAATTTCATAAATGGTTTAATAGACAATCAAATCTAAATCATCGTGCTTTAATCTAATGGTTGAAACACATAAATATTAGTCAAAGGTTTCATTAGACTATGATTCCTATATTTTGATAATTTGACATAATATGTTGTTGGACTATTAAAAAAATCATGTGGAGAGCATACTATTCTAATATGTATGGAGCTTATTAGCATGGATCCCCTTTGTACTATTCACAAAAAGAGAGTGCATGCGAGTCCAATCATAGATTTCGTTATTTTTTAGGACATCAATAAAAGATTTTCCTTACGAAAATCAACGAAATCAGAAATCATTTAAGTAGGGGCCGACTTTGACTTTTGAGTGGCCTATGGGCATAAATTAAAATGAGGCCCTTTTTCCTTAATTATAGTTTAACAAGAAACAAAATTTATTTTGCACATGTATGTATTTTCTTTTTCGCTTAATTATGGTAATTCTATCAAAATAAATAACAAAGAACATGAATCATAAAACATAAAAAACCATTGACTTGGTTTTTTTAATATTTTTTTTATAGTACAAGTGATAATCTAAACTACAGGAGAGATGATTTCTCATACACACACAAAACCAAGATACCATGGGGGTTTGAACCTCAGACCTCTAGTCTGCAAGTCAAAGTCTTTTTCCACAGGGGTAGACCCCATTGGCAACCATCAATTTATTGAGAACAAAAAAAGTCATCAAACTAGAAGAACTAAACATTTTCTTGAAGAGTAGACACGGGCTTAGCCAAGTTAATTAGGCAGATATGCCTCCCACTTTGCACCCTAGTTCGAATCCCCTTTTCGTAGTTTAGATTAATTTAAAGTAGAATATCGTTTGTATAAAATAAAATAAAAAATATTTTCTTGAAAGTGTTAGATTTTGGATCTTTATTGTTACAAAACAAAAATAATAATTTTTTAATGTTTAATTGTAAATGTAGGTCCTTGTATTATAAATTTTTTTAAATGATTGTTATTTGGACCCTTGTATTTTTAAACTCTCAAGAAATAAATGGGCTTGAACAATTATAATATATATAGATTAAAAAAAAGGGTTAATTATTTTATTAGTCTCTGAACTTAGACCCGATTTGCATTTGAGTCTCTCAATTTCCAAAAAAATTTCATGGTCCTTCAACTTTACTTTCGTAAGGACAAATGGTCTTGTTGTTAATTTTGTTAACTTTTATATTAAATACATGGGCAAAATGGTACTTTTATATTAAATTGATTAAAATATGAATAAAACATTAAAATCAAACTCTCTATCTCTCTCTCTCCCCCCCTTTTATCCCGATTTCTACTCCCCCAAACTTGATTTTTTTTTTGTTGGTTTTTTATTTGATTTTCTTTTATTGTTATTTTAAAGATTTTTTTTTTGTTTTAATATAAATATACCATTTTGCCCCTACATTTAACAGAAAAAGTTAACAAAATTGACGACAAGACTATTTGTCCTAACGACAGTGAAGTTAAAGGACCACGGAAACGATTTTGAAAATTGAGGGGCTCAAATGCAAATCGGGTATAAGTTTATGGACTAATAAAACGATTAACCCTAAAAAAAAATTGGGACTCTGTTGATCTAAGGCTCTAAGCGTCGCCCTCGAGACCAGGTCTAAGATGGCCCTGCATTTAACCATCAGACTATAAACAACAAATAAACGAACACAAATATTCTTGATAAACAACAAAACATTTGTGATGATAATCAAATGGTCAAACAATTTTTGTTGATTTTGTTGCAGAAATAATTAGTAAATAGGAATATAACAAAGTAGATGATTCGGTTCATTGAACCACAAAAGGAAATTCCTGCTATTAAGCTTCTTGTGGTACTGTATTCGTATATAAAACTATCATACTTTTCCCCTTACTTTGAATCAAGTGCATGCCAGTAAGCTTTAAAACATTGAAAACGATTGACTTTAGGAAATGCAGTGTATCGTTTTGATTATTGTTAATGAAAACAACAATGGACCGCAAATGGAAGGCGTCGGGGATTGGGGGTTAGGTTTAGAACAAAACAAAGAATTCCAGAGGGATTTAGCAGCGGGCCCCACAAAAGATACAGTTGTGGGTTTTGAAGCGGGCCCTGGGCCGGCCAATGCGGAGCAGAGTGAGCCCAACGTTTCTGATTGATGTACCAATTTTGTTATTTTCGACAGAGGCCAAGACCACGCGCCTAGTTTCACACGCACCCTTGGCTCGGCACCCACAATCATTCTATTTGTCATTGTCCGTCTACTCCATTGAGCGTGGCTTATGGGAGGAGGATGTCGTAGGTACAAGAAGCAGGCACACCTTGCAATCCGTGCGCTTTCTTTTTTTCATTTTTAAGGTTGATTTTTGTTTTTGTTATTTTAATTTTTTTGGGTTTTTCTCTTTACAAACATACTCGACAAACATGATCGATCAAAACTTCAAATGTAATGGTGAATGCTCTTAATTACAGATCACTGAAGTTACAAGTCTTTTTATTGTTTTTGGATTTCTTAAGCTCTATAAAAATGAATTTTTGAGAGCAAGGACGGATCCAGAATTTCAAAATATAGTGTGCTAGATGTACCGTACGAGTGAGCTGTTAAATTTTGAGGTATGTTAAGCCTTAAAACTCTATAACAAATAAACAAAAAAATTCATTTGGGTTATAGCTGAGGTTAGACACTGCTCACGTACTTAGTTGAAAGCTAAGTTGCGTGAGTGTGGAGAAAAACTTTCCTGATATTTACGAATGCAATGCACGTTTCTATCTATCTCATTTCTCACTCAACTAATCAAATGAGCATGCATACGTACGTTTACACACTAAAGTTTTTCTGGTGAGTGTGGCCCATTCATTCAAAGGTTTACTCAGTATGTTGAATGTATTAAGTCAGAGGGAGAAGAAGCCAACCTAACCTTGTATATGAAAGAGAGCACACACAGTGCTCTCACTGTCGTACTTTTTACTCCAGTTGTTGCCTCAAGATTGTCATGAATGCCAAGGCTGACTACTTGGGCTAAAAACAAAAGAAGCACATAGTATATGGAGAAATATAAGGTTGCTAATCAAATGGAATCAAAATCAAGTCAAGTCAAATCATGCCCAAAATTACTGTCGGGTTCAAGAACAAGAATTCCTCTTTCAAAGTACTACTTGAAGGGATTCAAAGCATTAAGCAATTAATGTAGGAGCTACTGTAAAACTGATTAGAAGAGTTGAAGCTTAGCAGTGCATCAGCTATGGATAGAGAGAGAGAAGTAAGGTAGAAAAAGAAGAAAGACTGATGGTCTAAATTGGAGAGAGATAGAAAGACAAAGATATATGCACTCAGGAGCAACAGATAAGAGCAAATAAGTTGTGGGGATGATGGAGAGATAAATGATGATATGAACTCATGAGCAACATACAAGAGCAGAGAGAAGTTGTTGGGATGATGGCCCTTCATGAGGCCTTAGAAGCTTCTACTTAGGATATACGTAATTTCACTGTTTTGTCACTCAATATTGTCATATAACACAAACAACCTATGCACGGTTTTGTCACTTTATCTTAAATTACATCCAAACTCACCTTGTTTAGCTCTGGAATATCAGCTTACATGAGTTGTTATTAATGAATGCTTGAAATTTTGAATGTATATCTATATTTTTTTTTTATCAACAAAAGAAGAAATTTCCTTCAACAAATAAGCACAACTTGTTAGCTCTTGATCATATCAATCCTCTATTGTTTTAAAAAAAAAATTAACAATAGAGAAAAAGATTGAAACTCGAAACTCCAAAGTACCAAAACACCAATGATTTGTTTACTAATTAGGAATTAGAATTCTCATGAAGAATTGAATTCCACATAGGAAGGATTCTTGCATTTATTTCACATCAATGAATTAAAAAGTAAGTGGGACCCACACAAAATTAGGAATTGAATTTCTAATTTTGGAGGAATTCAATTCTTGTGGTATTCTAATTCATGGATAACTAACCCATTAAAAATTCATCTTCTTTACCCATTATATCCTCACTTGATTATAAAAATTACAAATTTGTCATCTATTTTAACCCAACAACGAGGACATTTTATAATTAGTACCACTCATATCCCAATTCCATATGATTTAGTAAACAACTACGATAGGAATCCGAAATCTAATTCACATCAATCCATATGATTTAGTACACAACTTCAATAGGAATCCAAAATCTAATTCTCCTCAGTTCAACTCCTCTTTAATTTAGTTCATACTCAATTCAATTACTCATAATCTGTATGGATTAGTAAACTGCTATAAATTGATTTTTAGTCTCAAATCTAATTTTTGAGTAATGAACTCTTTTTTTGTTCTTTTTCTGAAGGAATATTTGGGTAAGTAACCTAAAAACAAAAGTATGCATCAGCAAAAACTTTCCAAGTATATAAAAATGTGTAATATTTTGGGTATTATCAAACTTCGTGCGCGCGCACACCAGCCCTGCAATTCGTGCGTTTCGCTTTCTTTATGTGAAACGATACACAGACTCACTGCCATGGCACGTGAGCACGTGACACCTTAATCTCCATTATTCTTTCTCTCAACTTCCGTTAATTACTATTTTTCGATGTACAACTCTGCAAAGCGCAAGCCGACCACCCTATCAAAATTTCCACAGGGCCACCGTTTTGTGTGAAAGACAATATTACCCATGCCATGCCCTCTCTTTCATTCTACAAATATTCTTAAAACTCTATTATTTGAGTTGGTTGCAACATTCATTTTGTCAAAAACTAGTTTGGATTTTCTAGTGTTTAAATTGGATTACATTGTTGATCATAATAAAATTGGATTACATTTGAGTCTGAGCAAATTAAAAAAATAAAATTGTTGGAGTTTACTGTTTGTGAATTGAAGAACGTCAATGGGTTCATAGCTCAATAATAAAAGTATTTAGTTGCAGATCTGTGGTCTCAAATTCGAACATCAATCACACTTCTCTCCACCTTTCAAATTTTGAACAAATAAAAATAATTGAAGGGGCAAATTTGACGTTTTGATCACCTTAGCCATGAAGTTAGGTGAGGCAAGCAGTGCGAGGGGAGTGCTCAAATGGTATAAGCCATTTGGATACTCATGACCGTACAATATTTAATTATGATTAGACTAGGTGTTTTGTCCTTGCAAACTGACATAACAACAATATCATATTGTCTTAAAATATTAATCCAAATCTAACCATCTGTATCCACCTTATCACCTTTGACTGGTAAAGATTCCGTGCCATCCCAATTGTTTTAGTTATCTTTCATCTTTGATATTCGAGAATTATTGAGCTCAAATGGGTAACTTTGGCAAGAAATAGGTTTCTTATAGTTGGATTGACGTGCATCCACCCAGTCCTCTCATTTCTTTACAATTAAGTTTGAGAATGTAATAATTGTTTAACATAATATCTGTATTTTCGTTTTAGCAGGTCCGAGTCTTAATTTCCAATTTATATTAACGTTACGTTTGTTTAGCTTTTAACATATATGAGATGAATAATGTTTTAAAGTACAAGCGATGGTGTAAAGGGAGTTTGAAATTGAGATCTTTAATTTGAAATCAATACCTTTTTTCATTCGGCTAGACCCGTTGACATGAGATGAATGATAGTAGTATGGTTATTTAAAACTTTTTTAAAGTCCAATGATTATTTAAGAACTAAGAAATACTTGCTATGTACCACAATTCAACAAGCAAGCGATGAGGGGAGAAAAATATTGGTGGGTTGTCCTTTTTATGTCCAAATGCATTGCTAACTGTCAAACTCCAGCTTCAAAGCACAATTAGGAGCCGAATGTTGGTGAAAGAAAATGAAACTTTTCCCAAACACAAAGTTCAATTCTACTATTCAGCATTCAATTTTTCCCGATATTTGCTGCTTAATCAGTGGCTTAAAGTGGAATTGCATGGCAGCAAAACCATTTATGATGTCTGTTTACCACTCAAAAAAATTAACTTTTTGAAATATTTTTAGCAAAGGGTTTGTACTAAATATTTTTTCTTGCTTTTTATTTTTTGTTGTTGTCGTCTATTGTGCAATTAATTTCAACACCACTGTTAATGGTGCAATCATAGGCCTATAATTTTGACATAATACAAGGAAAGCAAGATATGATGCTGAAATGTAGTTGGCTAAAACAGCATCATCCAACAGTAAAAAGATTATTAGGACCAAAGGCAAAGCAAAACCCCCCAGAAAAATTATAAATTAAAGGAACAGAAAAATGGGTTGTTGGGGAGCTCAGCAGTTTGACTGGCTCATTCATCCAGAGGGTTAAACAGCATCAGCATGCATGGTAAATATTATGCCAAATTCAACAGAAAGACTTGTATGAAGGGGTTTTGTTATTTTCGGCCAATCACAGGCTATCATGTGGAAAAATAATCATACGTAACATACAGTGATTGGTCGGAAATACCAACATAGTACTATCCCATTTCATGTAAGTGCGTCTCCAAATTCAGACGGAAAATCGAACACTTTAACTGACAATGCTAAGAAAATGGCAAAATGGTAATTCCACTATAATCTCTTACTTTACTGTTCTGCTTTTGTAAGAGACAGAGAGCAGGGAAAAAAGCTGACCCCACTATTTATATTTTCCAAGGCTTAAATACTTACAAGACCCAAAACCCCCCACTTTCTACTCTTCCACGGCTGTTTTTGTTTTTTAACCTCATCTCTGTCAAGAAATACCAAGCCTGACTACTTGGGACAAACAAAACAAGAGTAGTAAAGAAAGACAAGGTGTCTAAACAAAAAATAAAAAATAGAAATCAAACACAGAGAGAGAGAGAGAGAGAGAGAGAGATGAATAAAGGGTGTGCTTTGTGGTGGTTAAGCAATGTGCAGGTGCCAAAGAAGATAGAAAATTTAAGCTGAGTTTGAATGAGAAGTAAGCAGGCTAGTTGGCAGTGTTCCCAGGCAGAGAGATAAATAGATAGAAAGAAAGAAAGAGAAAAAAGAAGAAAGGGAGGTGGTGGTCTTAAAATTGGACAAGTGAAAGAGGCAAAAAAAAGAAAAGAAAAGTCATAGAAAGAGAAAGAGATAGAGATTGAGATGGTGGGCTCAGGAGCAACAGATAGGAGCAAAGAAGCTGTTGGGATGATGGCCCTTCATGAGGCCCTCAGAAGCGTCTGTCTCAACACAGACTGGACTTACTCTGTCTTCTGGACCATCCGTCCACGCCCGTATGTCTCTTCTCTCTCTCTCTCTCTCTCTCTCTCTCTCTCTCTCTCTTAAAGTTCTCTTCTTTCTCTGTCTGTCTACACTTGATCTGATGTTTAGCTTTGGATGCTTTGATTTCTAGCTGTTTTCTTTGTTAATTCATTAATTTGTTTTGTTGCAGGAGAGTCAGAGGAGGTAATGGCTGCAAGGTTGGGGATGACAATGGCAGCTTGTAAGTACATAATATATGGTTGCTTTATGTAAAATGGGAATTAAACTTTATTTGAACTACTAAGCTCAACTTGGTTAGCTATCCAATTCAATTTTTGCTCTGTTTTCTCTCTGCTTCTCTAAGAAACAGGGTGAAAGCCAGAGGAGTTGACTAGGAATCTTATTTTTTATATGAACATGAGTTTTTAGAAATGGGTTTTTGGTAATTTTGTGATTTTAGTGTTGTTTATGAAATTTGGTGAAGGATGTTGATGTGGGAAGATGGGTTTTGTCGAGGAAGGGTTTCATCAGATTGTCTTGAAGATATTGACGGAGAAGATCCTGTCAGGAAAGCCTTCAGCAAAATGTCCATTCAGCTGTATAATTATGGAGAGGGGTGTGTGCTTGGTATGTGTTTTTTTGTTGTGGTTTCTTCTCCTCTCTCTCTCTCTCTCTCTCTCTCTCTCTCTCTCTCTACATGAAAATCTTGCAGGACATAAAATATGGTGTTTTCTTTGGTTATGGGAAATAAGTTCTTCTTGTATTTGTGCTGTCATTGGTTGCACTGAATTCAACACAGGTTGATGGGGAAGGTTGCATCTGATAAGTGCCACAAATGGGTTTTCAAAGAACCTACAGAGTGTGAACCAAACATCTCCAACTACTGGCAAAGTTCTTTTGATGCTGTATGTAATAAAAGCCAGTCTTTTTTCTCCCTTTCACGTATATATTTGTCAAAGTAGGCAAGCTGGAATTAGCACAAGTTTGTGCTTAGCTAGCACATATTAATGACTGATGGTAACCTTCCTTTTTTATGCTATTTATTGCAGCTTCCTCCTGAATGGACTGATCAGTTTGAGTCGGGCATTCAGGTCAGAACAGAAACATTTACTGCTTCAATTATTGATCTCATCATTTTGGTGTAATTTTTTTTAACAGTTAATTTATTTTACCAGACAATTGCTGTAATTCAAGCTGGTCATGGTCTTCTACAGTTGGGCTCCTGCAAGATTGTGAGATATATATATATATATATATATATATATTTTATTTTCCCATTAATAATTGCTTTAATGCTGCAAATTCACACTAACACGAGGACATGCACAATATGTATATCAGATACCAGAAGACCTTCACTTTGTGCTAAGAATGAGGCATACCTTTGAGTCTCTAGGCTACCAATCTGGTTTTTACCTCTCCCAACTATTTTCCTCTACCAGAAACAACTCTGCCTCATCAGTGCTTCCTTCAAAGCTGTCCCCAATTCCGATCCGGCCTCCTCCTCCTCTCTTCAATTGGGCTCAAAGGCCTCTTCCATCTGCAACAGCTATGCAGCTGCCTTCCCCCAACAGTTTCCAGAACTCTGCAGCCAGACTTGGATACAATCCACAGGCCAATAAAGACGAGACACACATGTTTTTGCTGCCTCATTCAGCTGAAACACAAATCGGAGGAGACATGATGGGAGGAGGAGGAGGAGGAGGAGGAGGAGAGCATGAAAATGACATCAAATGGCCAAATGGATTGTCTTTCTTCAATGCCCTCACGGGACGTTCCGATGATGCAAAGCTTTTGTTCAATCCGGAGAACTTGGGAAACAAAGGTGGAGACGAAAATCACCACCACAACCCGAATCCAAACTCAGATCATGCTTCGAATCACGAGTTTTTGAGCTTGGATTGCCACCCGGATAGTAGTGCGAGGAAGAACATGGAGAACAAGTACAAGAGGAGCTTTACTTTGCCTGCAAGAATGGCTTCATCATCTTCAAACTCAGTTGATCACCATCAGCACCAATCTGTGGGGTATCGAAATGCTGAAGCTGGTATGTACTCTGATGTTATGGAGACTTTCTTGGAGTGAAATGGGAAGGGAGGATTGTATTAGAGGGACAATGGGTGAGGAGTTGTATGTAGGCAAAGCTTTTGAGCTCCTTTGCTGCTTATACTTCTGTGATCGATTTCATGTTCTAGCTCTTTATATGTTTATGTGTTTTCATCCCAGTTAGTGAGACTTAATTAGAGATCATTTTGTACTTCTTGTTCATCCCAAGAAGAATTTCCCTCCTTTCTTTTGTTCTTCTAACTCTCACTAAGGTCATGGAATGTAAAATAGAAAATAAACATAGAAGAAAATCAACACAATCATGCCAAGTTGGTTCAAGTAATCAAAGCTTATCCAATTCCAGCAGTAATGGGCTTGAAGAAATTCATAATGTCCAAAATGCTCAAGAAAATAAAACTATTTGAATACACAGTTACAGATACACATTGTCACTGGGAGTCTCACATCCATTGTTTAGCTTTATTGCTGGGAGAGAGAGTCTACATCACAATTTTTGGAAATCCAATTTTGCTACTGATTCTCTGGCTAGGGTTATCTATAACAAGGAGTTGGGCCTCTACATTCGTACTTGAGTGTGTGGTGGCGAGTTCACTGACCTAGTCAACTGGCCGAACATGTCTAGACCTAGAGTTGTTGAAGCTTTTATGAAGGCTAAGATACTGGGGGAAAACTCTCTGTATTTGAAATTGGATTTCAATAGAGTCGTTGACAGAGTCTGTGCTTGATCCAATACTTTTGTTGGGTTGGTTATAACTTATAACTGAGGCCACATGCATTTAAAAAAAAAAAAGACTCTTTAGTATCTACTTTTCCAAATTAACAAGCGATCACGACAAGCCTTGGCTTTTAGATAAAGATTTGGTTGACTGATCACTATTCAGTCAACCAACTAGTTTATGTTTCCAAAGGATTCATGGAAGAATATCATTGCCATATCAACAGCTTCAACTTCAAGATTAAACGCTCGCTCTGAAGAATTTGAAACAATAACCGAACACATTGTGACAAAAGCTCTATTTTAACAAGCCAAATTGCTTTTGCTGGTTAACGTTCCCAGAATATATATATTTCCTTTTGCTTTTCTTCAAAGTCGAAAGTGATCAAAAGCCAAAGCCAAAGCTAAAGTATAAAGCCAGTTATCTACTTTCAAAGCAAACTTCAAAATCCTAACCTCAAACCCATGAACAAATTACAAAACTTGATAAACAAGTTTTAAAAAAAATCATTTTTCACTTCACATGTATCAATTCGCAGCTTTAATTAATTACATGATCGCTACTTTTATTGGACGGTTCCATTGCGTGACACTTTCTGCAGGTCCAAACAAGCCACCGGAAAAATCTCCGGCCAAAACTCCGGGGGACCACCACCGTCTTCACCCGGACTTTTCTCTTCCCTTTGATAGGTTTCTCCTTCCCTTCAAGCTGATCCATTTTCGCCTTCTTCCTAGAATTGTCACGGCTTAAAGAAGCCGGTACAGGCACAGCTGTTATGAATTGCCATCTCTGAGAAGAACCATAAACTTGTCCACCTCCGAGATTATTAGCTCTGTTTCCTTTGTATCTATCTGATGAAGCTCTAGAACCCAATTTGTTTTGGTGCACCAATTTCCTCTCAGAGTTGTCGCTTGAGCTTGTCCTTGCGCTGCTGCTGCAGCTGCTGCTCCTGCTGTTGGTGCTATTGCTTCTTGAGGACATGAGAGAGTCCTTGCTGCTAATGCTGCTCGTCCGGCTTGTTCTCCGTGAATTACTATCGACACCCATAAAACCGTTGCTAATTGGTTGAAATGGGAAGGCATGTGGTAAGAGCCTGCCATTGAAGAACAAATGGTCTGCAGGGGAGTCTTTGCAGGGATCAGTGCTGGAGGCTGAGTCAGGGGTGAAGCATCCGAATTCGAAATCGGAGTCTTGCTCGTGGATCGGGGTGCTCGGAAAGGAGAATGTGTCGCCGGAGGTGCTCTTTTGCCGGCAGTTTTCCATGGATGGTTTTTTCAGGGAGAGAGAGGAGGTTGGTGTATTTGCATGGGACAGGTTGTATATTTATAAGAAGGTTTAATTAGGGGTAGAAAAAAGTGAGGGAAATTCGGGTTTCTTTTGATATGGGTGAGACACGTGGAGTGATCTTGACCCTATGTTGGTTGAGATGGGCAAGGGTTTTGGTGGTGTGAATCATGAAGTCCTATTTGCCAACTCAATGTTAAATTCAATACTTATGGTGGGGTTGCAATAACACTCAGTCTCGTAGTGTGGGAAGGAAGTGTGTTAAATCATAAATGATGTTGTGAGGTTTAACACTTTTTAGTCAAACATGGAAACCCATATAGTAGGATGGCCCGCAATCCAGCATCGGTAGTCTAACTCAGATGGATTGCACCCCAAGCATAATTCATTTCATAAATAGGTATTATATCCTTGAATATGAGTATGCTAACCAAAATTACTACATTGACTACAATACAAAATTATTTGGATAATATTGATTGACCGCAGGGTTGAATTGCATCGAATTCACTTATCTGTAATAAATGTAATCATTAAATATGGTACATGTAACATCACTCTTGAGTTGAAATATAATGATAAATCGAACTATGAGACGTAATTAGTCTGTGATATTACAACAAAACTCAAGTAAGGGGGAATTTACACAAAACTCATGTATCTGCTGTGAGATATGTGATAACTAAAATGCGATATATGTAGCATTATTTCAAAGCTGAAAAGTTATTAATGCTTGGTATTACAACAATATAGGACCATAGAGCGGCTAATAGGTTTAATCAGTGGATCAGAATTCTTGATCTTGTGTCTTTGCCATAAGATATAAAATCTTGAAAGCACATAAATATCTCAAACCTTTGTTTGTTTATTCCTAATTCAATGGATTCCCCTTTAATCCCTGTCCACTTGCTTTTGTTATTTTGTTCAAGGGTGCAGCCCCCCAAAAATACTTGGTTCCACATCTAAAGCAGAAAGGGGTCTCTGATCGGGGGAGAGAGAGTCGACATAATAACAAGCATATTGGATTGTCTAGGCTTTTACAAAACCAAGCAATGATGGAATCAGCATACATAGCTTCCTTTGTGTCGTTGAAGCAAAGGCTCCTCCTCTCCTCTCCTCTTCCCCATAGGGGCTTTTATTAAATGGGAGGAAATTTTATACAATTTGATCAAACACTTTGATTTCTCCCAAACATGGAGACAAAGTGGCTCTTAGAAAATTCTTTGGTCTCCTATTTGGGTTGCTGTGGAGAACCCATGGGCCCTTTTGAGCTCATCATGCTCCGGGGACCACAGGTCAGCCAGATTTAGTCAGTCTTCTTCCTTCCACCCACCCCACACGCATACGCAAAACAATGTTTGTTACTCTTCTTGCTTGGATGATACTCTAATTATGCAATGTGGTAGGTCCATGCTCTTCCTTGCTCAATACCCCTATTTTGTTTTTTTTATTAGGTTAGGTAAACACTCATCTTGCTTTGGTGACTCTTTCTTGTTAGAGAGTATATTTTCAAGTCTCGTATTACACTATATATTATGTAATGGGTTTTTAGATTTCATTACCAATTGGTTTTGGTTGGATGTTTGATTTTGTAATTGTGTTAAGAGTATAATCCACGAGTTAGACCCAACGGCCACACATGACCCCTTCGGATGATTTTGGGATTGTCAAACTATCAACATAAATTATTGATTAAGTGGTGATAGAATTAAAAACCGAAATAATCGATTGCATGGTGATATAAGTGGATGCTTTTTTCAAAGATTTCTAGGATCCAAATAATTTGTTAGGTCCATTTGAGTAGCACTGAACATTGGGCTACAAAAACTATCCCAGCCCAAGTAGGGGCCATGAGGTGATGGTTCAGTTCAAAGTCCAAAGTCGAAGTGGATATCTATGGCCTAAACCCTTGTAAGTTTGCCCCTATTGAGGATGAGACCTACATACATGGCCTGATAACCGTGTCTGTATCTTTTAGGAAAGGGCATCACGAGAGAGAGATGAAGGCTCGCTTGACCTGCATGATTGAATTGGATTATTATAAAATTTGACATTGGGGGGGATAATCGGTGGTCAAATAATGCTACATGATTTTGGCAATATTGTGGGGATGACTTAGATCGGCCTAGACTCATACTCAGAATCTGATACCAAGCCAAGGCTTCGAACTCCATGCCTCAGACCAATAGTCAAACCTTAGACTTTGGACTATAACACATGAAAAATGATAAGTTTTGAATCGAATCCGAATGATTCAAACCCCTTTTATTTATTTATTTTTTACCAAATGCTTTCCCTATCTTTTATACTATTTTATGACATTCACATGATAATAACGTAGATACATCTATATATATATATATATATATATTTCTCTCTCAAATTTCTATATCTTCAAAGGCAAGAAATTTTTTCCACTATTACTTAATTTTAAGATGAATTTCCTTTGATATATGTAAGAATATGTAGAATATTTGCTTAACTTCTTATGAAGGAAAAATACCGAACCAAATCAATCACTAAATGAACTAATTTGGTTCAGTAATGCTACTCATTTGAGGCCTAAATCGAACCAACCAGAATAATGATATAACATTAGATCGATAAGTATTTTGAGGCCAAGAACTAACCGAACCACAACCACCCTAGAAAAAATTTAGTTCACGTATTGTGGATGGGCATGGTTCTGTTTAGCCCACCTTCGCCTCTCAACTGACGACGTGATATGAACAAATCTCAAGATGCATAGGCTTCGACACATGTGGTGAAATATGGTTTCTTTGTTGGAGTCTTCAACGATAAGGGACATGGTGTGGATAAATAGATATGAAGCCAGGGTGAGAGAGACAAATGCGAGATAACTTTGGAAAATGAAGTTTTGTATTGTGGTGGGAGAAATGAGGTTTGATGATTGGTGGCGTTTGTTATCAGGGTTCGAGGAATGAAGGAGACAAAGATAGGAAATGAGAAGAGATGAGTGGCTATAAATGGAAAGTGAGAATTTAACAAGTGGGTGAATTAGAATGCAACGATATCTGTCTTTTATGGTGTGTTTACTAAACATGAATTAGAATTCTCATCAAGAATTGAATTCCATATATGGAGGATTCTTACGTTTACTTCACATTAAATAATTGAAAAGTAAGTGGGGCCCATACAAAATTAAAAATTGAATTCCTGATTTTGGAGGAATTCAATTCTTGGCTGGGAGGTGGTATTATAATTCCTGAAGAACTAACCCATTAAGAATTCATCTTTTTTACCAATTATATCCTCACATAATTTTCAAAATTCCAAATTTGCCATCTACTTTAACCAAACAACGGGAACATTTTAGTAATTAGTACAACTCCTACTCCAATTCCATATGATTTAGTAAACAACTTCAATAAAAATTCATAATCTAATTCTCTTCCATTTAATTCATCATTATCTAATTACAGATTAGTAAACATGTGAGTAGGCTTATTAAAATCAAAATTGCAGGCAAACTGATTCATGCGAAATATATAGAAAAAAAAGAAAAAGAAAAGAGAACTGCCCAAATCGACCGAATCAATTCAATCGGTCCAATTCGATCGATCCAATTCGGTCGGTTCGATTGGTTCACCCATTATCCCCCACCCTTATCATGTAGAACAGTAAGATTGGCTATTTCCGTCAAGTACAACTACTATGATTGGCCAAACCTCGGATGTCCAGTCCCACTCCTCCTATCCCCTTTAAACAAACGGGAAAGGGTGAGAATCGTATTTTTGGAAATACCGTTTGAAAAGTTATGCCTTTACCATATGCTTATTATTCTCGATATACGTTATTTTTTTTTTTTTTCTTAAATAAAAAGTCAATAGTCAACAGTGTATAATCAAATCCAATAATTGTTACTACTCAATTTATTAATAAAAATACAATATTGACCCTTGAAAATAATTTAATCCTAACGTGCGTGTCATGATGCACGCGACCCAGTGACGCGTCATTGCTGTTTCGCCTGCTCTTACCTTCGTAATTATTTATACTCCCATCCCATCGTTTCTCGTAATTTATTTACACTTCTATCGTTTCTCGTAATTATTTATTCAAAGCAAAAAGGAAAGAAAAAAGAAAAAAGAAAAAAATTAAAAAAAGACAAGTCGCGGCGCGAACGCGTCTTTGATTAATGCAGAGAACGCGGCATAGAATTGGAAGAGAAAGGCTGGAAACAGAGAGGTCGTGTCAACACAAGCATCATCCTCATCCTCAACTCTTCTTCACACTTCTCTCTCTCTCTATCTCTCTCCTCCTCCTCTGTGACCTGATTGTTGTTGTTTGTCCATCTCTCTCTCTTTTTCTTTCGTGGCCACTGTGAATTCCATTTCCATTTTCTGTTTCAATTTTAATTGAATAGTTTTATACGTATAAGGCTCCACAACAAGACAGCCATGACCGGCAGAGAAATTCTCAATAAGATGAAGGTATGTTGTGTGCTACATGTGTACTTACACTGCTTCATGTTTGATGTATGTGCTTTAATGAGTTTTAATCCTTTTCTCAATTGGCTTACTGATTTGTTCATTATTTGGCTTGTTCTTGATATCTGCCTGATCTGCAATTTGATTTGCATCCACACCCATGTAGACAAATTATTGCAGATCTTTGTGGTTTATATATTATTGACAATAACCCATTTCTCTAAATTGTCTTGTGTTGCAATTTTAGATCTGAAACTCTGATGTTTCTCTGGCTCTTGCTACCTTGGGTTTATGGATGTTGCAAGAGGAAAAACCCTTTCTATGATCTCCAAAACCCCACTCTTCCTTTTGCTCTTGCTACTTTGGGTTTATGGGTGTTGCAAACATCATGTTTTATTTACTTCACTTAGGAGGATTAAAATGCAGTATGGAATCTTAGTGAAATTAATCAAGACTAAATAAAAGAGAGGAGAGTAGGTACTTGGAGCCAAAGACAGAACATTTAAAAAGATGTATAAGTAAAATTCATCTACTTTTTTTTTATTGCTCTGCTTTGATTATTTTTATTTCTGGAAGCGGCCAGCAGGGTTTTGTGTAGCCTTTTCAGAAATTTGTATTTCACATTGAAAGGATTAAAACTACTTTAGAAGCTATAGGTTTCTATCTTTAATTTTTTCCCCTTTTGGACTAGTTAACCTAATATCAACAATTGTAGTACGCTTTATGGGTACCTAGCAATTAGAGTAGAAAATAAAATTGATCAGTTTTTAACTAGCTTCTCAAAATATGTAGGCTTTTTTCTCTCTCTCTCTCTCTCTCTCTCTCTCTCTCTCTTGTGCTTTGTCTTGTTAAATGTGATTGCTTTTCAACGTTGTCTTGCTCGTTGCCTATAAAAAATACATACCCTGATATTTTGGTTTAAGCTTTCTGATTGAGAATCTAAATGTGAGTTTGTTTAATGTAGGAGAAAGTTTTAGGTCCATCAGACCCCGACTCTGGAAAAGGAAAGAGCAAAATGTCACACCATATAACACATGGCTTCCACTTGGTAAAGGGAAAATCCCATCATGCTATGGAAGACTATGTTGTTGCACAGTTTAAGCAAATCGATGACCATGAGCTAGGACTATTTGCAATTTTTGATGGCCATTTGAGCCATGAAATTCCTGAATACTTGCAGTCCAATCTCTTTAACAATATCTTAACAGAGGTAATGTATGCGGTAGTATCATGATATATATTTTTACGTTCTTTCATTTTGTAGTTTGCTAGAAGCTGTTGTAGTTAAACGATGTTAGACATCAACATTTCACTCTCTTTATTGTCTTGGTCTTTGTTTCTCCTTTCCCCAGCCTGATTTCTGGACAGAAACGGAGAATGCAGTCAGGAGAGCATATTGTGTAACAGATACTAACATTCTGGAGAAGGCAGTTGATTTGGGAAAAGGGGGTTCAACTGCAGTTACGGCCATATTAATTGACTGCCAGAAGCTGGTGGTAGCCAATGTTGGGGATTCTCGAGCTATTATTTGCAACAATGGTGTAGCAAAACAACTATCTGTTGATCATGAGCCTAGCACAGAAAGAGAAGAAATTGAGAACAGAGGTGGTTTCGTGTCAAACTTTCCAGGTGATAAGATTTCTGAGAATCCAAATTAATCTGTTTGGAAACCAAATGAAAAAATCCTCTGTTTTTGAATACCATTTAAAATGGTTTAACGTATGACAGTTTGATTTTGATAGAGTGATTCGTGAGTCGCATGGATTTTAATAGGATTCGAGTTTTGTTGCTATCAATCTATTCTATGGCACTCTTAAGTTGGATTTGAGGTTCACCCAATTAATGTACTTGAGAGTTGAGACCTTAAGTTGCATATTTACCATTGTTGAGATTGATCATAAAGCCTAATCAATTTTTGTTCTTTAGTTCTCATTAATTTTCAACATTGAATTGTTTTCTTCCATCTATGGTAGTATTAACATTGTGATTCTGATGGATTCAGGGGATGTTCCACGGGTTGATGGGCAGTTGGCGGTAGCAAGAGCGTTTGGTGACAAGAGCTTGAAGAAACATCTCAGTTCTGAACCTCATGTAATGGTGGCTTTAATAGAAGAGAAGACAGAGTTCATTGTCTTGGCAAGTGATGGACTATGGAAGGTTGGTTTATTTGAAATTATGACAAAAATATCTACAATTGCAAACTGCAAATATAACCAATAGACCATAGCATGTTGAATCCGAAGAATCGGATTTCTGCATATCATGTTGTACTTTGAATGAACTTGAAATTTCTTTATATAATTTGATTTCAGGTGATGTCGAACCAAGAAGTTGCGGATTCTATCAAAGATATAAAGGATGCCCGGGCCGCAGCGAAGCACCTTACAGAAGAGGCTGTGAATAGGAAGAGCTCTGATGATATTTCTTGTGTAGTTGTAAGATTTCAGTGAATGCATAAGTTCTATTTGGTATGTATTTTGTCTAATTTTTAACTTGGTTTTCAATGATGTATTAGATATGTTGTATTCATAAACAGCTATGGCATTGAAGTGTGCTTGACGTGTATCTTGTGCCCCTTTCGTGTTATAATCCCTTCATCATTGTTTTGGAGATTCGTACATGCCACAACAAAAATAGCCAAAATTTAGCTATGGATGGACAAAACAATCTTTTATTTGCAGAATTTAACTTGTTCTGCAGTTTGAGAATTTGAGAGTTGGCTAGACTTGAAGAGGAGTTTTTGTCCATGCAACTCATATTTTGCTTGAAACTCCAGCTATTTTATAATTAAAAAAATAATGACAGAGGAGATTATTGCTGGATTATATGATTAATGTCTTTCTTCCAATAGAAAAAGTATGAAATTTTGGAAAATATCCCGGAGAAAGTGTTTGACATGGTGACAAAGATAAAGTGGATAAGCCATCACAATAAAACAAAGCTTTTGCAGACAAAAAGGCAGCTAAGGAAGATGACGCTTGGCAACTGGCAAGGGAAAAATATATGGAAGGAAAGCTAAGTTGTCGTTTGGTATGGAAAATATCTGCAATAAGACATCCCATAGGTGACCCGGTATGGCCAGCACGAAGCATACCTTAGTCTTAATGGTTGTGATATCCAAATGGAAGTCAATATATATTTATGAAGGAGTAGATTGCAGACACAACACAAGCCAACGAGTCATTTTCAGCCTCTTATTTATTGTCATAGCAGCTCTAAGTCTTCGCCATATTAATACTTTTTAGATTTTTATTCAACGATTTAGTAATTGTCTCAGGACTCGTTTGATAGTGCTTTTAGAATTACTAAAAATTTTATGACAGAAAATAGCAAAATAGTTAAAAGATTATAAAAGAACTCTCGGACTTTTAATAAAAAAACGCTTATGAGCATAATTGCTTCACTATCCCAAACACGTATACAAACCAAGAGGCTAGACTAAACACTCTCACAACACATTAGCTTTAAAAGCTTACATAGTCCACATGTAATGGCCTACAAACAAAGCATACCGCATACCAACTTAAGGTTGTAGCTAGGTTGACAGATGCATAGTACTTCCCTCGAATGATATAATTATTGTTCTCAATGATAAGCATCGGAACAAACATAGTTTGCAAAAAGCCATGGATGACAGAAGAGAGGGAGCATGCAGAGAGCAGACAAGCTCAAAATGCCCTCATCTGATCTGGAATTGCTTGGAAGCAACCCCTCTTCGGCTTGAGCCTTCTCCATAAGGTTCACCCGAGCTCTTGCGGCGCCGCTCATTGTGGCCGGCCAAACGCCGGCGACAGCTCCTCTTTGCTTCGTCGAACTCGGTTAGCTCATGGAACCTGTTCGGTGCAGCCACACAATGACAAGTTCTAAAACATGGTAATGCACAAGTAACACTTGAGGGAGAGAATTAATTAAGGGTCTACAAGCAAAGGGAAAAAAAATGCATGACCGGCACACTCATTAACCCATGTTTAAGTGACATCATGATCTGCAAGGGAAAATATATAGTAATGGAAACTACTATGTCAAGTTTCTCCATGATATATTAGTTAAAGCAACACAATTTTAACAGAGATCACCATTTTATAAACCACTGCTAAACCATACAGAAGCAGAAGCAATGCAGGGGAAACAAGAGAAAAACGAAAAAGAAAAAACAGGAAATGGGATGCAAGACCTGCTGCATTGCTGACAGAAACGCTGTCGAAGGCCGGAAACCATGACAACGGGCGCCTTTGAATGAAACTCACAGACCTTATGGCGGCGGTAGTACCTCTTGGCCTCAACAAAATCAGCACCACACCTCTCTGCTTGACAACATGGTGGAGACGCTCCTCCTCCACCACCAGATCCTCTTCTTCCAGCTTTCTTCTGCTTCTCATTCTCTTCATATCTCAGCATCAACCCACCACCAGCCTCTTCTTCCTCCGAGTCATCCTCCACTTCATCAACAACATCCTTGTTCACCTTCTCTTTCCAACTTTGCCTTCCTTCAAAGCTCTTAGCCTCCATTGGTGACTGATAATGAGGAAGATGCCACAAATTACAATGAGGGTTGTGGTGGAAATGCAGAATGGTTGATGAGAATTATTAAGAAGAGGAGGAGCTTGGAGTTATGAAGGTGAAGAAAGTGTAAGGAATAGGTGAAAAAAGTGGAGCAGGACCACAAATACGAACTCCTTTTTCTTTTCTTTTTTTGTACCGGGCGTGTCAATATCATATAAGGTGGTGGAAATTGGAAATTTTGAATGGAATAGTGAAAAAGAAAGAGTTGAAAAGCTGAGTTTGGGGTTCCCATTTGTCTCAAACATGGATAAGTTTTGAGCTTAATTTGTCTCAGTGAGACCTAAGATCAGTTAGAGCTTCATGACCAGAAGCTTAGCTGAGCTATTGCAAATAATGCAGAAAGATGCTTGAAAATAGTATAGCAGGAGCCTGTGGCCTGTAGGGTCGTTCAGATTGCTTAATTGAGAGGGAAAATTCATTTCAAAGTGAACATTAAAGAAGCAAAACAGCAATGCATGATGCTTCATAATTAAATTTCACGTACTGGAGGCTGAGTAAATATTGATATGCAGTACAAAACTGAGCATACATCAGTGCATCTTTAGTCTGTGGTGAATGCTTTGTCTGCCACCAGTTTCTACTTTTTACCCTATGCCTCTGTTGGATGCAGAATTTACAGCATGTATCCACAGTAAAAAAGAAATCATTTGGTCATGCATTATGTCATAGATTATATATGATGTGGAGCCAATAGCTCATGGCATATGTTATGTTGGCGGTACAAGCTCACGGGTATGAAGGGGCACAGGTACATAAAGAGGCAGATTTTAGCAAGAAAAATCAAACGTGATATGACCCTTGCACCTTATGTTCACATGGTGATAGTATGAGACGAAGTACTCGATTGTTGATGCAAGCGTTTAACAAGTCATACGGTTTTGTTTTATGTACCTTTGGTGGACCTAAGATTCAATCTAGTTTGATGTTCAAAACAAAATACAAAAGCGAAAGAGAAAGCAAGTGAATGGAATTTCTACTTCCAACTGGTATGCAATAATGTTTTTGGGATTCTTTTGCATTTTGTCCATATATATATATGTCAGCATTATTGCTGTTGTCACTCGTTTATTTTGCACAATGTTTGTCGTATTTTTTAATACATTGTTGATTGCATCTCTCGTAAAATTTAAAATTTAATGAGATATACTTATATAATTTAATTTCGTGTATCTCTATGAGAGATGTGATCAACTATGTAATTAGTGATGCTCGTGTTACCATTAATTATATCACTGTTAATACTTCAAATTGAAACTATGACCTAAATCACATATCCTTGTCTGAAAGCTTAACATGGTTAAGGCTAAGATCAATAGGGTCCTTTTCGTACGTAGTCGCTTGCCATGATTAGGGCATCACCATTGTGGTCCTCAGCTTCATCAAACATTCAGCTCACTGGCTTCCGCGTCGCCTACCTATTTTTCTAGCTAGTCATAATGCGAATCCATGTGTCACAAGTTATTTTCGCCACAATATTGTGCCCATCTCTCTCAGATTTGAGTTGGGTGTTGGTCCCGATGCTCTTTAGTTCCTGGATTCTTTTCTTTGTCATGGACTTCAAGCTAGTTTTTTTTTTTTTGGTCTGAAGGACTTCAAGCTAGTTACAAGGGGGATATCAGTACTGTTTTGTTATTATTTCTAATAATGCTACGTCACGCGAAAGTATTATTACGTGTGTCATAGCGTTATTGATGGGGAATATCAAAATAATATTATCCTTATTTCATGAAAGTCTTTCTCCTTATTGTAAGCATATAAGACCTTTATCATCCATCATTCTTGAGCAATTAAATAAATAAATAAGACTTAAAAATTGAACTAACCTGGACTAGACTAGATTGGATAGGTTGGTTAATTTAGATCAATTGGGTGTGGTAGATTTGAAGTCATCTTTCAACACTAACATCAGGAAGAGAAATATCATTAAACTAAGAGTTATTTAACTAAACAATGCTTTTGTGTGTTGCTAATAATAATACCACAAGCTTGGATTTGGATTGCACTGAATCCCTAAGCCATGCCACCTCTCATACTCAAAGACGAAGTAGACTTCGAGCTTGAACTCAGATTTCGAGCCTTGAAATCAAGACCTTGAACTCAGATTTCGAGCCTTGAAATCAAGACCTTGAACTCAGATTTCGAGCCTTGAAATCAAGACCTTGAACTCAGATTTCGAGCCTTGAAATCAAGACCTTGAACTTTTAGAACTTGGGGTTTTCATATGTTCAAAACCAATAAAATTTAGCCAATTCACAAATTCAATCTATTTTCTTCAATCCAATTTAATATGAGCAAAGCTTAGGATCCGATTCGATCTGATCCGATTGATTTTGGATTGAATGGTTGATTTTAATGATGGAAAGAAAATAAATATTGGGAATGAATCAAACATGTAGGACTACACAAAATTATTAGTCCAATCTCACTCCTAATTAATCTCTCGAGAAACTATAAAGAGCAAGAAGAGGAGGAAAGTAACTAGTGCAAGAACAAGAACAAAACATAAAAATTTGAATACACAACAGGTTTGAAAAGTTTTCAGGCTGGAAAGGAGGCCTTTTCTTTCCCCCTTTGTAAACGAAAGGAGGGTTGAGGAAAAAGAGGGTCAACCAATCTTGAATTATTTGGTCCCAACCCAATGTTTTTTGGCCCGACATGTAGACCACATCGTATTCATGCATGTGATTCTCCACACTACAAATTGAAGCATTTGGCTAGGTTTCCTTCTTCAAGTTGCTTTTCTTATCTCCTTCTCCTTTTTCATCATCTTTAATTCCTCGATCCTCAAGCTTTTTAGATCCATTAATGGCCAAGGAAATAGACTGAGCATTCGATACCCACAACAACGTTACTCTGAATATATTACACGTGCAAATCCGACAACAAAAGCACCTTCTATACTGTTAGGCACTTGTGTTTTGTATCTCTCTTCAATTTGATTGATATTTTATAACTTAAACAACACACAGAACTTTGACCCACTCCCTTCCTGTAGTTTTCATTAGTATTTTTACAACAATAACAAGTATGAAAATTGGTGCACTGATATTTATTCGAAAGAGAAATCTACTTTACGCAATTCGACCACATTACTGACCACTTCTCTAATACAACTATATTACTGACCACTTCTCTAATACAAGTGAGTTAGATCCCACATATGTACACTGATAGAACTCATCCCTATTAAAGGATGGTCAGCAATATAGTTGTGGTCTAAATAGTATTATTGTTTAGACACACATTCATGTGAGCTTGTAATAGCATGCGAAGTTACAAGTCATGACCACCTCTATACTTCGATGGAAAAAAAAAAAATTTAAAAGAAAAGATTCAATATACAACTTCCCCTTGATCTTGTGAGGAAGTCTCACATTGCCAACAAAGTTTGGAAGTATAAAACCACCAAAAAAAAAAAAAACACAAACCTGGAAGTAAAGGCGAATATTACATTTCCAAGCTTAATGCAAGAGCCTCCATTTCCAGATGGAGCCTTAGCCACATATTACAACCCTTCAAATCTCTCTATGAATATGTTCATCATGATCTGCGAACTTACTTAGTTCTCCATATTTCTGTACTCAGTTGTATCAATGATGTTCTCATCAGCCTCAGCAACCAATGTGTCCCCAACTTTTTGGGTCTTATTCTTGGTAGAGTCCCATGCAAAATCCGTCCTCTCCTTTGCCATGTCAACCAGATCCTCTGCCACCTCTGCTGCTTTTGCCGTGCCTTGTCTTGCTGTGTCTCCTACAAATCCTGTTACACTACTCATGTTATCAATCCTGGTGTCTCCTTCATCCCTGCTTGCCTCTGTCGGTGGCTTATTTCTTGGGTCCTAATATTTCATAGAATAAATAATAAGTCACGAGTATTTGTATCACATTTAGCAATTGCATTATATTCGATGATGATCATTTTTCTAATACGAAATTCATGTGAGAAAGACAGAAGTGACTGACAAATAATTTAATAAATAATGATGCAAATAACGTTGTTCATAAATAATATGTATACGTGTAAAGAATATGCTAAACATATAAATACAGGTAGCATATATCCAATAGTACTTGGTAGATTAAGATGCAAAAGAAGAAAAAAGGAGAGAGAAAGGACAAAGGACAAAGGACAAAGGACAAAGGAAAAGGAAAAGAGAAGAAATATATACTTGGGCACGTTCAAAAGAAGTGGAGAAGCAGGCATTGGATAAGCAGGATCGAAAACAAAAGTGATGCTCTTCCGGCAAAGATTTTGAGATGTTGAAAAGGGATCTCTTTGTCAAAGAAAATGTTGCTGCCATAATTGGACACGCTCAAATTCTCTCTGACACCCCTTGTAGGGCCCACTCCGGATTGTATTTCACTAATCCAAACCGTCTATTTTGTAGATACACATTCAAAGATCATCTCTACAAAAAATCATTTGAATCCGATATCATTTGACCATTCAATTGAGTTATTGAAAATTTTAGTACTTTCTTGAAGCACCGTGTTCATTAATTTTGTAGGACCCAATTAAATGTCGAAACGGTTTTCGATTTGTCTAATTTTTTGTAAGGATGATCTATGAATAAAGACCTAAAAATAGATGGTTTTGATCATTGGAAAAAAAATTGTAGAGTACCCTAAAGGGCGTCCCTCAAATAAAATTATTTGAGGAATCCCTCAATAGAAGAGGACTGTATATATATATATATATTTATGTATAGAGTGCCAGACAGATAACAGAGTGGCATATTCAGTGAGCAACACGTAGGCATATTTTGGACACGTGTTTTGGTTGTCTGGGGCACGTTTGGATCATGACTCATTGCGGCGTTGCAGGTATTCGACACTTGTTCAAATATCTTTAATATAATCTATCTACCGCTTCGGATTGTGGGCCGCAGATCATTCTAATAAGTGGCAGAAGTTTGCTGCCAGAAAAAAAGTAGAGTAAAAAGTTCTGTGCTACTCACATTAACTCTTACTCATCTGTTTTGTTAATTATGATCTTGTTAGATACACGCCACAATATTATACAAGTTGTATACAAGTTGTCTGGCAAAATTATATACTAGATATGCAGTAAAAGGACGTTACGTAGAAAGTTGAGGTTTCACTCTAAAATTAATTGGCAATGGGGGAAGTAGTCTAAGCCTTTGCTAGATCTCTCAACTTTCTAATATGTAACTTTTTACTTTCACATTCTCACACGCCTCCACACGTGTGGCGAATTTTCAAGCTTAACACGTGGACAACACATTTTGGGCTTTCACATGTGGGCAACCTGCTCTGATATCATGAATGAAGTTGAGGAATTGTCTAATTGGGCTTCTCCCCCATTGCTAATTGGTTTTGGGGTGGAACCTGTGTTGGCCCCTACGGCCACACGTGCTCCCACACTACCCAATATGTGTTATCCACGTATTGAGAGTATTTGTCCCACATTGAAAAGTTAAGGGACTTAGCCTGCTTTCGACAAAAAAGAAAAAAAAAGAAAAAAAAAAGGACTTGGCCTGAGTTTATAAGAAGTTAGGCTACTCCCCCATTGCCAATTGGTTTTGGGGTGGAATCTCAATTTCTTTCACATTACTCGTAATAAGCTTGAACAAATCTTGTTCATAATCTAGATGATCATTTAGTTTAGTAACACTCGGTCTCTACTTTATTGGAATAGTTATTTGAAGTTCAAATTTCATGGACGATAGTTGTTAGAATTAAAGAATACGACTAAGGAGTATGGAGCCATATAGAGCTCAACACAATAAAAAAAACTATACCTCAGCGCGTTCATAGGCAGTGGAGAAGTAAACCTTGGAGAATCCGCTAGAGGGTTGAGTCAAAGCTTCAGAGGCAACTGCTCTTCTTGCTATGAACGTTGTTGCTGCTATGTTTTGCTTACTTCCCTTTTTCGACCTTGTTATTTTTCTTCGGTTCTTCCTCATCAAAACTATGCTAGCGGTTGATGTAGTCACATAAACAAATAAATATCACGAGAAGGTGAGCGAAACGTGGAGGGGTTTTGGAAACACAAGGACCTCCTATTTTGGTGATCATACACATTACATTTGGGCTCAGAGAAATGTAGGCTCCAAATAAGACCCAATTGAACAGATTGATTCTGGTTTGAGCCCAAAAAAATCAGCCCACTTCTCTTTTCCTTTATGTGGACAGAGCAGAAAGTTGGTGGTGGAGGTGTAACAGCAGAAGTTCTATAGTGAGGGTGTTGAGGTTCTATCTGTTAACTGTTGTATTAAATTGGTTAATTGTTGTATAAAATTAGTGTTTCCCTCTTTTCGGTCAGGTAGGCCGATTGAAAGAGTTTTGGATCCTTCTTCTTTTTTGAGTGTGGGGCGTGCCACCACCAAGCCCCGAATTTGAGCTTGAATGGAATGTGAATAGATGAATGTGTTGCGTTCGAGATCTGACTTTAATCAAACGATTGTTCGGCCGAGCAAGGAACCTCCTCACGGCCTAGGTTCTTTCACTACCTCAGAGTCAAGGCTTTATGTAAGTAACCAAATTATGTGGAGTGGGTGGAGATGAAGATTGAAGGTGAAATGTAATGAAACGAAGAACACGTGCATAAAGTATAAGGTGCTTGAATTTAAATATAATTAAAAGACAAGTGCAGAAAGTAAAGTGCATAAATAAATAATTTAAAGACCAATGCGTAAAGTAAAGAATGTAAAGACAAGTGCGTAATTTAAAGTGCGTGAAATAAAGAATTTAAAGAAGAGTGCGTAATGTAAATTGCGTAAATTAAATAATTGAAATGCAAGTGCGTAAAGTAAACTAGATTACAAAGAACAGTAAAGAAACATGAATTGAAGTTAAAATAGAATTGAAAAACAAGAACAAGAATGTAAAGGCATAATTGAAATCTACGGAAACTAGAACGGGAAAAATAAGAACTAGGCTATGGTTACATTATGCTACTCTTAGGATAGAAATTGAAGAGAATGTAAAATGACAAGTTGTGTGTTGTGGCGGGGGTCCTTTTTCTCTTCCATAAACTTGGTATTTATAGGGGCTTCGGTGCGTCTCAATTTGGTCAGTCGTCAATTGGCCTTCAAATCAATCATAATTGCTCCAGAATATCTTCAATTCCTTGTCTCATGCGTGTGATTTAATGTGAATAATAATATTTGATTTGATTTTCCTTCCATCTTGAGCTCTCCCACAATAACTTCAGTTGACCATCAAGTTGGCATAATTCCTATTTGAATTGTAACCTATGATAAAATCCTCATACGGATTATCTCTCTCCTTATTTAAACATTGACTGATTTTATGTATTCGGCCTCTTTTAGTCTTCCGACTGTATCTATATTTTTGCCCGCATATAGGCATATCTACATTTTCGGTCGCATATAGGCTTTCGACCGCTTTTATGCTCTCGACCATATTGATGTGTTCGGCCAGATTGGTGTACTCCACCACATGTAGATATTGTGCTACATTTATGATTTTGGGCTTCTATCTGACCTTATTGATTAGGCCCACCGAAATATAACTTGGGCTCACTATTAGCTTAATTGTCGGATCTCAGGCCTGACCTGGTCAAATTTCAACCAAGCTCAAACAATTGGTTAGTTTGATCCGATGCTTAAGAGATAAGACCTCGTCTCACTATAGAATGATTCAGTGTAACATAGCATATAACTTTAGGCACTTGAATAAAGTCAAGCGAGTCAAAAGAGGAGGATTTCTTTAGACATCTTAGAGCTTAAGATATAAACCCTGGTGGTCCACTGCAAAAGATGCAGCCATGCCATCAACTTTCATAAGTTCCCATTAAAGAGAAGTCCAATCATTGTTTTGGCAGGGGAGGAAACAAAGACTTGATTACATCATCAAAAAGCTTCAGCACACAAAGAAGATTGGAAGCTCAAAGCCTAAAAACATGTTTTATTCTCCTTGTCCCAAGTAATCCACAAAGATAGTGTTTAAAATTATAGATGATGCTTAAAATAAACCTACATAAATACATAAAGATTGTTCTCTTATCAAACGTGTTGGTCCAATATGAGATTTATATTGCTAGGTTGTGAATTTAGATCACACATTCAAACAAGAATGTTCTCTATTTTTACTTATTCAGTCAAGAATGTTCTCGTTTGCAATTTGACTGTGGACATTTTAATGCAACAAATGCATGCATGTCTACAGTCCATTTCAGATGTAAAGGCAGGGGAGTAGATAATTTGCTTTTGGAATCACTATCCTTTTGAATAAGCATGTCCAATAAGAACACATCTCTGTTTAATTATTTTCTGAAGATTTTACAAAGGTGGAATGTCCATTGTGATTGTTATCAGCTTTTCTCTTGGGGGATGGTGACTCCCCCAACTTGGACAAGAAAAAAAGCCAGAAAGCCCGTTTATCAGTAATGAGGGTTCTGCTCATAAGAGAAGAATTTAAAAAGCCTTACAGGTCTTGAATTATAATGAACAAAAAAGATATGGATGAAATATTAGAAACTCACTGTCACTGTATATGTAATAAGTAACAATTCATATGCATTATAATATTATATACATATAAATAATTTCAGGTATTCAAGTCATGTGTCTACAATGAAGCAAACTAGATACAAATGCTAGGAAAAGAAAAAGCATTTCAACTGCTATGTGCCTTTCATCACCAGAGAACACAAAACTGCCTATAATAATAATAATAATATATAAGGAAAAGAGGACAGAAGTTCTACAAATTTTGAAATGCTTATTTCGGGTAGAAGTGGCCAACATAGCCTTTGTATACATATTACATCTTTGAGCATAAAGTACCGAAGGAGTGTTTTCTATAAGAAACCAAAGAGACTGCACCAACCATAGACTTGCAATAGTGTTGCTTTACAGGTATACCTTTCCATTTTGGGATCCTAAGGGAACCTCAGTTCAGTTCCATAGGATGAAATGAAACGCAGCAAGGATATTCATTGTGTCGCACTCTCAAATCCAATACCATCGAGCCACGAGACAACTTCTTCAATAGACGGTCTCTGCCTTGGATTGGGATCTAGGCATTTGCAGGTCACACCAAGCACTTCTAAAAGCTGCTTCTCATGATCCTTATTCCAAATTGATGAGTCTATGATCTCCTCCTCTCTCTTCTCAGATTTCATTTGAAACATCCATGATACCAAATCTCTGCAGTTTTTCCCTCTGCAAACTTCTACAGGCCTCCTACCAGTAAGAAGTTCAAGAAGAACAACACCAAAGCTGTAAACATCGCCCCTACAGGTTGCAGTCAATGTCTGACTATATTCAGGAGGAATATAACCCAAAGTCCCCACCAAATCTGTCGTAACATGAGTGTCATAAGGACGAAGTAGCCTTGAAAGACCAAAATCAGCCAGGTGAGCTTCAAATTTTTCATCCAGAAGAATGTTGCTCGTTTTTATATCCCGATGCACTATATTTGGCTGACAGCCCTTATGCAAGTAGGCTAATCCACGAGCTGCACCTTGAGCTATCTTAAGCCTTGCATCCCATTTCAGAAGCGAAACACCATCAACACTTTCATGCAGCCAATAATCCAAACTTCCATTCTCCATGTAGGAGTAAATTAACAACCTGTCATTACCATGCCGACAATAACCTTGAAGAGAAACAAGGTTCTTGTGCTGAGCTCTTGAGAGGGCTTCCACTTCAGCTTGAAACTCACGTTCCATCTGTCCACATTCCCCAGAAAGTCTTTTGATTGCAGCTTTTGTGCCATTGGGTAGGTTGGCTTTGTAAACCAGACCATAACCACCACAACCAATTATGTTTGCTTGGTTGAAATTGTTTGTAGACTTTAACAAGTCTGTTACTGTAAGTTCCTTACAGTCTGAATTCTGAAAAAGCACCAATTTTGAAGATGCTAGTGCTCCGGATAACCTGTGCGGCCTGCTGAGGTCGTCATCAAAATCATCATTTTGATCCTTTACTCCCCTCCTAGACATTTTAAGTAGACCAACTGCAAGAAGCAAAGCAATCCCAACCACTATGCTGATTGTGACACAAAGGATGCTGTTCCGACGAAATCTGTTGTTTGAACTGGATGGCATTACAGGCTTGAGACTTGTATTACTGACATCACCACATGGGATATATATTTCCCCACAAAGTCCAGCATTACCCTCAAAGCTTGAGCTCGGAAAGCTTAAGAACTGTCCTTCGTTGGGAATTACCCCATGCAAGTGATTATTTGCCACACTAAACTTAGACAAGAATGTGAGCTTGCTAAGCGACGGAGGGATGGAACCATGCAGATCATTGAATGATAAATCCAATGTTTCCAAGTTCTCCATCTCTGAGATAGAGCTGGGGATGGTCCCAGTAATGTTGTTCCTGCTCCAATCCAAAGCATGGAGCTGCTTCAGTCGTCCGATTTCAGGCCAAATTGTTCCGTTTATTCTGTTATTGCTCAAGTATATTGAAGGAGGAAAATTCGAGACCTGGTTGTATTGCAGGCCACTAGCACTCTTATTTCGTTTAACAAACAGCGGGATGCCAGCAGATGCAATAAGATTTGAATGACTGCAATTTGTAGATACGAAGCTTTTCAGCTCTGTCAGACTTTTCGGGATTTCTCCAGTGAGAGAGTTATTTGAAAAGTCCAAATAAAACAAGTTCTCCATCTGACCAATCCATGGAGGGATGCTGCCATCCAATTGATTCCATGACAAATCAAGTACTTGTAACTTCCTGCAGCTCAATAACCAAACTGGAATTTGGCCTTTAAGAGCACAATTCCCAAGTGCTAAAACCATTAAGCTTTCAAACCCACTTGCATTTTTTGGAATCTCCTCACCAAGGAAATTTTTTGTAAGAATAAGAGTCGTGAGATTTTTGCACTGCTGCAGCACAGAGAGTGCCCCAGATAAGTTCACAAAACTGTTATTTGACAATGAGATAAAGAAAAGGGATGTGAGTTTTGAAAAATCTTCAGGGATTGAGCCCCTGAATTTATTCTTAGCAAGGCTTAAAGTTTTTAACTCACGACAATAAGACAGTGAATTTGGAAGGAAGCCAGAAAAACGATTAGTAGCAAGATCCAGTGTGCAGAGATTAGGAAGACCAGTGAAATTCAGATCAATAGAACCTGATAGAGAATTGTTTCGAAGATCAAGAACTCGAAGATTTGAGCAGAGTGCCAAGGTTGAAGGCAATGGCCCAGATAACATATTTGAATGTGCAACTAACAGTTCTAGTCGTCTAAGGTTCCCAAACACATTTGGAAGTTCACCAAAGAATTGGTTTCCAAAAATGACTATGGTCTTGAGGCCAGAGAGCTTACTCAGTTCCTTGCTTATCGGGCCGGAAAGAGAGTTCCCAGAGACCGAAAGCTGCTCCAAAGCTGAAAATGAATACAAAGACTCAGGTAGATGGCCTGCAAATGAATTGTAGTCCAAGTGCAACTGTTGGAGAGACCTGCTGCAATTTTCTAAGCCTTCAAGACTGCCCGTGAGACGGTTCCAAGATATATCAAGAATTTGAGCTTCCCTGGAAGAGCTACAAATTTGAGGATTGAACTGACCAGTGAATGAATTGTTGCTTATGTTAAACACCACAAGATGTGGGAATCCTCCTAGCTCAGACAAATTGCCTTGGATTGAATTGCTTGAAATATTCAGTACTTTAATAGACTTCAAACCAGAAAGCGCACCTGAAACTGGTCCTGACAGCATGTTATTGCTCAAGTCAAGAACTTCCAGGTGATTCAAGAATGAGAGCTCTGCAGGCAATCCACCTTCAAGATGATTCAGAGAAAGATTAAGCAACTTCAGCTGATCCAATTGTCCCAACGAGCGCGAAATCGACCCTTTGAGACTCCTGCTGGGAAGAATCAACTGGGTGACTCTACTAGCAACTGTCCCATTGTTCACATTCTCACAGACAACACCATCCCATTGGCAGCAAATTGAAGTCTTGTCCCATGCTGTGATAATGGACCCATTTGTAAGGTTTCCTGCAAACTCTCTCAGTGCATGGAGATCATTTCGATCACAGGATTGGATTGGGGAATTAAGACCCAAAGAAGAAGCAAGATAGCAAGCCAAGAATAGACATTTGAGGAATGTCATTGGAATAAACCCCAGTGTCCCCATTTCTGAAACCAAAGCAGAGCCCCAACTCAAGGCAAGGCTAACAATCCTATAAAACTCAGCTGAACAAGATGTTATTGGGCATGCACTGCTTTTCAGAAAAAGAAAAAAAGAGGAAGGAAGATATCCAAATGAAGAAACTTCTACACCCAAATCCCCAAAGCCCTTCACTTTAAAACCCAGCTTGCAACTTCAAATGAAATAAAATTTACAAGTGAGTAAAACAAATGCAGTCACCAATGCCCGCTTGGAGGATTGAGATCCCAAGACCACAAATATGGAAGCGCAGAAACTTACTTCAATCTGAAGATGTTGAGCAAACAGTGCCCCGTTATAGAAAGAGAGAACACACACAAAAGAAGGAGCTTAAGTACTCACATCCCAAAGCACCTCAGGACTTCGAATTTTAATAACAATTCGGATTAAGAAGGGGATATCTGAAAGTGAACGCAGAATAAGAGCTGCGTTCCTCACAGTTTTGTCCTCTCCAAGGCACTTGTTGCACTCATCGATGATTGGGATGTATAAGAACAAACGGTCCAATGCGACTGCAACGAATGATAAATAAAAATGTGTAAGCTGGCTTTACCATACGGAAAAAACCTGCTGCTGTTGTTGACGATGGTGTTTTCGTTGGAGTTGGATTCTTGCTACTTGGCTCTTGTCCCACAACACTGTCTGAACCTGTTCCTAGTGTAATGCTGCTCACCAACAGAAATAAATTTTAGAATAGCGGAAACAGAAAAAGGGAAAAGGAAAAGGAATATATAGATTTCAATTTAATCTTCTTCTTTTTTAAATTATAAAGGAAATCAATAATTGTATTCATAAATTAGCTAAGCACAAAGAACATAAGTCACAACCACCTGTATATCCACAAAGGGTTAATACGAAGATGGAAATATAGTAACGTTAATCTAGATGTATAAAAGCGCACACTGACTGTATCAAGCGCACACAAGGTGTATGAGAGATTTTATGATGATTTGGCAAGGCCACCCACTATTCACGTGAATAGTGGCTGCCCTAGCTCCCCCCTTGCCATGGCTAAGGGCAATATGGGTGGAGTTGCTCTAAAAACAACAACTTGCAAGTGAAGCAATGAACACTGACCGCTTAAAAAAAGTGAAGCAGTATTTCAAAACCAGTTGAAAGATCCTCCAAGTCCCCACATGAGCTCAAGAGTCAAGACCCTTGACTAAAAATCAGCAACCCCAACCAAACCCCCTATTTTGCTGAACAAGCATCCTCCCTCTACACCAAAAGAGAAACACCCAAATGCACAAATTTCAAACCCACATCCCAAAATCATCACAAAACACCAAATGAAAAAGCACGCAAGAGAAGCATAAGAAAAGGAGGAAGCTTTTGAGGCCTACCACTAGAACCATGAACCCTCAGAGCCCCACAGTGAAATGGAAAAAGGTTTCAGGGTTTCACAAGCATTGCCATCACTTGGCAGTAAAGTAACCCAACACAGCAGAGTCCCCCGCTTTTTTGTACCTAACATCAAACAGTGAGTGAGTGAGTGAACAGTGACCACCTTTTCCACATTTGGGTCTTCTCCAATTTCAAAACCAGACGTCTCTCTCTCCCTGAATTTTCAAAGCCAAAAAACAAATGAGATAGAATATAAAAAAGAAGAAGAAAAAAGCAGTCAGATATTTCAAATCAAAGACACAGTAGTGTAGTGCAGTACAGAAAAGGAAACTTCTCTCTTTCTTGAGAATCTTTATTTTATTGGGCAAACACACTGCTGAGAGGCGAGAGGTTGGGGGTTATTTTAGTGGGTTGATTTTGATTTTTGATTTTGATTTGAACTCGGCACTCAAGGAGCTGACTTTTTGCTCAAATTTTCTCTTGGATTTTATCTCAGTCTGCAAAAGTCACACTCTTTGTCAATACCCAATACCTACTATTGTCTCCTTTCTCTTCTCTCTCTGCAGAAAATCAAAATTGAAAAAACAAGTCAAATTATTGAAATTATTTTTGTGTTTATGGTAGGCCCCGGTTTGATGACGTTAGGACGAGGTTTAGTGCGGTCTAACGAGGATAGTATACTCTTAGCTTCACGCTTTCGTGTCGCTCGTGGAACTAGTTACTAGTTTATACTCTTCATATGTGAAAGAAGTGGAGAAGGATGTTTGGGCGTGGCCTACACGCGTTGTGCCAGCCCGGCTGGTGAATGAAAATAGTTGAGTGGAGAGTCAAAGTGAGCAACAGTAGATGCTTTGCGGTGGATCGAGCGGCGGTAGGCGGACTTCGCGGGTATAGGTTATAGGCAGCCGTTGGATCCAAAATAGGGGAAGTTCTTTTCTTCAGCCACCGGATTTTCGGGTCAACCACTCAACCTACCCTCACGTGAATTCACCCAACCCTCATACACTTTTTCTACTTTTTCTTTTTACCAAAAATAATTTTTTTTATAACGAAAATTAACCCCAACATAACCTCTTCCCTTTTCATTTCTTTCTTCTTATTATTTAAATCTTGATTTTTGTTTTTGCTTGGTGTTTAATCTTAGTCGTGTATTATAAATCTAAGGATGTGTGAGTAACAATAAGCAATTTGTAATTCAAGCGGTTAAGATCAGTCTCCTGCATATGAGGTCTTATAATTCCTCATCTCTCAATATCGTTTATATAAATTAGACTAGCCTCTTGACACTTGCTCACAAATGTGCCAATTGATTTTCTTTTTTATTTTATTTTTAGAATTAAGAAAATATAACATGGGTAGTTATGTTCCATAAAAGTAGGATCTATTATCTGATTTTGTTTTTAATTTTAATTTTTTAAATATAAAAAAAGTGAATTTATCATATTATCCTCATTTAATTAATAATTTCAATTCTTAATATTTGAATTAACTAATGACATTTTTTGGTATTTTAAATGTTCATCATTCTCTGCCTTTTGCTTTATATATATAGATAAATAAATAAATGTGTGAGCAACAAAATAAAAAAATTCATAACATGTACTTGTTAGTTAGGCAATAACAAACAATATCAAAACAAGTTTGCTTAAAATTACAAGATGAAATTTGATGAAAAATATTGCAACCCCCACCACCCCCAAAAAAAAAAAAAAAAAAACTTGACAAAAGTCAACTGGTAAAAGTTATAGCTTAAAAAGTTGACATGGGTTAAAAACTCATTATGTTATCTTGGCTGGTTACAATTTCTTTTTGCCTTCAGTGCTGGGAACTTTTGGTAAACTTTCATGATTAAACCTCACAGCTGACAAGTGAAAAGCTTTACACAAATCAAGGGATTCATCCTTAAATTGATGACATTTCCCACGATAAAAAAAACATCACTGATAGCTTATTGATGGGCTTTGCCTTTAGGTCGTTGACAACGCTCAAAGCAATGGTTTAGAAAAAGATACCACACATTAAATGTTAATTGGATTTTCTCTATCAACCGCAAAGTGCTAGGACTAGATCACGAACTAGCTCTGGCAAAAACCAAAGCAAACGGATTATCAAATGCCCAAGAAGGAAAGAAAGGGAGAGGTTGCCGGCAAAAAATTGTTATAGGATGTGGAAAGAAATTTGGAGTTGTTCTGTTAAGAGAGTAGTTTTCCGGTGGGATATGTATTTATTGATACTATATATCTTATGGCTTGTATATTTATTAGGAATGGACTTAAGGATTTGGAATTGGACTAGTTGATCAGATTCCTAGTTTTAAGGGTAAATAATTATGGATTAAGATTTTAACATAGGACTCACATGATTTTTGATACTTATGCGTTAGTAAATGCATGGGATTAGCTCAGTTTTTACTCAGTTGGGAGCCTCCTGGTTTAGATATGTTGAAATTAAATATGGATGGTTCTAGGAGAGCAGCTTCAGGTTGTATTGATGCTGGCGGAGTGATCCGTGGGGTTAATGGCAATTGGATTTGTGGTTTTGCTGTGAATTTAGGCAAGGGGCAACTCCTTGAGGTTGAGCTTTGGGGCTTGTATTTTGGGCTTTATTTGGTATGGGATAAAGGTTTTTCTAATCTTCTTATTGAGATGGATGTTGCAATTGTTGTTTCCCTTGTTCAGCAAGTTGGAACCTTAAGTTGTCATCCTCTTGTTGCGTTGATTCAGAGCTGTTGTGTTCTTATGAGGCGTATTAGCAACTGTCACCTTACTCATGTTTACAGAGAAGTGAATGTTGTAGCTAATCGTATGACTAACTGGAGCTTTAACTTGGATTTGGGGGTTTGTTATTTGGATGAGGTCCCTGCTTGGGTTAGCTTTTTCTTGGAGGATGATTTTTTAGGTGTTGTTAGGCCTCGCTTGATTTGTACTAGTTAGTTGTCATTTCTTTTGGGGGTTTGTCCCCCCTATCTCATAAAAAAAATGCATGGGATTAGAATAATTCTAATATCCATGTGTC
>NC_024128.1:10570190-10666143 GCF_000346735.1 Prunus mume | reverse complement strand
TTGGGTGCATTTTTGCTCACCACCTTAACCCTAGGTGTACCCTCACCACCCCTCCCAAAAGTTGACACATGTCCATGAGTTTAACTATAGTTAATTCTTATTTTTTATTTATTTGATAACATTATTATGAGAGAGAAACAATACTTCAATAAGATTTTTCCTGATTTACCCTTATTAACCTAGCAAACTTTCCACTTTTTTAAAATTAATTAACAACTCCCCAAATAATAATCTATGCTGATCTTCAATTGCAAGCTTCCTCCATTTGTTCAGTGAAAGATAGGTAATAATCTATCCTGCTTTTTTTTTTTTTTTTTATAGTACTTTGTATTGCTTGATTATTTTTTATACTTTGGTGATTGCTCTGCGTTATTTAGTTTTTTTAGTCCATGATGTTGGTATGTCTGGTGGATCAAGACTAGCACAGAAAGGAATGATAGAATGAACCATACTGCAGAGCCAGAGTAATGAGACAATGAAGGGTATTATTGCAGAGCTTGGTTCCTTCATCGTTTTTGGAATTTCTGCAACTCCAATATATTTTGCTCCTATGGAGTAAGCTTTATTTAGAATAATAAAACCAGAATTAATTAGTCCAAAACTTGCAACATCATAATTAACTCATCGGTTGAAGAAAGAAAACAGGTTCAAGGATATTGAGAAATTGCAACGTAATAATATATTGAAGAACAGTGTAACTTTTGGGCGTGTATAAAAAGAGTTAACTAAAGCCAATTGAGATTCAAAGTATCTGGGTGTGTTCTTCAAAGTATTGAAGCCTGTGAATTGATATTCATATTAAAGCACGGGATATAAAGCCAATTGCCAATTATTTATTTGGGTAGTTGTTAATTAATTTAGAAAGGTGGAAAGTTTGCTAGGTTAATAAGGGTAAATCAAGAAAAATCTTATTGAAGTATTGTTTCTCTCTCATAGTAATGTTATCAAATAAATACAAAATAAAGAATTAACTATAGTTAAACCAATGGACATGTGTCAACTTTTGGCAGGAGTGGTGAGGATACACCTAGGGTTAAAGTGGTGAGCAAAAATGCACCCATATATTAATAGGAAATAAATATCCATAATTTGCTAGGAAGTAAATCTCATTAATTGTTATATTAACTCACGTCAAAAATTCATTGGGGATTGTGGTGTAGCCTAGAATTAACAAGATTATGTTGCACCACGTAACTTGCCAATAAGTAAGAGTTTTCCACATAAAGTGGCAAATATTGAAGCAACCAGAAAATTTATGCCATATGAACTCCGTCCTCATTTTTATGGTCACTTTGTCACAGTCATAGGCAGGGGCGGATCCACATAGGAGCAATGGTGGTCAATTGACCCCTGCAACCTTTGAATCCTCCATTAGAGCAGCCAAAGTTGACCCTCGCAATGTGTTCGACGAAACGCCCCAAAGGAGCAAACCTATGTCTGTGTGCAGCTGAAGGAGAAGAAGCGCAGCGCGCGCCTTCTCTTTTTTTTGTTCGCTCGACGTCAAAACGACGGCATTTTGGCTCAAGTGTTAAAAAAAAAACCCTTAGCTGCTGCCCGATAAAATAGATTGGGGGATGGGTTTTTAACACAATGCTCTCATTCAAACCCTAAATCCCCATCCCCAACCCCTAATTCTACCCAATCCAATCCGAAGTTATATTTGTTAGGAGTTTTTTTATTATATTGTTTTTTTTTTTCTGAAATTATATTGTATTTGTTAGTTTGTATTTTTAGGTATTCTTTTTTAACAGTTAGAAATGCCGATGATACAAGAAATGTATATATTTTGCACTATTAAAAGACATTAATGAATATGTTCCTGCCTTTTCTTGTAGCATCTATAGAGAGAAGACTAAAGATTTTGTTTTTTTTTTTTAAAAAAAAAAAACCTATACCAAGAAATTGATGAAAGAACACTTGGAGGATCACTATCATTTAATTTGATAGGAAAGATGAGTACCTGCTAAATCTTAGAAGATCAATTGTAAAGGATTTCGGGCCATGATTTCTGCTATGTTCTTCAATTTTCTTCTTATATTAGATTCAATTGCATATTCATCCTCTTAAGCAAAGTCTACTATATCTACTCTTTTGTTTGATTAAAAAGAATTAACTGGATTAATTTTTGTGTTTGTTAGTTTGAATAAATTAGGGTTTTTTCTATTAAAAGAATTAGTTTTTTTTTATTAGATTGTATTTTTTTAGTTTGTATGCTTTAATTAGATTGTATCTTGGTAAATTGGATTAATTTTTGTCTTTGTTAATTAATGAATATTAATATATATATATAATTTTTTTCTCTTGATTGGTTGTTGTTGGGATTTTATTTTGGTTAGTTTGAATGAATTAGGGTTTTGTTAGCTTGAATGATTTTTTAGTAGATTGTATTTGTTAGTTTGTATGGTTTTATTTATTAACTATGAATTAGAATATTATAGTTTCATTTTGATGGGCCTATTTTATATAGAATTTCTTTTAACATTTTACATGTTGACCCCCAGAATGAAAATTCATGAATTCGACACTGGTCATAGGCATCTTCAAGTGAAACACAAAAAAGTGGACGTGGTCAAATCTAGAGTTGAAAGTAAAAGTGTTACCAAAATTTGAAAAAAAAGAAAGTAAAATGTAGAGTCGACATAAGATCTCAAGGAAGGAGGTCATGTGTTGCAGTTTGCATATAGAATTATACACAAGTTCGAGGAGATCCGGCATCAATGGCCTAAAGCATTTATAAAACACCATCTTGTCAAAAAGTCTTCGTACGACTTACATTACCTAATTCATATAATATTTATCAACCATTCTTGATTTATGCACTTGGCTTAAACAAACCAGCCAAAACTTTCTTTGAGACTCTCTAATCAGCAATGGGGTTGAAGCACCAAACTCCCAAAAGCTCTTCTTCCAACTTCCTCTCTTGTAGATATTCAACCATTTTCACCTTACTTCTACTCTTTACATCCTTTTTCCTCTTCTTTGCATCACTTAGGAACATCCAGGAACCATTCTTCTGGGCTGATTATACCCAATTCAATGGTGATCTTAGAGATGCTAAATTCCCATGGAACAAACTTTGCTTCGGGCCGACTTTTGAAAAGCTCAAGATTGCTGTCTTCTCCAAGACATGGCCTGTTGGTGCAGCCCCGGGCGGTATGGAGCGCCATGCTTCCACTTTGTACCATGCACTTGCTGCTAGGGGCCATGAGATTCATGTCTTCACTGTGCCTTCAGATAGGAGGCCTCGCTGGGACATACATGAAGGTAACCTTCATGTCTATTTTGCAGCAAATGATCATGGCTCAGTCAACATCTCTTTAGCATTTGATGTTTTCAATAAAGTGAATGAAAATGGGGCATTTGATTATGTGCATACTGAGAGTGTTTCTTTGCCTCATTGGCGTGCGAAAATGGTGCCTAATGTGGCTGTCACTTGGCATGGGATATGGTATGAAATTATGCACTCCAAATTACTGCAAGAGCTTCTTTCAAATCCAAAAGGGCAGCTATCAGAGCCTATGACAGAGCTTCATGAAGCAATGCCAAGGCTTGTCGAAGAAATTCGATTCTTTAAAAGCTACACTCAACACATATGCATAAGCAGTAGTGCTGGTGAGGTTCTAGTTAACATCTATCAACTCCCCCAAAGAAATGTCCATGTCATACTCAATGGGGTTGATGAAACAGAATTTACCCCGGATCAAAAAGCAGGTGCAAGGTTCCAAGAAAAATATGGGGTGCCTGCCAATGTGAGCCTTGTGATGGGAGTTGCAGGGCGGTTGGTCAGGGACAAAGGGCATCCGCTTCTCTACGAAGCCTTTTCTTCAATTGTCAGCCGCCACCCTGGTGTGTTTTTGCTTGTAGCAGGGTCAGGTCCTTGGAGAAGAAGGTATGCTGAATTAGGCCCCAATGTGAAGGTTCTAGGAGCATTGGAGCCATTGGAGCTGTCTAAATTTTACAATGCACTCGATGTGTTTGTGAACCCAACATTGAGGCCCCAAGGGCTTGATCTTACATTGATTGAAGCAATGCAAAGTGGGAAGCCAGTTCTAACCCCAAACTATCCAAGCATAGTTGGGACAGTGGTTGTGGATGAAGAATTTGGATACACATTTTCACCCAATGTCGTGTCTTTAGTAGAGGCCTTAGAGTCAGCAATTAGAGATGGGCCTAATGTGCTGAAGAGGAAAGGCCTGGCTTGCAAGAAATATGTGGTTTCAATGTTCACTGCAACTAAAATGGCATCTGCTTACGAGCGTTTCTTTCTCTGCATGAAGAACACAAAATATTGCCAGTACCCTCTTCCCACAGACTGTTAAAAGTTCGTTCGGAGTTCCACCGTTGAAGCAACATTTGGTATATGAATATTTATACACTTTTGAATCTTATTTACTTATATATATGATGTACTTATCTGGCCAAATAAATTTGTGCATTAGCCTTCTTGAACATTTTTCCATACTGATACCAATTGTATCTCTTTCCTTCACAGTTATAAGTTAAACTTGTATTAACATTCTTTACAAATATGTACTTGTTTAAGTGTACTATTTAAACATGTAATCTGATGACAGACGTTGGCTTGAACTTGTGAGAAGGTAGCCATCCGGATTTTGCCCCTCCTTTCAGTTATTGCTTGAAATTATCTCTGTTTGAATGCACCTTAGTTCAAAACAAATTGGTACAGCATCAAAGCTAATCTATAACCAATGAGTTTTAGGAGTCAGCCAGTGAGTCCTATGGAACCGGGCACATTTAAATCATGCTTAGGATTATGTCTGCTATGAAAGCAACATAATCAGATTAATCATATTGGTGAATCTAGCACTAGTGCATAGTGTTAATGTTAAGTATGAAACTTTTCATGATCTAGATGATCTGGCATTAGTAGTTACTGAGACAAAACTCTAATTAAATGAACACAGCAAGAGCAGAATGATTGGTCCTAGATGTCACATAAATTTAAAACCGGATCAGTACAACAATGGCATACATATAGAGGGGTACAAAAGTTAGCATGGTGCAACTTGGAAGTTCAACAGGTAAGGCATGCATTTCACAGCTGATAACTAGAAAACTCAATAAGGAAATACTTTCTAAGTTTACAAAACCAAAACAAAACAAAACAAAACAAACAATTAGAGTGAGATCAGATCGCCTGAAGAAAGGTTGTAACATGATGAATAAGAGACTTTCCAGCTTGATCAGATTTGCAAAAATAGCGCTTTTCATAACTTGGATTGCTCAGATGATCAAAGATCTTTGCTCCCTGGCAAATGTGTAATGCTAAAGACACCAAAACAAATCCCAACACTTCGCATCCCAACTAATAATAACATACTACTATGTCATCCGCTACATCATTTGGTGACTGAATTTTGAGAAAAGTTTTGGTGACTCTATTGTTATTTCTGGCAAAAACATTCCCAAATTGCCTAATGATGTTGGGGATCTGGTCCTCCGGGTGAGGTTCTCTTTATATCTCCATCCAGAAGAAACCTTCTCTGATAAGACTCATTTTTTGGCACATGAAACCCCAGTTTACGCAAGAAAAGGCGGCTATCAGTCTTATGTGGCAGGGTTGAGAACACAAGAGAAAGACGTGCCTCTGAACTCACTACAAGCATTGACAGAATGATTAAGAATGCTATCAACAATCTTGCCCTTGGAAAGCTAGGCATAATGATCATTAAAGGGCTTAAAATTAAATGACAACTAAGAAAGGAAGTACTGTAAATCTAATCACCAAGGTGAAGTAAGCAGCTTTGAGCATAACAAGAGGCCCCCTATATAAACATAACTAGAGGGAGACACGGTGAAGGGCTTAAAATGAAAACTAAGAAAGGAAGTATAGCTGTAAAGCTTAATTAATTACAAAAATGAAGCAAATAGCTTTCAGCATAGAGGCCCCCTATATATAATATTATATATATAGAGGTACAGTTCATCAAGTCGACGAATCTCTCTTAGAGGCCTTTGAATTGTGTTAAGCTCTAATGTGTATTTGAATACTGCAGGATATCAGGTTGTTAATGGAAAATCTTATAAGCAGATAACTACAATTCAGGAAATGCCTGTCTTGTCTGATATGGAGTTTTATATACACTTTCTTAAGTCACTCCCAATCACACAATTGGATCTTGCTGACATTGCATTTGAAGGATTATCCGTAGCGTGCGCAGCCCTTCCCCCTACCTACATTGTCCTTCTCATATATAGTACATGACCATACAAGTCTGCCTCTGATATTGCTAATCTTAGTGTACATTTATATTCTTAGGTCTTTCTGACCTAAAAAACAAAAGAAAGATTATTGGGTTTAGGTCTTGCTTAAGTATGTTAAAGCTTCAATAGCATAGCCAATGTGTAATGTGAAATTCAAAAGCATCACACACATATATTCTGTAATCCATTTGCATTAGTTCTTTCTAAATGTATCTCTTCCTCTGTAATTGCTGTCTCTTTTTTAATGAAGTTTCTTTGTGACCAGAAGAAATAAATACAAAGAGCCAACTTTTTCAAAATATATATTTTTTCTTCAAAAAGTTCTTGTGGAACTATTAGAGGCAAACAAGATCAAGATGGATGGTAGAAAATGGCAGGAAGGTCAAGAAAGACATCATTTCAGGATTTGATGAGAGAATCACATCTTCTCTGGAAAGCTACTAGTTAGCAATTTGGATAATGGAAATTAAGGGACTCATGCCTTCACCTAATTAAGATCCTATCTGCTCTACAGACAGGAAATTGGATAAGTATAAAAAGCACTATGCATGAAACACTGACTCATCCAGCTTATAAGTCAAAAGAATGAGTTTAGAATTACTAGTCATTCATCATTTCCTCCGTCTCTTTCCATTTGTTAGGAGATTATCTATTCAAATAATTTGAAGTTTTTTAGTTACCCTGTAAATGATTTCCACCCATGGTAATCTGTACCCTGTTCTTTTACCCTCCAAATGATTTTTTACCATGTTTTCACACAGCTAGAGCCTAGATGCTATTGCTAGCATACAAGGATCTGGTCTTCAGGTAAAGCCATTTGTGTTTCCTGCAGTTTCTGTCCTGCCAATGTTCAAGATAGATACCAAAGTTGTTGATCTGTCAAAGTGCTCCTTAATTTCATTTCACTTGTAGAAAATTAATTAATTAGGGAAAAAGTAAAACACCTTTCTATATACAATATAGTATTGGCAAGCCAGTGCTAAACAAGAGATTAATGAAAGTTATCAAATTAATATTAATTTGCTGATAACTTTATTGATTATGACCTCCCCTCTGTAAACAATAAGAGATAACTCTTGTCCTGTTTGGGGCACTACTCAAAGTTTGAATGGGATGGATTGCTTATGATTGATGAGAGATAAACTAAAACTATGTAAATAGTTATTATATATATGTATATATGCAGGTACATATAAACTAAAACTATATATAATTTCCTAGAACAGCTTTAATTATTTTTTTTTATCAGTCTGTTTATTTATTTATTTTACTTTTATCTACCCCATGACATGATTCAAAAAAGTTAAAAGTTACTCACTCACCATAGAAAAAGTTATATATCAATTTCTAATTATTTATCCATGTTACATTCAGACTACAAGTTTCAACACTAATCGAGGGGGAAATCATCAGTTGATTAGAACTAGAACTTTATGCATCTCATTCAAACAAGAAAACCTAGCTAGTGTTGACGGATACAAATTTCAGTGAAAAAACTTGGTAGTCTCATGAAGTTCAAGAGTAGCCAACGACTATTGGTCCACCAGCATCGAGTCTCTGTTTAGTAGAGGTCTTAAGTTCAAATCTCATCAACGACACTTGTTGAATAAAAATAAAAAGTTCAACAGTACAAAAGTTTCCAAATGATCACAAGTTAGTGATGATGTCCATCGGGGCCGCCGGGACTGACTCGCTTGGAGTCCGTTAATCCACTTCCTGCAGCTGCAGCTTGCCTTGCAATGCTAGCCCTTAAGACTTTAATCTGCATCAATGCCCGCTGCTTGCTCATCTTGCTATATAATGGAGCAGGAGGAGGACGAGACTCAGAGTTGGAAAATATAAGCAAAACCAGGAAAAGGCAGAACCCAAATTTGAGGCTTGCACGAGGAGCCATTGTGTACAAATTGGGTCTTAAAAATTGCTCAATGTGTAGAGGGTAGAGACTTTGAGCCAGGCTGGTTGGATATGTATGAGTTCTGTATATTTATAGAGAGACCTCCATGGCTTTTCCTTTCTAATATTGAAAGCACTAATTAATGGGGTAAATAGAACAAATTAAGACCCTGTAGAAAAGGGTTAGGCTATGCAATCCACTACCAAAGAAAACAAATTTCCATTCACAAGTGACATTTGCTTTGTTTTTGCTAGTATCAAATTGTGCACGTGAGGTTTTCGTGCATGAGTTTTTTTCCATCACTTTTCTATCATGTCTTAATTTTCTCATTTAAAGTTATTCTTATCTTTTTCTCATTATAAAATGCTCTCTTATATAAGCACATGAATTCTTATCGTGATCTAACATGCATGAAACAATTCAACATGAGATTCACAAAGATGATCAACAACTGTCAATCATCCACTACACACGTGAAGAAATGACTTAACAAAATACGAACATGTATACATATTATATTCTATTATTTCCACGTCTCCTAACTAAACTTTTGCCGTCAGTTTGCTTTTACCTAGCTAGGTCTAGGTCTTGATTTGCATTGCATAAAGGAATGTTTTAGATACCAATAGAGTGTCTCTGCAAACGCGTAGAACATATAATAATACTAGTTGATATTGCTATTCATTCTTGTATGCCATGTCTGATTATTACCTTTAAAAGTTGGTGCCAAGCCAAGTCATTAGCTTGGCCTTACGCAGCATGCATGAGGTTTTTTTTTCTTTCTTTCTTTTTTCATTCATATTTTTTTTTCTGCAAGTGATGCATTATCGAGCTTTCGAATATTTGCTTCACCTTCAATAATCCAAGTTGAAATATTATATTTGTAGGAAAAGTTTAAATACTTTTTGGTTACGTATGAGCTTTTACAATTTGTCTCTTAATTCCTTCTTGTTGTCTAGTCCCGGTGCTTCGATTTGATTGAGCTATAGAGATTGATAATCTCTGTTGAACTTGGAAGATCTCTGAAAAGCTTCTTCCTCATTAATATTATTAATAAATTTACAATCGTTTAATAAGATTCAGTTGAGAGATCTCTTAAATAAATGAAGATTCTGCGCGGTCAGAAAATCCAATTTGCGTAGTCTTTGACCTCCACATATTGTTTTGTTCATCAGCTTCGGGGCTCTATCGACCCACGACAAGATAAGTGATGCACTATAGACTCAGGTGGCCACTTTCATCATTTGGTAAGCTGCAGATAAGTTTGATTGAATATAAAACTGCTTTTTCCCAAAGTCAATCTTTATATAATTTATATTGCATCGATTATGCCGGTCAGTTGAAAATCAATGTGGGTTTAGGGTTTCGATAAGTACAAATCCATCTTCTAATGTATGTGCTCAAGAGGTTCCACCACATATAACCCACGGCTTATTAAACAAAATTGAATTGCTGCTAATAGAGTCACCGAAAGGTTTATGGATATATTTTTTTTGCTTTTAATAAACAAAGGTTGGATCTTTGAAGCACGAATGGTCAAAGTGCTGTTATAATTCGTTATGAAAGAAAAAGCAATTCAACTCATTTTCTTGCTACCAACCACTGCCTCATTATAGCATTTCCGACCAAGAGCCACATCCTCAACACCAATAATAATGTTTTATGTTAGTTGTGACACTATTTTCTTAAGGCCACTATGTAATGGGCCTTTTGATCACCAATTTCCCAACTTAATGGCCATTATTTTGGTATAACATACATTGTGCAAAAGGAAGGAGTTCATTGAGAATACCCCACACCATCATAAAATGGTTAATTAAATGTTGCATGCATGATATGCATTATCCATATATGAAAATGTAATAGGACTTTTTATTATTATTCGAAGGAGTTGCATCTTAATTGGGGAATGATGCTTATTTGTCACCCATTCAAATGTGATACAAAGTTCCACTACATATGGATAGATTGCACTAAATAACTAGCAAAGAAGAAAACTTGTATGCACCTGATCCATTGTGTTGGACCCTCACAAAACATAAGACTTACGATAAACAACACTCATTCTTGTAAAAGCCTAATGCAACTCGAATGCTTCGTGTCGGGAGAGACTAACGATGATGCCGGGGATCGGGTCCTCCCGGACTCACTCTTTTGGACGTCTCAAAAGGCTTTCCAACTTGTCTTTCGATGCTAGCCTCCAACACTTGTTTGGCACTCTCCATCATGGCCTCTTTTTTGTCGCTCTTGTCTAACAATGGTGCAAGAGGACGGGCTTGATCAGAACTTGAAAATGAAAGCAAGACCAGCAAAAGACAGAACCAGAATTTGAGGCTAGCCATCATCAAGGTTGGGTTCTCAGAGCTTCTAAGTGTAGAACTCCACGTTATAGGGTATGGTCGGGGGTGTATTTATAGAGAGAGAGAGAGAGAGAATCCTATAATGCACACGTGCTCGAATTAATGGGATCAGTGAACTTTAAGTAAAGAACAATTAATTTGGCTTTTCTCATCATGCTATATGCGGTGCATGAATATTCACATTCCTTTATTAGTCTAGATTTTCTTAAAAAATTACAGTAATAAAAGATTTGATACGAGTTGCTGCGACAGGAATTTGATAAGTTCACACTTCACATTCATTTTCAGTTCAAATTCCTTCTTTAATTGTTAATAACATCTCTCTAATTTCTCAATGAAGGGAGACTCACCTGAGGCTGTGAATAAAGTGAGTCTTGGTATCTAACCGTTATACTCGAAAATTTTAAGTTGTTGAGGAATTGGTTAACATTGTATATACCAAGCTAACACTTGTATGTGATGATCAAGCCGATTCCAAATTCTTAAAACGAATCAAGTTATACCAGGTCTATTTTTGTAAGAGATTAATTTGGTCATCACAATTGTGTGGTGAGAAGAAAACAAACATTCAAATGATCTCACGGTGTTTATGCATCTATCTATTTTCTCATGATATGAACCGTCCCATCCGAATCTAAGTTTTGTGTAATTGTGGGACATGATCCTTTGCTTAATAATGCCATGTGTCTCTTTTTCCCTTGCCTTTTATCGGCTTCCTACAAACATATTACCCCACACAAATCTATCTTTGTCGATTGTGTTAATTTACTTTTAACTCAAAGGCAAAAGATACCAAGGGCCCAAAATTTGTGTCTTACACGCTGGCCATAATATTATTACGATCATGAATCTCTTGAAGTCTCTTTTGGCCTCATGCAGCATGCTGCATTTTTGTCAGCAAGTAAAAGTTTGCTGCCCAATGAAAAACCCTAACTACAACTTTCCTTATGAGGCTTCGAACCATTAGATCAAGGTTACTATTTAGAGACCTTATTCACATACATGTCTGAGGAAACTGCCAGACAGACTATAGGTACTAATTGGAAATTGGAAAGCCTTCCCATTACCATAATATTTGTCTGCTTCTGTTCTCCAATATCAGCCCCAGAAATTGGAGCAACATCAATAGTACTTTCCCATTTCAAAGGTACGTTTGCATATATTTAATGAATCTCCAAAGTAGTCTCTAGAGTTGCTGAATCTTATAGATCCTGCATGCTTTGAATGTCCACTCTCTTTTTCTTTTTCTTTTTTTGGTAAATCAAAGTTCATTAAAACCCCAAAAATGAGAGCAAAACAAACAGAGAATACAAGGCCGAAAATGCCAAATGCAGAAACAAAGTACCATAAGCACAGGGAATATTAAACTAAGAACCAGTACAGTCTAGTATAACAAATCTTCCCCACACAAAATCAAAACAAAATACAAAACCTAGCCACCGTCCCCACAAAGGCACCGGAGACCACACCAACAGCACCAATATAGCCACAAATGAGGGGATTCACATCCTCCACACAAGTCAGCATAGCTGCACATAGAGACCCACCGATCTTACGCCAAGAACAAAATTTCCCCAAAAAACATAAACACATCAGCACAAGAACATTCCTCCAAAAGTTACTTTCTGCTTCACACCCGAGTCCTCTTGTGCACCAAGAAGAAAACAGCAACCAATCACAACACCAGCATGGTATATACCAAAGGATTGAAATCAAGGGAGTGGAGAGTAATGGTGCAAGCACCAGAGCTAGAACCGTAGCAAGAGCTCTATATACAATCTGATAAAGACGTGACAAAGCGCTTAGAGTAGTTTCTATATCCCAATGGAGAAACCATATCTGGAAAAAGGAGAAGGCAAGAATAGGATGGGATGTTGTGGAAGAAGTAAATCTGGTTGAATGGGGTGTTTGGCGAAGAAAGGAGGACACAAAATCGGCTTGAGACATATAATCTCAGCCCAATCAAATCTCAGAGATAGCCACCAACTCTCAAAGACAGCCACCGACACAGCCAAACAGGGTCAAACACAAAATAAAACCAGCCCCACAAAAGAATCCAAGGCAGGGGAGGTTGAGAACTAGCATAAACGAAGGAGAAAAAAAAAGGAGGGAGGGAGGGGAGGGAGAAGAGGGATAAACCTCTTCTTCCCCCGATGGAGCTGTGCGGCGCTGAGAAGAAAAAGGGGGCGTTTAAATATTAGTGAGTCCCTTTTTTCGCATATGAGTTCGATCCAAGGACGGATCCATGCTTGGACTACAGTGGGCTCTAACCCAGTGTTAACTTTGGAGAGAGAAAAATTAGGCTATTTGTGTAAGCTCAATCCAGAAAAATTAACCACTTTTTCTAGAAAGCAGCCCATATCTACAGCCAAATATTGTAATACTTCAATTACTAAAAAAAAAATTTCTCTCTCTCTCTCTCTCTTCTTTGGTTTATTCAGCTTTTGATTTGGCTCTAATAATGTTTATATATTTCTCTGATTTTATTTTTTTGAATTTATTAATGTTGCTTCTTTTGGAAATATTGAAATATGGACTCTCCCTAACTAAATTACCATGCTGACCCAAAGTCCTCGAGCTTCAAATTGTTCTTCGTCTGAGCCTTTGAATTTTGGTTTTTCTAGGTTTTCTTTGCTCAGATATCTCTATGAAAATAGTATTTTTCTTTTAATGAATTCTGAAAATAGTTTTTAATCTCAGAAATATACTGAATTAGTCAAAAAGTATACCACTTTCATTAATCTGAAGGAAATATTGCTTTTGATATATATATTTGTTTAAAAATAGGGCTTATAATTGATCCCGACAAAAAAAAAAAAATTACCCACTCTTAGGAATATTCCTGAGTCCGCCATTAGTTCGATCCCTTTTTCCGTACATTAAAGTGATTGTATACGAGGGTTAGATTGGCCTTGAATATTTTTATCGCTCGGAGTTTCTATTTGTTGTTCATCTATTTTATCTTATTCAATTCCAGTTGATGTACCTGTATACGTAGTTTATGGTTACAGTAGCTAGTGTTGCCGGGCAGCTAGATAATCACCACCACCTTCATTTAATTGTCGTTTTCCTTTAGTTTAAAATATTGCTGACAGGACAACCCTATGGAATTATGATGCCTTAATTCTTGCCCAAAAAGTGCTAAATCCAAATAACATATACGACTTAACCCCACCATAACGACTAATAATGCCAAAAAGGGGAATTCGCAGGCTTATTTCCTCATCCACCAATATCATTGTCGTCTTTGCTCATCTTTGTTTTACACTAAGCATAAATTTTTGTGGATTAATGATACAAAAATATTGATTAAAAAAAAAAGAATTGATTATTTATTTGATCAAGCAAAGCGTAAGCCATTTAACCATTTGATGGTGATCATTTTAATATTTTTATGGAAAACAGTTGAATCACTAAAATACAGTGCAAGTAAGTTTCATCATGCGTCCTCAAATTACACTATTTTAGAAATTTCTCAACAAGTAGCCAATTGTATATGAGTATATAGTTAGAATGATTTAATTGAGGAATCTCTCAAATAAACTTATTTAAGGGGCATCTTTGTAGGGTTCATACATTGTATTTCAATAATCTGAACCGTCTTTAACATTTGTATAGTATTCTATTATATATTGTCTTTATTTTATGCAACTGGGTACCCTATGAGAAATTAATAAATAAATACACATATTATAATATACGTGGAATGATAGAATCACATAATGATGTGACAATCACACCAAAATTACTTAGCCCTTGGGACTTTTTTTTCTTTGGAAATCTTGGAATTCAACTATAAAAAAACCACTAGCCACAAAAGTCCAATATAAACTAGCCAAAAATGACCATTGCAATACAGAGAAATCTAACATCAATATTAAGGCAATATGGTGCCCCTCCACTAACGATCACACACAGCCGAAAAAACTCTGTTATAGGCATCCCAACTAAGATTGTAAACTCAGACTAATCAAAAAAGATAAAGCTTAGAAAAACTAAGCCGAAACAATACAGATAAAAACTCTCTCAAAGAGATGCGAAAAACTCTCACAAAGGAGATGTGAAAACTACACATAAAATCCAAATAAAATTTTTGTGACTTATTCCAAAAATAAAGAATACAAATTTATAAATAAACCCAATCCTAAACATGTATTTATAAAAAAACTCAAGCACTATTTAAACATAGAAACACACCCAAAATCAACCCCAAAGTCAACTTTTTGGGTGTGTTTATAAATGGGTTTTGAGTGCGTGTAATGATGGGTTTTGGGTGTGTTTATATGTTTAAATAGTGCTTGGGTTTTTTTATAATTTCAACTCCCATTTTGGGTGTTTTAGTGAAACTCCCAATAAAGAAACTAAACCAACTGGATTGCGACCCATTGCGACAAAGCCACCCAATGTCCGCAAACACTAGAAGATAACATATCAGCACCAATTGACTTTCTTCTTTAGTAAATAGAGCAGATTCACATAAATCCATTATAGAATTACGCCATAAACGAGTCAATAAAACATAGAGGTAGATAATGCGTGAGGGGGAAGCAAGGAATGTGGGAAGTGGGGGAGGTGGAGAGGAAATGAAAAAGAGAGAAAGAGGGGACATAAAATAAAGGAGTCAAAAAGAAAAGAAAAGAAAAGTTTGCATGTCAAAGAAACAAAATCGAAAGCTATAATAAATAAATAAAAAGAGTAAACCCATAAACACAATCACATCACAGCATAAAGTAATGATGCATGTATTGCCGGCCCATTAATTTTCAGGTTTAGTAAACCCATAATTAACATAACAGTAGACATCCACAGCCGAGCAGCATGTCATGATGTGGCTGGCTGGCTCCTGGCGCATTATATTATAGTGGCAGTTGACCACAGCAAGGCCTCAATTTGATTATTTAAGCATTTGACAATTAATATTTATGCTAATCCAGAAACTTATTATGGATAATGCTTCACTAATCATGAGCGGGACTTTGACATTTTGAATGAAAAGTTGGTTTTTAAGGATTAGGAAAAGGATCCCAATGAATTCATCAAATGAAACGACAAGCAACTTACGCATGATTTTTGCCTGCATCAATCAATGTATACTAGCAACCTTATGCAATTGGATATCAGTTTATTGGCTCTTGTGTCTTCTCAACTTTGGGACGTGAGTTATTGAGTTTTTATCATCCTGTTTCGTCATATAGTATAATTTAATGATCGGAATTTGAAGAGAATACCGTCAATGTATTATTAAAGAGTAGGTAATCAATTAAAATAAGATACTAAAGTTTAGAGGATTAGGCGAGCATCCCTACACATAAGGGTTCCGTACATCGTCGAACTAACCATAACCAACCTCCTTCTATGAGACAAATTGGTTGTGGGACGGATACGGGTGAAACATTGGCCGATCATCTCTTTCTTTTAGGTCATTACTGACCGATCATCTTTAGAACCCCTTTCAATTCTTCAAATTGTACCTTCTCTTGCTTGTTCGAAATATACATTTAACATACATGTTATGGTTGACCACATTCAAGTCATCAACGTTCGTGACAACGTGGAACCCAAAATACCATGTCCAAGAGCTCTCTCACCAACCGATTCTTCTAGACATAGAGACGTAATGAATGACGAATGACGATAAGTTCATTAATGATGAATTAACAAGTTCATTAATGATGAATGACGATAAGTTGATGCCATTAGGAGGTGGCTCCGCATAACAAATGTTGGTAATTGCGTGATGATCCGTCTATTTTATTGTTTATTATTTGTTTCTAAGTCTAGCCAATATTGACTTTCTTATAGACTTAGCACTAGCTGAAGCTCTTCATTTATATGAATCCATGTGCTTATCAACCATCAATAGCATCCCAAGCTTTTATGTAATCTTTTAATGCATACTAGGTCTAAAAGGCACTACTCTTTTTTGTAAATTTATAATTATCACTTCTTCTTTTTCGCTATAAAAGTCAGTTTACTTTATTTTTATATTTATTGGCACAGCCTTTCAAACAAGAAGTCGCTCGGAGGTCAAATAATAAGAAAACAACTGTTTTCATCATCTTGGCTTGAATATATTTTATGCGGGGATGTATTGTTGAAAAGAACAAGGTTGTGGAGCTGAATGGGATTAAGCTAGTGGACGGCTGCTTTTCCAGCACTGCCTAGAAATTTAGAAATGTTATCACCTCCATTATCCCCGTTTCATGCAAGTGTTTCTCTTGAAGTCGTGATCACCTGTAAAATAGAAACTCACGAAAAGAATACAAAAGAATGACATATTTCTCTGCAAATTAGTACCTGAAACTTATCACATTTAACAGAAGAAATCTATAAAACAGAAATCAAGATCATGCAGCATTTTACTTAAAATTATCATATCATTACATAGATGATCAATTGTCATCTTCATCTTTCTCTATGTATCATCAACATGGTAGTTAAAATGTAATATTACAGATTTGACTATGAGAGAAGATATTTGGCCACTGGTACAAGATCAGACTCTGGCACAGTGCACGCAGAGACACCCTTAAGCTCGCAGGTAACGTCATGAATTTTAGCATTAAAATGAAACAATGTTCTATGGCAACATCCTAATAACTATTCAGGAAGTAATGGTAATCTGTCTACATTGGAGAGTGAACCATTCCTATCATTGGTACCGAGAAAGTCATCAAATCCACTATCAGCATCAATTATTTTGCTAGTATGATTCTCTTCTGTCGTTGTAGTATGAAATGGAAGGATACGGAGGCGCACATCCGGCTCCTTACCAATTCTTTCTGCTTCTAGTTGGTATTTTCGAATAAGGTCAATCTGAGCAGATATAATGTGAGATGCCCTTGGAAGAAGTTCCACAGGTTCCCCTTTTGGAATTACAACCTGCTCAACGGCTATTCTTGCCTCCTGTATGATGAATAAATATTTTATGGAGCTGTATTGCATGCAAAGTTATTGAACTAAACTTTGATTAGACTCAATGTCCTAGAGAAATCCCTCAATCAATTATTTGTAAACTAAAGCACAGATTTCTGCCAAGTTATTATCAGATTTCGGCTTCAGCTTTTAACTGTCTGGATTGGCTTGTGCTGAAGATAGCATAGTCAATTCTTGCCCATTTGAAGCAATCCAATCACAAATTTTCAAAGAAAATGTAAGTTGGGGGAGAAGGTTCATAATCACCTCTAAAGCATCAATCTTCTCAGATGACTTCATATTGTCTATCGACCCATAATCCTTCAAACCATCTTTATGATCACTCATTAATGCCCGAACTGCCTTTCTTATTTCCACCAACGAGCTTGACTGGAAGAAAAAGAGAAACCAATGGTGAAACCATAACCAAAAAAAAAGTTACTAATAAAACTAGCAAAGCTAGTGCGTTTTTTATTACCTTAGTCACATAAATGGGTATTCCATAAGATTTAGCAACTGCTTGAATTCGGGGATTCTTCTTGAGCTTGGATTGCAAGGCAAGTAGTGCATCTGCCTTGCTGATATCATCTATGAACTGGACAGCAGCTTCATCCATCTTCAACTGTTTAATCCCTTGTATCACGCTTGCTTCTAAGATCTAAAATAACTGCTCATTTTGTAAGTATTAGGCTTGAAAATAACTTACGTAATCACACTCCAGCTTCTATATTTTGAATATATTTTATTTCATTTTTATTCTTCTTTTTGGACTAAACAATGCTGTAATTTCAGTTAACCAGGATAAGATGAGTATTAACCCCAGAATTTACATGCCTTTTTTTATTGACCGAAAAGCTATGAGGTAAAGCAAATATAGCTTTTATGAAACATCATTCAGTAAGAGGCTAAACCCTGTTTCACCGACCGCTTAGCCATAGCCAGGAGTTCAAAAGAAAAGCTGCAGTTGTGTATTCAGGGGGGGCCGTGGAAGACAAGAATATGCTACTCTGCTATTCAACTTGTCATTTCCTCTAACTAAAGAAACATAGGTGAGCCACATTGAAGAACAAGGCACATGTGATTGGAAGATAAAATGTTGTGTCAATATCCTATAGGATTTATAATCTTCTGTGATTTTCTTATATTAGATATTACCATTAGTTACTAGGAAGCACAGGTATGATAGCAAGCTTGTCACAAAAGATTCTTCGTTCAATAGTTGCCCCCATCTGTAACAAGGGTGATGGGAAGCAGGAAGAATGAAGACCTTTAACAGTTTCTAGTTCTAAATGGTTGTAAACTGTTACAGAGGTAGCATTTTTCACATTGTCCTCTCTTTCTCTCTCTAATTTACAAGGTAGTGATGTCTTACCCCATAAACAAACAAGCGAAGTTGTATCCTTTCATCCATAGAATCCTCTTGCATATTGGGAGAGACCACAGGAGTGAAATCAATATGGCCAAATCCTCTGTCAGCCATATCTGGAGCATCTTCAATAACATATTCGTCCTCTTCATCCAAGGAACTGTGAAGAAAATTTTCCCTTTCAGTAGTTAGTTCTGATCCCCGAGAGTGAATTTTACGAACTTCAAAATTTGGGAAACGACCTTCACCAGCATAACATGATTTTCAGATTTAATTCATAATTTATGGGAAAGGAAAATGAAAGTGAAAAGAAATTACGCTTCCAAAGAAGCATACCTGAGAGGATAGTATCCACTGTTGTTTCTAAGCTACGATGAACTCTCAACTCATCCTTTGAAATTATCTCCACCCCACAACTAAAGGTTGCAGGTCCTTTCCTTTCTTGCACTGTCTTCTGAACCCCCCTCCGGCTGGCCTCTTCATCCCCTAGTGTCACGCTCTAAAAAAATGATTGCAATGATGTAACTGAACAGAAATAACTTGAACTCATACAACCATTATAATTAAAATAAATAGAAGTCAAAGAGAAAATTATATGAATTAGCAGAAAGAGATCGATGCACTGCCATCACTACTTTAGCACAACCCAAAGACCAACACTTGATTGTCAAGCTCAGCAAGAAAAAATGAAACACCAAAGAGAAGGGAGAACATAAACATACTAAAAAGAAAGAAAGAACTAATTATTATTTAACAATGAAACTAAACATACTAAGTTTAATGCAAGAATATACAGTCGGTATAAATATGCGATGATGCCATGCCAATGTTATTGGATATACTATATGCGGTAAATTGCAATATCATTTTTTACTATGGCCAACTGACCTGTATTCCTCCAACAAGCATCTCTAATGAAGGATTCATTATCAAATTCTCGATAGTTACACCATGAGCGGTGGCAACAAGCTGAATTCCACGTTGCGCAATTGTGCTTGCAGCCATTGCTTCAAGTTTAGTGCCAATTTCATCAATTACAATCACTTGTGGCATATGATTTTCAACAGCCTCTATCAAGACCTGAATAAAACAAGAGATATGAGCATAAGAATCATTTAATGATGGAAACACTCGCATTGTAACATGCTGCTAAATATTTAAATGTGTACAAAATGACAGTTACCATCTGTACTCTGTCATTTTAAATATTTCCAAGTTGATGCATTTTGTTCTAAGTTCTATCTGTCCAAAGAGATTTAGGTATTTGTAGATATTGGATTAAGCCCATCTCCAGGCACAGATGCACACACACACAGAGATATGCAGAGACAAAAAGAGAAGGAAATAGCGGAATAAGAAAGGAGAATGACATTGTGAAAGGTATTTTCTGGGAATTAAGGTAGCATTGCCACAAAAATGTGATGAGAAAAGATCCTGTAGATTAAATAGCACAGCATACCGCAGAAAAAATTAGTCCTTACTCTATATGAGCTTATGGGGGAAACAAAAACTTTTCTTTTTATCTGGGGAGGGAGGATTTGAACTATGGACATCTTCCAACAAAGTGAAGAGAAATACCACTGGACCAATAGCTAGTTGGTAAGTCCTTACTCTATATGCATTCTTCACGAATATAGTTTAAAATTTTCATTGGCCTACACATTTGAGATCCATCAGAGAAAACTCTAATTAATGAAAATTCACCCTTATCTTGTCAATACAAATAACAGGATTTAACAAAATAACTGATATAATACACTTTTCAATCATGCCTTATGTTGTAAATCAGAGACGGGGACTTGCATTCGCCGAGCATTGCCTATTCCTGAATGGGGTATATCGCCATCCCCACCAATCTCATTTGAGGTGTCAACAATCATGACACGTTTCTTATAATCATTTGCAAGCATTCGAGCTATTTCCCTGCAAGTTAGAATATCATGGCGATCAGAGTGATAGACTCATGAAAAAGCATCCAAAACCTGCATGTTCTAAGATTGCAAAATAACTACAATTTTGCCAAAAGTATATAAGCAATATACCCCAAAACCAAATATTTAGTTGGGTATATTTCAGGGATGTTGTCAGAGCATATAATTTTGTACCACCGAAGGATGAATCCCTCCTGGCAAACTATATTATCAGTGAAGACGACTTGACCACAAGGCCTGTATTACTTTCCCTATGAAATCATATGATATAACCAGAGAGAAGAACTGCAAAAATTTTGGATTAGGGTTTAATTGATACTTGTGATAAATGTAAAGATAATTCAAGATATTCCTGACTGGAAAACATATCAGTACAACAGAGTGCATAACTTTACAAATTCTAATTCCTTAGGAAGTATACTATCTGCCAGATCTTGTGTAAAATGCATTGCAACTTCTATATTTCCTGCATTCTATTTTTACTTAGATACTGCAACAGGGTGCGTTCAAGTCAAACAGAGAGAAAAGGCAAGACTAACCTGATGATTGTTGTTTTTCCTACACCTGGAGGCCCAATGAGTAACAAAGAACCACCATCTTGAACCAAATCTCGCAGCAAACTAGCACTGCCACATATTGCCCTACCAACACGGCAAGTTAGACCAATGATGGCACCTTTTCTATTCCTAATGGCACTAATGCGGTGTAATGTCCTGCTAATTCCTGCCCGATTGTCGATGGCAAAATCGCCAACCTACAGCATCCAGATAGTTAGTGCCAAATATGGTACTCTGTTATATAATCAATTTTATAAATAAATAAATAAACTCTAGAACAAAATGGGTGGTGGTACCCTTGAGCTTTGGCTAAGCTAGTAAGGGAGGGTGAGGATGGGGTAGGGAAATTTTGAAAACTAGCCGACTTTCAGACCTTTAAAGACTTTTAGCCCTTCTTTTAGATTCTTAAAATTTTGACCACTCGAAGGGGACTCAAGTGGATATATTTCTAAACTTTAATATATAAAACATAAAATATAAAAAAGGCTAAGTCTTTAATGGGTGCAAAAGATAACTAGTTTTCAAAATCTCCCATATAGAACAAATTTTATTGCTTCACAACACACTTTGCTATTCGCTTAAGGACATGACTAGACTCTAGACTAACTCAATTCCTAATTGGATATTTCGACTTTTGACCTCTACCTCATTTATCATTTCATGCAAAATTTCAGCCCGAAAAGTCCTTTTATACCCTAAATCTAGTCTACGTGAATGGTTAAAACCATTTTTTGTATCCTGTGATATCAAGCCTCTCTCTTTCACAGCCATACAAGTTCAGGACAAACGTACAACATTGCACCATAATGACAATTGTTATATCGCCCATCCTGCACTGCATGGGTCTTATTAACCCCCCAATGAAAAACTAACGAATTTGTACATGCAAACTTCATATAAATGATCTTTGGGTTTGTCATTCTTCCTTTTACAAGGAACTCCAAGTCAGCAAAAATTAACAAGAAGGCATAAGTCTGATGGCTTATGGTTCTCTCTCACCCTCCTGCTTCTTTGTACGTGACCAAAGGAGCAATCTTCAAAATTTACAGGGGAGATTATCTTATAGGCAATAATCATAAAATAGAAATACTATATTTTAACTGTTAAGAAGAAAAATGTGTCCCAACATGACAATGGGGCATAATGAATAGATAACTCATACTGCATATCAACCTCGTATTTCTCCCTCCTAACTCAAAATCCCACTAGGCCATTACTAACACTGGGTAATAAAACATTTACACAAAAGTCCAATGAAGAAACAACTAGTTAATTACGCAGCGCTCAATGATAGTCCTTTCACAATGCAATCAAAGCTAAAGTACATCTATAACCTCCTACTGTTTTAGTCTATACATAAAACCTACGTGCAACAAGACGAAAAGCATTTTCCATAACCTAAACCCAAAACCCAAAACTCAAATCAGTTATGTTCTGCATAGCTGACCCAGCAACAAAAATTCATGACATTCAACAGCCATGATTAATATCCACACAAAACCATCATCCTAAAACTACCACCACACACTAAACTTGTATCACAATCCAAGTCAATTTCTCAAACAGTCAGTGGGCAAAAATAGTTCACCTGCGAAGTAGCATGCTCAAGATCCTGAACCGTAATAGGAAGCTCCGACAACACAAAGTCCCCAGAGGGAAACCGAGCCAAGGGCTTTCGACCCAAGTCCATAACCACTTCAATCAATTGGTGAAGCTCCGGGTGCTCGCCAACTTTCTGCCGCATTTCTTCTGGCAAAAGCGCCAAAAGGCGGCCCAATTCCACCTCCAAATCTTCCTCGTCCGGTGAAGCAGAACATGATGATGGACTTGAAGAACACAGAGAACCCAGAAAAAATCTTGGGCACCCAGAAGGGATTTTGGTGAGAAAGTGAGGAAAATATGTGTTTGGCGGGGATTTATGGGAAAAAGCTTGAGTCTTGCATTGGAATTTTGGAGGTAAAGCTAAGATATGGAGTTGGGTTAGAGGTTGTGGGTGAAGCAGATGAAAACAATTACTGAGCATCTGTTTTGGAGGGAAGAGTAAAATGCATGAGTCACAGTTCGTGTTCTTTTTGCATATGAATTTAGATAACGGAGAGAGAGATTGAGGAGGTGTCTCAGTTGTTAAAGGTTGGATAGGATGTGCCAAAATTTATGCTTTCATTCTTTTCTGATATCTATAAGGGGGGCATGGGGGAATATGCAGATTCTCAGCCACAATCGATTGCGTTTCAAATCAAAGCGTAACATGTTTTTGGTTGATAAAAGAAATAAAATAAATTCCACATTTTCAATGGTGAATCACAGAAACAAACAAAAAGAAAGGGTTGGGCCTGAGCCGATATTGTTTAAGCTGATGTTTTGTAACTGGGCTATCATGATGTAGTGGCTATCGGCTCCATTGGGCTTAGTTATGAATGTCTAGAGCTGCAACTTGTATATTTTTTTTTTAATACTCACTCGATTGCTTGGGCAGCAGGGTTACTAATTTTTTGTCCTTAGAATTATAAAAATATAATTGACAATTAAAATATTATATCACTTCAAAAAAAAAAAAAACTCCTAATATCAGTCCAAGCATAAACCAAACGCAGGATAATACTATTTTCTTATCAAGCTTCTCAGTCTGCCATTACACCAAAAACTGGACTAGTCTTATAAAACCAGAGATCTTTTGAGCAACAAACGAGGCCTATCTACGTAATTCTAACTCTATAAATAGAGGTGCTAATAAATCATTTCAAAACAAAAACAGGCGCTATATTTTCTCTACTCTCTTTCTTGCTTGCGTTGTTCCCGAAATGCTGGACATCAATCTGTTTAGAGAAGACAAGGGCAACAATCCCGAAATCATCGGCGATTCTCAACGTCGCCGTTTCAAAGGTGTAGAGATCGTCAACGAGGTCATTCAGCTCGACAAAGAATGGCGTTAGTGTAATCTCTCTCTCTCTCTCTCTCTCTCTCTCTCTCCTGAGCTTTTTTAGTATTGAAGTTTTGATTGTTTTGGTGAAAATATGTAAATGTTAGTTCTCAATTGGAGCTTGATAATCTTCGGAAAGATTTCAACAAGATCAAGAAGCGAGTTTCTCAGCTCAAGATTGTCAGTATTTCATCTCTCTCTTTTTTTTCTTTTTTTTTTCTTTTTTTTTTTTTTTTTACTTTTTCTTAGTTTTCAAAATTTGGGTTACAGAATAGTTTTCTGAAAATATGTTGTTTAGCTAAAAATGTATGCTTCTATAATTCCAAAAAAAAACAGATTCTATTATTAGTTCCATCAAAAGCAGTTCGATTGAATTTGTTTTTCTTTGGGATTCTATGTTTCTTTTTTGGAATCCTGGTTTGTTATTCATGTCACTGGATATTAAAATTTTCTGGGATAAAAGGCGGGTGAGGATGCAACTGAGGTTATTAAGGACACTGAGGAAAATAAGAGGTTGGTGGCGGAGAAAGAAGTTGAAGTTCGAGAAGCTTCAAAACAGTTGAATTCCAAATTGGAAGTCATTGGAAACCCTAATCCAAAATCTGATTGCTACAGGTAGAAGATGACAAATATCTGATTGCTACAGCTGAACAAGCACTTTGTGCATATTATATGAATGATTGGATCCATCCCTCCCAGCTACCATTAAGGTTGTAACATCTTGCTGGAAGTTTTAGCTATAAAAGAGTTATTTGTATGTTCCGCTCATTAATTTTTAGGATTCTTTTCTCAGATATGCTGGATGTTCCGTCTTGTTTCCGTAAAGAAGCTGGTTCACACGGTCGGGACACCTCGGGAATTTTTAGAGTTCATGAGTTTGAGAAAGTTGAACAGTTTTGTATTACAAGCCCAAATGACAACGAGTCTTGGGAAATGCATGAGGAAATTATCAAAAACTCTGAGGATTTTTATAAATCGTTGTCGTGATTTTCAATTAAACCTCCCCTATCGTGTCGTGGCTATCGTTTCTGGTGCTTTAAGTATGATCTGCAAGCATGGTTCCCTGAATCTCAGACTTACAGAGAGCTGGTCTCTTGTTCAAACTGTACAGACTACCAGTCAAGAAAATTAGAAATTCGATACGGGCGGAAAAATGTTGGTCCGGAGTAAACTTACATTCTGAATGTGATGCATATTCTTCTTTACTGCTGATTGTACTTGTAATTAACATATAGACTTTGGTTATGTGTGCCTTACATATTCAAAAGGAAATGAGCAAAGATAAAAGGAGTTTAGATCCCAATTACAATGGCCCTGAGTAAGAAGCTCCAAATATTGGACTGGGCCCTTCTCTCCTTGATCGGCCCTTGGATGAGAGCCCTTAATGGATTTCTTTCTCTTGAAACATATTCTCACTCATTTTCTTTGATAAAAAAATTAAAAAGGGTAAACAATTGTTGAGGCCCAAAAAATTCAAGGTTATGTCCAAATATATTTTTCAGCCCAGTACAACACCAAGCGGAAAATCCTTATTTAAGCAACATGTCACGCTACAAGCTTAAGTGAGCCCAAGCTACGCGAATGCCTAGGGCTTGCTGAGCGGGTTGTTGTATGGATTGTTACGAGCATTCATGAGACCCATTGATGATCCAAGGAGTGGAAGTTTTGGGCTACTTGGGAGCACCAAAACTCAAGCCCACTCCTTAAGTCCAAAAATATGGGTAAGTATGATAGAAAACCTTAAGAAAAGGCCCAAACATCTTAGAAAAATATCTAATAGCCATAGCCCATAAAAAAAAACCCACATCAGCCAAAGCTTCCAGCAGTCTGACGAAATCAAAGGGAACTCACAAACCGTTGAAAACAAAATACCAATAGCTCAGCCCAGCATCGTGGAAAATATTCAGCATATCTGTCAAAACCATCAAAACCAAGCAAACTCATGTGTTGATCACCCTTTTTGACTAGCACCCTTACCCATTATTTCCTCTTCAAGCTTTGGTAAGAAAACAAGAAACAAAAGTGGGTGGCTCCTCACCCACATGGAGAAGTCCAACTGCCTGAGGACCTTGGAACCCCAAAAAGCTGTGTGACTATGGGTTCAGGCTAAGGAAATTTCACCAAACAAGGTGGAATGGAAGAAAGTGAGGAAAATGGGAGAGGATGACTTGACAAAATTAAGGTTTTCAACACCTATAAAAGGAGCCACTTTCTTCCCAGCAAAACAACACATAACAAACAGATCGAAGGCAAGCATCCCCTCTGGAATCCTTCAATTTCATGCTTTGTTCTTCCATCTTCTTCCCCTCTCTCTCAAAACTCATATCCAGAGAGAGCGAGCATCATCTCTCATATCTAGAACCCTTCAATTTCATGCTTTGTTCTTCCATCTTCTTCCTCTTTTTCCATAAACACACATCCAGAGAGCAAGCACCATTTCTCATCACTGAAACCCCAGCAATTTCGAGCCTCACTTCTCCATCTCTTCCCATTTTCTCTTTTGTCATGCAACCCAAGAATCTGCTAAAGCCACCCATGCTTTTATCTTCTTCCTCTCTTTCCGATTAAAGGCAAGCAACCATATCCAGAAAGAGCAAGCATCACCTCTCATCTCTAGAACCCTTTGATTTCAAGCTTTGTTCTTCCATTGCTTCTCTTTTTCTCCTATGTCAAGCCAATACAGAGTCTGAAGAAGCTTTCGTCAAGCTACTGGAAAATTACCCAAAGCACCTGTTCATCCACCATAATCTATGTCTCTCTCTTTCTCCTCAGCAAATCCTCACGAAATCATTACTTCAAGCCTTTGTTCCTCATAGGAAACCCAAGCCTTTTCTCTCTCATGCTAAACTCACGAATGCTCAGCTCTCATGCCACAAGCTTCTCATGACAAGCCAAGAATTTATCTGTAAGCGACTGTTGGTTTCATTGGTGAAGAAGACCAAGGTGTTTCCTAAAGCTCAGCTACCTTTCGGAACACTCTTGGGGCCTGATCCTTGAACTCAAACACAGGGGTAGCTTCACATGTTTCTCTTTTTCGGCAGCCCAAGCCCATTCGTCAGGCTACTAGAATAAAAAGACCCCCACAACAATTTTATATCATTTCCCTTGTGTTTGACGTTGCAAGAGTTCCTGAACTCAACCGCCACTAGTTAAGATCTCAAAGGAGATGATGATTTGTCAAATATCATGGTGATTGATGGGTAAGTTAAGAGTTGTTTTTAAGTGGGTCCAAAAAATTATAACTCTTTGCTTCCAAGTCAATATCTTAAGTTAAGATTCATATCATGCCTTGTATTATGGCTTACAATAAAGCATGATTTTGAAAGTTCATTTGAACTTTTCCAATTTTCTTTAATAAGTGTGATGCTCTGTTTGGTTGAGAAGATACCAGACATACCTTGATAGAGACAAGTGCATTGTTGCATTGTTGCCCTAATTGAAAAGTGTTCACAATGATTATAAGTTTTGATTTTATCAGAAGGCAAACAAGGATGCTTGTTTGCCCTTAATTGATATGTTTTAGTACATGTACGTTTCTCAACGATTGAGAATCGTCCACTTGTATAGTTGAAAGAAGAAAATTAAACTTTTCACAAGAATACTTCGATTGAAAGAAGATTAAAAATCAACCCCCAAGTCAATTTGACCCTAACTTTTTGTTAGTGCATTTCCATTTATTTCCAAGACAATTAACTATCACAAGTACACATTTGAAACCTAATAAGGAAATTTTTTTCTCAAGCTTAAATAATAAGCTAAAGTTTTCTTGCTCAGGAAGCATTGATCCTTTTCTCAATTGTCAAATTCTTAGACATGCGCATTTAGAAAGGGGGAAATTTCTATCTTTCACCGTCAATTGAAAATAACTTAGATTTCTAGTGGAAAAGGAATCGAGTTCTCAGCAATGCCTGAACAACAAAATGAGAGAAAAGAAAAACTATCCAAGCAAATCCAAGATGCCATTTCGTATGGAAAAAGAATTGACTCCTTACCAAACATAATTTATTTATTTTTTAATTGGACACAACACAAGAGCAACAAAAATCAGGGTTAGCAGCATAAAAGTGGGGAGAAGGTTCCAAGTATTTTTATGTCACCGTCCCGCAGCACATGACAACAACCAAGCTTTTTGACAAAACCCTTCACCACACCACACCATGTCCAAAAAGATGCACTCAATCAAGCCATGCTTTCAAACTCACCCACCATATCTCTCTTTCTCACTATCTGAAATCAACAAGTATACATGGACCCTAGCTATTTCATTTTAATACAAAATAATGTATTCTAATAATGACCTAAATTGATAAGATTTTGTAGTACTCTTCAAGTTGCGTATCTAGTCGATATACGTATAATCGATTCGTATTTTACCCTATGACAAATCAATGGATACAAAAGTTTTTGTCTTGAAGAGTGTCCATCTTAAACCCTTAAAGATACCTTGTGCACCTTAGAACAACTCCACCGAGGAGTCCAAGCTTGGGGCTGGGGGGAGTCCAAGCCAAAAAGCCAATTCCAACGGGCCACTTTTGCCTGGGCTGGAGGTGGGACCCATGAAGACGAGCTAGCCTGAAGGCAGCTTTTGCTCGAGTTCGAGCCCGAGGGGGGGATGATGTCAGCTTGCGTTGATGTCAGCCCTGCGCTCCACCAACAGCTAGAAGACATGTGTCGTCGTCTGGGCGCTTCGATAGCCTGCTCTCCTCCAATCCAACGGTTGAGTTTTTTTTTTTGCTATAAAATTATGAAAAAAAAATTCAAATTTTTTTTAAAAAAATACCAAAATATTCTGGAATTTTTTTCTATAAATACCTACCAATACTCTTCACTCTCAACACTAAATCCTCATGAATTTTCTTCTACTTCTACTATTATTCACTTTTTACTCAACATTTTATTCACTTTTAAATTGTATTTTTATTTATCATCTTATCCGAAAATTTTATCCGATTGAGATATGAATTTTATAATAAATATTGACACATACAAACCCAAAAATCTTATCCGAAAATATTATCCAAATTTATTTTTTTTTTGGTCAAATTTGTGAAAACAAAAAACAAAAAAATGAATAGTATTTGCCCTTTGTCATGGCAACGGATTGAAACACACATTGCTTTTTGCAAGGACAGTTACTATTCATGTGAATAGTAACTACCCTAATCCCCCATTGTCATGACAAAGGGCAAATGGATGGAGTTGCTTTAGGTCAATAGACTCATTAACGGTGGAAAAAGACTGCACTCATTGCACCATCCACATCATTTAAACGTCTTCAACATTGTGGTTGTCAAGTGCCGTTGAAATGCCTAACCGCAAAAGGCTAACAACTAGTTGGGTCCTAACTGTAGCACCTTATAATTGTCATTGTAACTTGAAAACAAGGGCATTGAGCCATGCATACACTGGGAAACCACCTGTAAATTAATCTGAACACATTGACATTCCGTTTCCGGCCAATTGTCGACTTCGAAAATGACTTCCCCAATCAAATTGACTATCAAGAAAATGAATCAAATGATGCCTCTTGTTTATCTTATGTGTAAGTAGACAGTGTAAGAAACTTATTTCAGAGTACATGTATAAGGTTCCAAATGAAGTGTTAAAAGCAATTACACGTACATCCCGAGATTATGTATTTGAATTTCGCCTCTCTGGATATCACTTGTATAAAATAAAAAAATAAAAAATTATATTCCAAAATGAAAAATGCTTCATGAGTAGTAAATAGTAATCTCAAATGAAATTTTACCAATCATTTCCAGTGGGCCTTACCTCACATGCCCGAAAGCCCTTCACCTTGGGCACCCTAGGACCCATGTCCATGACCCCACACAATCAACACCCACACGTGATGAGAAATTCCACGTGTCCTGTAAATTCTATCAAATGATTATTGTTGATTAAAAAAAAACATTCGTTTCCCCATACGAAAATAAAATAATGAAAAAATATATACATGTACAACAAAAACTAGACCAACTGTAAAGTGGTTGGAAAACTATGAAGCAGTGTTAACAGTAACCCAGAAAAAATATTATTTTCTGTTTTCCCTCTCTTGTCTCTGCCTGAAAAAGATAGGGCGCCGAATAAGGGACACAACAAAACCCACTTCCTAACCTTTTCCACACGCCCACACGTGTAAAGGATAATTCACAAATGGTCCTCCTCCTCTCATTAAGTCTTCTTCTTGTCCTGAAAAAGGAGAAGAAGAAACTTTTCTAGATTCTATACGATCATATGCTGGTGATATGGTACAACAATCAATTCATCAGACGCCATTTTTGTCTAGATGAAAGATGATGCTTTTACAATCCACTAAATTATAAATTTATAAGCGATTAATCTTAAATTATACGTATCTGCTAAATTTTCTTTGAGTTCGAATTGTGAAAATCGAGTTTAGGACTTTGTCCAAAGCGCTTAAACTTAGTTTCTGTTATTGAATCACACGTGCAAATAATAGAACATGTAATACTTTCTTTGAGTATTATAATCAAATCAATCCAAGTTGTTTGGTTCGATTTTTAACATTTAAGAAAATGTAATCTTGGACTAACCAAACCAATCTACAATTATTTTGGTTTGGTTTGGTTTGGTTTATCTATTTCAAAAATAATAAAAATAATAAATGTATAAGAAAATATAGAAAACTTTGTTAATTGTGTATGAAGATAAATAATCGAATCAAACCGGTCACTAAATAGGTTGATTTGTTTAATCTCAGTATTAGTTTGCCACCCCGAACCAATCCGAATTAATATTTTATATTAGTTTGGTGGAGTTTGAACCCTAAACCGAACCAAGCCATACCAAGCTTATAATTAACACGTTCTTGATCAATTTATGCAAACAATGAGCCTCCCAAATCTCAAAAGATCAAAACTATTGGGTTGACCTAAAATGATTTTTTCTTTTTGTTTCTCGACATCCCTCCCTGACCAATAAATAAAATATTTATAATCTTCAAAATCCCAGGGATTCTGTCTTCTCTTTGCATTTTATTCAGTACTGTAGCTGCACATTCTTTCCCATTCTCCATGAGATCTATGCTCTTTCTTTTTTCCTTCTTTTTTATTATCTTTTCTTGCTAAGTTCCATGAGATGTCTACTTAAATAGAAACAATGTATTTATTTTTTTGTCTTGGCTTCCCTGACCAATAAAATAATTCATTTCCAATTTTCTATGAGATTTATACGGTCTAGCTTTTTTTCTTCCCAATTTTTCAAAGCTTTGTTTTCTTTTGCTAAGTTCCACGAGATTTATACTTCAAAGATTTATATTTATAATTTCTTTTTCTTCTCTCGATCCCTAACCATCAAAAGGGTTCTTGTCTCTTGCGTTTTCCTCACTGTTCCAGCACATTCGTTTTTAACAACTTTCCATAGAATTCGAGCAAGTTATAGAAAGAATTAATTCTTTTTTTAAATGAAGCACAATAAGCATATGAGTTAAATTAAATATTTTATGTCAAATTATTTTTAGGAAGCGCGTTAAATTGATAAAACGCCAAAAATTGACTTGGTTTGAATGGAGTAGTGTGAATAGAGTAACTAATCTTCTAATATAAATTTGAGATCGAAATGCAAGGAATTTGTAACTCAAACGGTTAAGCGAAACTATCACTTCGCATGAGATTCTGTTTTCGAAACTCTCACTCTTCAATACCGTTTGCACCAAAAAATTTGAAATTGAAATTTGATCAACAAACTTAAATCACCAAGGAAGCCTAAATGATTGTGAAGTGGTAATTGAAGTTGGCTTTGGGATGAAACCCAATATGTGTAGAGACCTTTTTTTATTATTTATATATATATATATATATATATCAAAAGTTACCCCAAATATTATATACTAGGTGGAAAGATGAATGATGAGTACAATATTTATATATATCCATATACAAAATTTTATATCCTTAACAATTATTTTTATTAATACATCCAACTACACATGTACAAGAAAGATTTCCATATCATTAGCAACTTGCAAAGGCGTGCACGCTCAGCAATTAAGTCTGAGTCCTTGTAATTCCATGGTAGGTTTGTAATTCTGTTTCCTAGCTTCTTGTTTTTATGTAGGAAAAGAAGATCTTCTTTCCAAAGTTTAGTATTTTTTAGCTTTGATGAATATCCAGAAAAATAGAAAAAATATCTTGATGTTGTGGGAAACCTTAAAATTTTCGAGCACTTCAAATTGATCCCATCTTTTGAGGTTTTGTTGTCTTCAAAGGTGGCAGAAGGAAAAAAAAGGTTCAACACGCGTTCTCCAACATATAATCTGTGCACCATTTTGCCATGGGATACCAATTTTCGTGCGTTGGCAGCACTTTGTTAGATTGATCGAGAGCTAGCTAGCAACAATTGACAGGCGCAATCTTCTAAGCTTGACAAGTTGCGAGGGGCACAGGTACCTTTTGACAAGTTGCTTTATCAGAAATTCAGACATTGAGTTAGTCAAGGGACTAGGTTGTCGAGTCATTTGTTTTTAAGGCTGACTATCGATTTTGATATATAAATCCACAATTTATTGAGTGATTAACGTAAATTCATATTAGCCAATGAATAGTCGTTGGATTTGTTCAGACTTTTGGTGTGCTATCAAGTAGTAGCAAAGCCACGTAGAGACCAGAGGGGTACCAAACCCCTAGTCAACTCTCTCTCAAGCCATATTAGTCCAGGATTTTGAAAATAATTTTCAAGAAGCTCTACGAGAACCTGTGTAGTGTCTATGCTCCCATTCCTTTTATTTTTATATTCAATTCCTGGCTCCGCCACTACTCTAAAAGCTTCCGTAATACTAATGTATGCGAGTTTTTGCACACAAAAAAAATTTAAAATTCATATTAAATTGCTTTTAAATAAGTACAATTTTTCTAATTTAAAATGTAATTCTCATCCCCACAAAAATGCTGAATAACGTGGTTTTCATTTTTTAGTATTTTTCTTTTTGGTTTGTACCGAAAAGAAAATTATTGAGGTGCTAGCTAACTTTTGGTGATGCAGGAAACCTCTGAATGTTGTACAAAAATTCATGTAATGGCCCCGGAAAGAGGATATTGCCAAGTCAAATAATTTCCGACAGCAAAAAATTAATACTGAGAAAATGACTTGAATTGAATCATGAATGAAGTAATCTTAAAATAAAATGAATGATGAAGTACTATATATATATTTAAAAAATATTTAAGAATTTAAATCACGCGTGTCTTAAATTCCTTGTATCATATGTTCTTTGTCATTACACTAATGTGCCCTTTGGATTATCTTAATTACATAATTAGCACCTAACACAGCAAGCAAACAATGCTTGAAGCATGCAAGACTGCGATGTGAGATTTACAAATTACAAATCCGGGCTAATCATATCCTTGACTCATGGTTGATAGTACTTGGAGCTAATTAATATATCAATATTTCCACCATAACACAAAATAAATCTCATGGTTTAAGTATAAGAATATTCGTTTATTAGAGCGATGGGACTTGGCTAATCACACATCAATGTCAATTTCGTATGTTGTCTGTTTGTAGGGTCAATTGACCCCAGTGAATTTCATATTCTTTTATTTGTATATTGATATTGTTTGCCTCCTTTCTGGAATTCTTTTTATGAATCAAGAATGTAAGAGTTCATGCTTATAAGAAAAGAATGAAAGTATTCTCCTTTGTATATTGGCATGTTTACTGCATGTTGATGTGGATTTATATCCTCACACCGAAGTCTTGTGTTCAAATTTTCCTTCTCATAATCACTGGCGGATCAAAGAATTTTTTTAGTAAGGTGCAATTTTGGCCAGGATTTATATTTTATTTATAATAAAAAAACAAGCGCGTTGTGCAGCAGCGCAACACAACAACGTAATACTACGCATCACGCAACAACGCAGCACAACAGCAAACTGACTTCGTTTGGGTTTTTCATTGAACACCTAGAGTGCACCTCCCAAGCTGAGCAAATGTGTAATATGCATCCCCTATAATGGTTTTTTGGGCGAAAGGAGGTACAAACACAGCTCCTTGTGCCTTAATAGGTTTGTCACTGCTCATAATATTGCTTGTATCTATATACATAAAGCAAAAGACAGAGAATAGTGAAATATTCAAAATACCATAAAATGACATTGGTTAATGCAAACATTAAGAATTGAAATTATTAATTAAATTAGGATAATATGGTAAATTCACACTTTTTCATATTAAAAAAATAAAAAATAATCAGATAATGGACGCTATTTTTATGGAACACAACTACCATTATCTTTTTTAATTCTAAAATAAATTAATTTTTTTTTTTAAAAAAAACCTCTTGCAAGCGCGGAAACACATGCAGAGAGTCCAATAAAAAAATCTTAATCTCCATCTAAATATTACAATTACGAAAAAAATAAATTAAAGGCATTAAATATCTTTATTTTATGTTGAAGATAATAGTCGATACTTTTCTTTCCCTTGGCATAGCTTACAAAATTTTATTGTTTTTAATATATTTCTAGACGAATCGACTAATTTTCCTTTGGAAAAAAATTACGAGAAATGAAAAATGAGTTATTTATAATAGTTGATGTTTGCAATTATTACGAGATAAAAAAACAAATAAAAAATGAATGTAGGGTAGATAATTATTATGAATATATGGTGGATAGCCTATTTTAGAAAAAAAATATATATATGAAAAGGAGGGGAGCATTCATGATTGAACCTGACATTCACCAAATTGGAGAAAGAAGACCGACTGACAGCTGTCCCAAAAAAGAACATCTCTTTCACTTTTCTTCACTCCAAGATTTGAAACGTAATTTCGAAATCAAATATAAGGGTAAAAAACACCATAGGTCTTACGTGATGTGCGTGTATACATACAATTTGATCAACAAATATTTGAGAGGGAGCAGTTTAGTCGCCGATGCTCCCATTTAAGAGAAGGGTTTTTGGCACGGGTCTAATGTTCTCTTCTCTCTAACTCACTCGTTATTTAACTAATCAAATGAGCAGTAAAATAAAAGAAGTGACATCGAACATGTGACACCAAATTCTCTCTCCATTTAGGGTGTCATCTTCTAGACCTCCCTTCAAGTATTGCTAATGTTTGTACCATATCTGACCCCCCCCACTCACGTCATGACACGTGAAAGGCAAAATCTGTCAGACCAGCTTGGTGAGTCATGCCGAAGATCGATCGGCACACTCCGCCAATTGTTGTGTGGTCAAATCGGTAGAAGTGCTTGCAACATGCACCCTCACCAACCTTCAGCACCATATGCCGATGACCAGTCAGCACATTCGGCCGATTCTGACAGATTACCTTGAAACTTCCGCCAGAACTTGTCAGGGACGTGTTGACTGCCAAAGACACTCCCACGAGTCCTACATCGAAACTAAGTACTAAGAGCATCACAAATGCTCTCTATAAATAGAGCCCTTGGCCCAGCCAAGAGGTAAGATTGTTTACTTGATTTGTGCTTTCACGCTGTCAATAAAACTGCTCTTAGTCAACTAACTTTGGCATCGGAGGACCTTCGACCGACACCACACCGGTGTCTTAGGCTTCACTTGCCATTTCTTTCTCCAGGCAGAATCCAGTATCGCTCCTTGAGGGAAGACACCACGGTCCAAAGGCTTCTCGGGTCCAAACTTTCCACGTCACCTGTAAGTTAGCTTTATTTCTATCTGTTTAGTTTTAACGCGAACAACTAACTTGCCATGTAAGGTTATGCCCTCAGCTCATATTTTTAAGGAAGTTTTCATAGATAAATGCAGATATCTGGATCCTGTTAGAGAGTTGCTACTCGTATTCTAAAAATTTCATTCTACACTCCTTTAGTTTGCCCGTTCATTTATTGAATTGACATGAAATAGCTTATTAGATGGATATTTGCAGCAAATCAAAATCTCCCTATTTGAAAAGCCAAGACAGGTTTGAAGAATGGAGCAAGATGAGGACTTCAAAAATATAGAAATTTATTGTACCTCTAATGAACAATATGCATAGGTGCTAGAGGTATGTACATAGAAGAATGTCTACTGACATTGATTAGAGTTGGTGGTCACTGGAACAAGGATACAGGACTTCTTTTTCTTTTCTTGTTATGGCCTTTCGATAAGTAGGTAGGATTTTATATTATTTGGTACGCTAGTAAATGAGTCTCAAAGTCGAAAGCCGATACAACATCAGCATATGTAGATCAGGGAGCTAAATTCGAATTCTCACTCTCGCATTAGTGCAAATAAAAATTAAGAAAACTCTCCTAGAGCATCAAATCTTATTTGCATATATAGATATTCCTTTAGTTGTGAGGTTTTAATTTAGAAAAATCTTGGTGCAATTGTTAGTGGACGGCTTACTTTTAAACTGTAAATTATTATGGTATTTATCTTAAATGAGATCGTGGCCATTCTCACATTCATAACATGTATCGAGCCACACATTTTCGACACTACTAATACTAACAAAGGTGTAGTTTTTAAGATCTTAATTTATACTCATTTCTAGGGTATTTTTGAAGGACTAGAGTTTCCGAGTCCATACAAAATTACAAACCTTAAGTCTAAGACATTTTAGTTTACAACTCATTTCATATTCAACTTTAACAACATACATTCATTTACATGCATGCCATTTTAAAACATTAAGTTTTTTTTTATAATGACCTTTCATATTGATAGAGTCGATAATATACTAAATTTACATACACTACACTGATGCTACTCAAATTCAAAAAGAAAAAATTACTCCAAACAACTACACTAGTAGGTCTTTGCTAAAATATTAAGCTCTTTTTATCCGACGTACACGGTACATTAAATTGTTAAAAAAGTACAATTAGTAAAAAGAAGAAAGAAAAAGACAGGTCCCAAAAATGTCATGCAAAGTAAGCAGTAAACCAGAACAAAGAAAAAAGTGGTCTGAGAGAAGGACACTGAAGCGTAGCAAAAGAAAGAGGAACAGGAAAAAATAGAGAGAGATGACGTTGTTGCTTAACTTTCCTTTCAAAATGGAAGAGAGAGAAGAGAGAAGAGAGAGGAGAGAGAGGACATAAAAAGGTGGAAGAGGGTCGCTTTCAAAAGGCGTGGTGGTGGTGGTGGCATATAAAGGATCTAATCTAATCTACCAAAGAAAGCATCCCTCCGCAGACAATGCCTTGAGCTAAAACCAAAGGTCGTAACTTGTGTCTAGCAAGTAAAAACCTGAATTTAAAACAACTGTGGGGGAGAGAGAAAAAGAGGTGAGAGAAGAAGGTTAAACGGGAAAAAGAAGTTCAGGTTAGAAGAAGGTGATTGAAAATGGAAAAAAGGGTTTGGATTTGGAGGGTATTTTGTATAGTGTCAAAGTTTAGATGGTAGAAAGAGAGGAAACCACAGCAGACGCAATGATGAGATCACAGAGATCTTTAATCCTCTTTCTGACCAAACACTGCCACCTTACCACTGGCATCATCAACTCCCTTCCATAGCCCAATAAAAAGTAGAGTTTTCTCTCTTCTCTCCCTTTATTTCCCAATTTTTACTCTCTCTCTCTCTCTCTGGAATTGGGAAAATTGGGATTTGGGTGTGTGGGTTTTGTTGCCTGCTCAGCTGGGTATTGTTAACCCCTATAAACCAGTTTGGTAAGTCCACATATAGAGCAGAAGAAGCAGTGTATAATTAAAGAGGCACAAAAATCAGAAGTTAGACTAGCATAGAGGAAAGAGAGAGAAAAAGAGAGAGAGAGAGAGAGAGAGATGGGTTAGGCTGGCAGGGAGCTGGTTTAGCCTCTCTCTTTGGTGTGGTTTGGGTTTTTAATTAGGGGACCCTTTTGGAAATTGGTGGTGGTGGTCGTGGGGTGTTGTGTGTTATGTGATATGGAACTGAAAACATTGAATGACAGAGGCTTTTGGGAGAGGCAGAAGCAGCAGCAAAAGAAGCAGCTTTCAGAGAAGAGGTGGCAGCACAAGCAACAACAGCATCAACAACAACATCAGGAGATCAGAACCCACTAGCAAAAAAAAGTGTTGTAGGAGCAGAAGCCCAAATAGTAAAAGTAGCAATAGTGGTAGAAGAAGAAGCAGAACAAGTACTGTTCCATTAAAAGCTGGAAGCAGAAAATCACAAGGGCCTGACTCTGGATCCTCAAAGGAACCATCACCACCATTATCTCCACCTTCCTCTGCATCAAAACCAAAACCCAATTCTCAATTTTACCCATCAACAAGGCCAAGAAGAAGAAGAAGAAGAACATCACCAAAATCATCAAGCTTTCAACTTTCAGCAACATCCTTATCTCCAACAAGCAGACCAACAGCACCAACACCACCAGCATTTCTTTGGTGGCTTATTGTTAGACACAAGATCCACAGAGGCAGCAGAACTTCAAGCCCAACAACAAGAAGCCCCAAAGAAACGCAACTTCTTCACTTCTTCTTCTTCAACTTTGGGGGAACAGAGCATCGAATATGCAAGATCAAAAATGGGCGACACCCACCACCACCACCACCCCCAAGCAACGACGTCGTCCAGACTGGGGATAAGGCCGTCTTCGGGGCTCAGCGCCGACATCGTGGAGGTGGTTCGAGGCAGCCACATTGTCCGGTCCACGGGTCGAAAAGACCGGCATAGCAAGGTCTGCACTGCAAAAGGCCCAAGAGACCGCCGCGTCCGGCTCGCTGCTCACACCGCCATTCAATTCTACGACGTCCAGGACCGCCTCGGCTACGACCGGCCCAGCAAGGCCGTCGATTGGCTCATCAAGAAGGCCAAAGCCGCCATAGACGAGCTCGACGAGCTTCCCTCATGGAACCCACATTCAGTTTCGACCACAACAGCGTCTACGGCGGTTACAGCCATGGAGGCCCAGAACCCAACAACCACTGGCTTCCACTGCTTTGCGGCGGTGGACGCAATTGGTTCTGCTAATCGAAGAGCAACAATGGTGGGGAGTGGAGTTTCAGAGCAAATTGTTCAAAATCAAAACCCACTTACCAACTCGACTTTACTCCCACCATCGCTGGACTCTGACGCCATTGCAGACACTATCAAGTCCTTCTTCCCAATGGGTGCTTCTGCAGGTGCAGCCGAGGCTCCATCGTCGACGATACAGTTTCAGAACTACCCACCAGATTTACTGTCTAGAACAAGTAGCCAGAGCCAAGATCTACGCCTTTCTCTGCATTCTTTCCAAGACCCAATTCTTCTGCAGCATCAACAAGCTCAAGCTCAGCATCACCAGGCTCAAACCCATCAAAATGAGCAAACCCTCTTCTCGGGAACACAGCAACAAAACCCACTTGGGTTTGATGGGTGGACAGAGCATCATCACCAGCAGCAGCAAGCAGAGATGAACAGATTTCAGAGAATGGTAGCTTGGAATAGTGCTGGTGGTGGAGATACTGGTAATGGTGGTGGATCGTCATCATCAGCTGGGTTTGTATTCAACTCGCTGCTCCCAACCCAACAGAGTACTAGTTCTCTGCAGCCATCGCTGTTTGGCCAAGGCCACTTCTTTTCTTCTCAGAGGGGACCCCTTCAGTCCAGTAACTCGCCTTCAGTTCGTGCTTGGATGATGGACCAACAAAACCAACAATCGATTTCTCATGACCATCATCATCATCATCAAATCTCGCCAACCATTCATCATCATAATCAGTCTTCGTCTTCCATTTCCAACATGGGATTCGCCTCAGGAGGCGGATTCCCCGGCTTCCACATCCCGGCACGAATTCACGGCGAGGAGGAACACGACGGCATCTCCGACAAGCCGTCCTCTGCTTCCTCCAATTCTCGCCATTGAAAACAAACAAAAAAGAAGACTGAACTTCTCTTCAAAGGTGCTACCTTTAATAAATTTTGTTCTGTAATATCCTGTTTTGCTTGTTTTGGATCAATTTTACACATTGCCTACTTTGTTGGGTTGGTTTGTTATTGCAGGGCTCAGACTCATCTCTACCTTCCACAGGGAGATAAAATGAGTAAGCTGTTGGTGCCAATTCAGACATGGCCACAGAGAAGATTTCCGGTCACTTTGATTCAATGGCGTGCGCCTTGGGAAGAAGAAATCTGAGTGCATTTTCGGGTTTTTTCGATCTCTCGGCTTTAACTTTGTTTAGCTTTTATTTCATCATTTAGTTGCTTATGTTGTAGCAGCTCTGTTTTCATGTTTGAGTTGAGCTCTTGAAGCTGAAACTTTTTGCTTACTCTATGTTAAATTTGCTCTGTGTTTCTGTTGCTAGACTTGTAATGTGTTGTTGGTTTGCTTCATTTTTCATTCCTAGAGTTGATTGGAAGTTCTATGTCTTAATTCATTAGTTAAATTAGCACAGACCTGAGCCACCGAATTTGGTATTGTTCTGAAAATACCAGATCACCCAATATAGGAAATTTTGCTGATTTTGGTTTGAGAGGTAGTTGATATTTAGCCTATTTCATTCCAGAAATGAGAGAGAAGTGCAAAGTGGCCTTCCTTTTCATCTCACTTGGAAATAGTAAATTTCTCATGTAGGTGGAAGAGAGTCTTAATTCCCTTTGTCATTTTTTTGGTCTTTACTACTTTTCAGTGAAAGCGTTCATGCCTCAACAACTTTCTCAAACCTTCAAAAAAAATTGAATGAATAATGTATTTGATCTTTTCTATCTCTATCCTTGACCAGCACAGTCATTTTCCATAAACAGTAGGAATTGTTGGGGATGGAGTAGACTAGTAGCTGATCCTTTTAAATCCATATCTTCCCAAAGCTGCAGCAATATTTGGGAAAATTCCTAACTTAAGCAGGGTTTTCCCTTTTAACTCCATATTGCTTTGCTTTAGCATTGCAGTATATAATGAGCAAACTTGAATGTGGAGCTGGGACTAGGATTTTTTTGAACTATCTAAACAATTCTTACATGAAAGTGATAGCATAGTTTGATGGATCTGGAAAAACCCATTTACCCAATTGAGTGTCAGTTGAACATGGTCCTGTTCATGCTTTGACTTGAAGAAGTCGAAGAATAACTGTCAGCCTTACCTACATTGGATCCCATTTTAACTGAACTAGTAGAATTGGGTTCAACTAGCTAGTTTGGCCATTTTACCTGGAGCTCCTATATGCCTTTTTTATTGCAAAGCAAAGACCAAAGATCCGTAGACTTGGGTTAGGCCGGTTGGTTAGGGCATTGAGTAAGTTTGAATCTCCCTCTTCGTATAGAGTATTTAGACTATCGCTCGTATTTTTAAAAAAAATTGAAGATCCAGTAAAAGTTAATAGCAAGTCCTGAAATTTACTTATGACTAAGGGTCCAGGTTTTGAAGGGAATCTAAGGGTCGTGGTCTATGACCTATAATGAGTACGGTTTAGACCAAGTGGGGCTAAGTGGGAGTACATCTGCAGGAGGAGCCATGAAGGAAGGGGATTGGGATGATCACAAACTCAATTATGGAGAGAGAATACACAGATGGATACCACCAAAATCTGGTACTTGCCCATCTGTCTTTGGTCCCCTACTACTACCCTGTAAATCTCAGTGCCTAATAAAAATCTTTGAAGAGCATAGCTGGAAACTTTCTTTTCTTTTATTTTCTTTATTTTTGGGTGCCTTTCAGGATAAAACACTTAGCTTCTACTGAGATGGTGACATTTTGTTATGGTTTCTGGTACTTGGATTGGAAAAAAAAACAGTATGGGGGCATATAACTTTTTGGTAACACAACAACAGAATTTGAGTGAATATATACATCAGGAGCGTTCAAGCGCTAACAAGCAAGAATCGAGTTTCTTATGTCAAAAAATTAGCAAAATTAGAACTCGTCATATGTATGTGTATGTGAGAGTTGATGACTTGATGGTTAGTTGATCCCTGTGTTTCTTTCTTTTTTCACCGATGAAACCAAACATATGATCATGGTGGTATACGCATGAGTTGTAGGAAGAAATTGGAAAGGGTGGTGAAGACATAAAGATTTTGTCTGGATGCAGAAAACCTAACAAAGCATGCTCTGTGGTGAATGAATCTTATATATATTATCAGTTTTTACGACTGTAAGATAAAGCTGATCTTTTCCCACCATGCTTACAGCTTTTAGCCCATCAACCCCCCGTCTCACATCCCTTCTTATTCTCTTGTTAATTTAGCATTAAACAACATAGATTATAAATAATAAGAGATTAAAGAACCCAAATAATTGAGTTGAGCAGTTTTTAATCATAGGTTAACGACATACACAAGATCTATAATTGCACGAATTAGCACTTTAAATATACAAATAATAATATCATATATAATTGTAACCCACTCCTTCCATTATAATTTATAAAATCCCACCAACAAACACAAGTGTACAAAACCACAACACACAAAACATATATCCTACACCACCTCTTAAATTCCAATCTATTTTTTTTAAAATATCTTTTTGAATAGTGAAAAACTAACAAAGATTCGTCATCCTGTAAGCTTGTAGCTCAAGTAGTTGAGAATATTTACCATGCATATGAAGTTTTAGGTTCGATTTACTCCCCAATATCGCTTGTATGAAAGAAAAAAAAAAACCAGAAACAAAAACAAAAACAAAAACAATCCTGCCTGATATTATAATTTCAACCCTGTCTTCTCTGAGTTCTTTACCTGGAACTCAACCAGTTATGCTGCCATGCATTGAAAGCCAGATATCTCAGCCTGGATCGGATCTATTTCCCAGGAAAAAAAAATCTGATGAATGATAATAACAAATGAACATGTCGCCTTCGTTATCATCACTCTTTGGAACTGGACCAGTGGATCTTGGTGTCGTGTGAACACTCGAATTGCCAAAGGAGCAGACAATGCATTTATTTACTTTTTCCCCACCTTTGTTTGTTGCACAAATAAAGCTTGAGCTATAGGCCAAAATGGGTTGTGGAGGTTGCAAGGGCACATGCATTGCTTCTTGATTTTCGGTTGCAACAACTATGGTCGATGAAATTTGAACTCAGGACATTCTTCGACAAAATGGAGACTAAGTGGCACTAGACCAAGTGATTATGTATAACCCTTATTGCTAAAAGTTATAGGGGAATAGTCAAAATTTCGATCTCTTGGCCATCATTGACGGTGAAAATCCATGGTTGCTTAAAGGTTTCATTGCCAAGGCTCTGTGCAAGTAGAGCATTTTTAAAGTTTAAACAAGACAGAACGCAGTGGCTGATTGCGGATGCAACATTAAAACAGGAGTGAATTCTATCAGTTTCTGAATCTAGGGATTGTACATGTAACATGTGCTCCACATGCAATGCAGGTACTGCTAAAAGCAAAAAAGCAAAACCTACTTTCAAAGGAAGTTCTGAAGAGAAGATGCAGGTGGCAAATACATGAAAATTAGGCATCCTATTGCTCATGCATCTTTAAGACCAAGCATAACCAGCGGCAGATGCCTTAGGGTTGTTATACAGTGTAAAATAACAAAAAGAAAAAGAAAAAGGAAACGAACGCTCGATCCCACGGTATATTGATGCTCTCATTCAGATTCTGTATATTGATGCTCTCATTCTGATTCTGCATTTCATGATCAAGTGCCGAGGATGAAAGACAACCAGAAAACAAAAACATTATAAAGCACATGAAATATATTACTCAACCATAAAAATAACACGTTTACCCAACTTATGGTCCCGGCGGGGCTCGAACCCGCGACCTTCGGCTCATAAGACCAACGCTCTAACCAACTGAGCTACGGGACCTGTTTGTTATAAGATTCTTTCTTTTGTAATTTAAACTCTCCAGAAGAAAGTATTTATACTCCAATTTCAAATATCTATGCACATATGATGGTTAGTTTCTTAGTCTGTATAATCTCACAACTGTTGTTTTAATTCGTAAATATCATGCGAAGACTACCCTGTTGAGGACGAACTCTAGCAACATATTTAACATGGAGAAGTAGGGTTGAAAATGCGTTCTGAAATGGTACAAGAAAAACAGAGAGGAAACTCTAGAAACTACAATGGTGGGAGAAAATCATTTATTAGAAATGATTGCCAATGTTGCATTAGTTAAACACAAATTAAGTAGCACACTGCTTAATGAGAAGGATCGAGAAAAACTTACGTATACCGGACATACCCTCGTGACGTTATTATGAGCCAATCATCCATTGTCATGTATTTATAACTTTCTAATATGGTAATGCATGATAGGTTTGGGATACTGCCATGGGACATTCCCGTTACATGTAAAGTTCTTCTCAGAATAATCGAGGATCAAAGATGAGTGTTTTTCTTATTCAATTCAAAATCACATCTTTGAATTGCACAATTATTGAAGAACATAAAAGGTTTTTCCACAAACAAACCTCCAAATAAGTAGCAAAATCTTGTTGATCTTGAGATTTGAATTAAAAAACCTACTCCAACAAATGGAGACTAAAATTATGCCAGTACTAGATCCGACGATCATTGATTGAGGAGGGAGGATCTAAATTTAAAATTTTCTATCTATCTCAAGATTTTGCCACAACAAGGTTATATTCCAATCACGTGAGAATTACTCTATTTCCCAGCTTTAGTAATATATATATATATATATATTATTTATTGTGCATGCGGCATATGATCCTCAAGAAAATTCACTGAAAATCCTATGTTCCAAGTATAGCTACAAAATATGAAAAATGTGACAGAAAATGACATTCAATCAAATATTGGCTAAAAAGTTATGTCACTTGGGAGAAATTATAATATACTACGGTAGTATAGTTATGTGGTACATCTTGTACACATGTATAATATGGGTGGACGACATGGTTTATTTCCTATTTTTAGGGAATAGTATTAATAAATATCTACTTATATCTAGTCAGTCTAACACAACTTGATCCTCTCTATATCTCAACTACTAATGATTAACAAAAAGAATTTGCTTGAATTAATAATTAAAGGGAATTTTAGGAATAATGGTGGGTAGAAAGATATTTGTATTTTTTCAAATTTAAGTAGTAAGAAAGATAAAAAGTGAATTAAGAAATAAGACAAAGGGTGAAAATATCAGCACTCATTTCATAGTCGTCATCCATAATGTTTTTCATGGTTTTGTTTCAATCATGGAATAGCATACCTTTACATTAATGTAACTAATTTTACATAATTATCTGCACAAAAGGAACTCCAATGCTCCTTTTGAAAAAAGAAAAAAATAGAGGGAACGAGTGAGAACAAAATCACAATTATGAAATGATAGTGATACCTTGAACTAGAAAGATCTCACTCATAGAAACCAACCCCATATTTTTTTTCACATTAATGTACTAAATAAAACAAATATGGACACAAGACCCATCAATTTTTATGATGCTACCAACAACAATAAATTCTTGGTTGTTAACTATTATAACTTCAATACCAAAATGTTTGATTATATATTCAATTCAATCAACAAACCCTAGAGATAAAGTTCGGTTTCTCTAGTCTCAACTTCCTAGTGTTTCGATGTGTTTTGTTTTTAGAGAAGTCAATTTCGTGGTTCATAGATTAGCTTGCTTTGCTCTATTACTTCATAAGGTATTTGAATGGCATGAGGTCCCTCCTCATATCGTTCAAGATACTTTAATAGAGGACCTTATGTAATTCTTCATTCATTTTTCTAATACCATCGCTTCATTTATAACAAAAAAAATTAAATTAAATTAAAATCCTAGAAAGAGAGAAAGCAAGAATGAGACAAGGTAAATATATACATAGAGAATCTTATTGGTAGATGCCTTAGCCTTATATTTTGTGTATCCAACAAAATCTTTGGCTTGTTATGTTGACAAAAGGAGTGGTGTCATGGAGGCTCCACTGTCCTTCTCTATAGAATATGGATGGTGGGTGGCTGGTTTTCTTGAAGGCACCATTTTTGTTTTGTTATGAGTAAGTTTTGGATAGATTGTTGTGGCCAAAGTGGGTCCCTTGCAAAAGGTAGATATAGCTTTGCTCATTTTGTATGTCACAAGGCAAGATTTGAGGATTCAATTATAGTGACCTCTCAGCAATTGTGTTTCCTATTTCTGTTTCATATATTTATCACCACATAATGATTTCACCTTATTTAATAATAATATGCCTGGAAATTCTGAGTTGGCTGATTTGCTGTCAAATTTGTATATTGGATGGCATTTGAATTTTTGCATCTAACGGCTCATCAACCAGATGAAGATTTAAGTCAGGAGGATCTAGTATAGCAGCATGTCCAAATTTGGTAGATTTTCATTTTCCATGATAGATAGAAATCTTAAAACCTTAATCCAAACCCTGATCACCAATAAATTTCAGAAATTCTCATATTTGAAGTCTTTAATTATTGCCCTAATTATTATAGAATTTGAATCAGACCGAATGATTCGTCTTGGTTCATAGAAAAATTGATGATATAACAAACAATCTGTCTTGGTTAACTAAAATCAACTAAAGGGTGGTCAAGAGCATTTATCCTACCCTTACAAATGAAGAACGTTAATGTTGAAGATATGATTCAACAAAACTCAAGACAAAAAGTGCAAGATACTTCTAGTTCAAGTAATTAAGAGTGTTTATCCTACTCTCCTGTATTCGAATCTCTCTCTCTCTCTCTCTCTCTCTCTCTCTCTCTCTCTCTCTTCTTCCCATCTCTACTTTTCTCCTTCTTTCTCTACACTCCTCTTTATTTTATTTTATAGATGTTTCAAAAACCTCCACTTTTTCTGATAATGTTTTTGAAAAATTAACTTCTTTAAGGGATTCAAAATTTGAGACATCTTAAATACAAAATTGATTATAAAGCTGCATGGATTTGAATGGCGAAATTAAAGGGCAGCATCTTCGTCCATCGATCTTGTTGCCTTGTCAGGCCTTTCATTGCATTCTACATTTGATGTCCTCTTAAGCTTGATCTTGTCTATCCAATACAAAGGGGAAAACCATTAAAATTTGATTTACTCTATTATATATCTTTCTTCACCTACCTATGCATGCACCATGTCACATTCAACTCGGTTCTTGCTAGTTGGTAAGTAGCTATGAACCTCAGAACAGCTTTCCTTATAAAGCTTTACCTTTCAAAATACTTATTCCTTATAAAGCTTTACCTTTCAAAATACTTACTTAATAGTTATCAGTAACTTCCTATTTAATTTCAATAATCATTTCTTAATGGCTTATTAGGCAATAGAAACTAACATAGTTGTAATTAAACCAAAGAGGCGGGCTCAGTTTTTATCCATTTGGTGTCAGGGTATATTCACAATCTCGAGTCGGAAGGACTTACGCATGCATCCAATTGCTAGTTGCCATTGATATGGATTTATGTAGGAAATTACAGATCGCGCACCAATGATGACTGCTGACAACGAGACTCGAACACTGGCGAGGCTACACACAATACAATGATCTTATCAACTAAACCAACCCTCATTGTTTATCTTTTGTTACTTTTTTTTCTTGTTGTTCTAATAAGTTTCGATCGTCTTTTTATCAAAAAATATGAAGGGGGCAAGTAATAGCTTTTTTATTTTCAATTTTGTGGGGGTAGGTAAGACAATGGGAGATGTGGTGGGTAGAGTTTGTCATTCTCATTCTCCCCTCACCCTGCCTCTTTCAATGCTTTTTCTTTTTCTTTTCTTTCCTTTTAAAGATGATATATGTTTACATTACATGAATAACGAAAATAAATCAATTAATATATACAAAAACTTGCACATGTACATCTTCAAAAGAAGAAGAAGTTCCAAACTAAAATTCAACTAAATACATGCATGCAAGCTAAAATTCAAATAAAATTAAGAATTTGAAAACTCCAATGTATGTTACCAGGTTTGGCATTTTGATTTGGGAGGTGGTGAATTCCATGCAATGCAAGTGTCGGTGTTAGGGGCACTTTAAAGGGCCCCACGTGGGGGTTGAGGTGGGTCCTACCATAGCTGCAAAAGCCAGCCATAGATGCCCAAAATGAAACAAACAAAGCTTATGGTGACATTGGCAAGCCAAGACTGTGGATGTGGCTGGTAGCTCAATTTGGTGTTCGAAAAAAACATTATTGGAGAGCAAAAATCTGAGCTTTTGGTTCACTTCACAAGGAGAGAAAGTAGTAGTGAGAGAGAGAAAACAAAGCTCATAAGAGTCGGTCTAGCAAGGAAATGAGGAGTGGAGCGAGAATGTGGGCTATAAATTTGAGAAAAATATTATTCATAGTGCTCTAGATTTGCATGGTTTGAATTTCAAAAAAGAAAAAAAAAACCCAAAAGAAAAGAACAGATTTTTTGGTCATAAATTTGCATATATAAGCTCTGTCATCTGATCTGTCTCTCAGACAAACAACTGCATGTGAGAAAAATCTGAAACCCCTCAGATAATCTCTCTTGCTCTACACTCTGTTTTCTCTCTCTCTCTCTCTCTCTCTCTCTCTCTCTCTCTCCTTTCCCTTTTCAATTTTTCAATTTTTATTTTTTGCTAAAAACTTGGCTAGGCTCTTGGGTTTGTTCCTCCCTTAGCGAGATTTTGGGCAATCTTAAATTCCTCTATAGAGTTTGTTTTCAAATCATGGTTCTTGAAAATCAAAGATTTGGGTCTCTCTCTCCCATCTTTGTTTCTTTGTTTCCTTAAACACCCAAAAAAAAAAAAAAATCGATTTTTTATTGATGGAAGAGAAGAAGAGGAAGGGTGACAGAGACCAAAGCCTCGAGATGGTCCTAATGAAATTAGCATCAAGAGCAAGTTTCTCTCTTATAAATCCCCATTCTGATTTCTGGGTTTGATCCAAAATTCCTTCTTGTCAATCTGTTCATTTTGTAAAAGTAGATGGAACATAGCAAGAATGGCTCAAGAAGACCAAACCCAAAAGTGTAGCAATACTAGTAGTGGTGCTAGTCTTGGCTTTGCAAGCATTACTAGATCTTCATCCAAAAAAACCAAGCAAAAAAAAGTGCCACAGAGAGGACTTGGTGTTGCACAGCTTGAGAAAATCAGGCTTGAAGATCAGCAAAAGAAAGCAGCAGCTGCTGTGATTTTGTCTACCCCATCTTCTTTATCCTCACCGACCAAATCCACATCCTCATCATGTCCTTCTGTCCCAATTAGACATTTTTATCACTCTAATCATAATCAACCACCCTCTTCAATCCCATTTCCTTCTCTACCATCACTAGATCTACCTTCACCAAACTCAATTTTCAGGCCACCATTAATTCCAACCCAGAACATTGATGTAATTAGGAAGCCAATTAGCACTGTTCCATGGGGAAATAACAATAATAATAATGGTGGTCATGGGTTTGAAATTCAGGGACATGGCAATAATAATGTTCCTAACTTGTGGAACCCTTGTGACTTCAATCTTGATCAGAAGGAGAGTTCTAATTCTGGGATTGATCCCGGATTGGCGTTTCGGTCTACTTTGAATTTGCCTTTTGAGTCCAACAACCCCATTTGGCCTCTCACCAATGTGCCACAAAGAACACAACCATATCATCAGCAGCCTCCTCCTCCTCCTTCAATGGTAAGACATTTTTTCTTTGTAGTTCTTAACATTGTTTTTAATTATTGGGAAGAAGTAAACTTTTATGATCTCCTGCTTTTGATTATGTTGAGAAGGAATTTTGGTGTATGGAACTCTGCAGGTGAATGTGTCATCAACAACTTCATCATCATCTGTACTAAACTTTCAGATAGAGCCCCCTTCAAACCAAAGCTATTACAGCAACTGTACACCTATGTGGCCGGATGAAGAAAAGGTTTGTTCACCTCTATATTTAGTCAGATATGATCGTTTCTCTTTCCTGTCAAATTAAGTTAAATTTAGGAAATTTCTTACTAGTGCATCTATAAATGCTTCTTTTTCCTAGTGGAAATTAGTAGAAATTGTCAGTTAAAGGAATTGGAATGAGTGGGTTCTGATTGGATTCTGGAAATCCTAATTTATATTTTGAAAACCTTCTTCTCTTGAAAGGAATGTTAGAAGCTGCAGAATTGTATTTCATTTCAGTTTGCTTTATTTTGTTGTCTTAAACTTGGATTCAGCACACTTTGTTCTGTTAATGTGTGAGGAACCTGAGAGATTGGTCTTAATGCTGACTACCTTTGATATGTAGTAGATGGTTGGCATGAAGAGGCCATACCCCTTTTCTCTAGACAATCCACCAGGCCCCTCCATCAACTTTAAATTCCCTACCTTTGTTGCTCCTATGAGAGCAGATGAAGCAAGTTCATGTGGGAACAGATGCACCTACAATTTGGAGCCTTCAGGCAACCCAATTTTCAGGTTAGCTTATCTTTATCTTCCAAAAATTGCACCAGTACATATGTATGCTTGCTCATGGTTTTCTTTGCATCATAATCAGAGAAGCCCCTTCATGCTCAACTTCAATTTCGGAGTCGAATTCAAGGAACAGCATTAAAGAAAATGGGAGTGTCAATGGAGATTTTCTCACCTTAGCCCCTCCTACAACCAGTAGTAGGACATGTCCCAGCCCAAAGTTGAACCTCCCTTCAACTTATCTAGCGTTCCATAACCGCGAAGTCCCTGAGTTTGAATCATTTTCTTATCAAGTGAGATAAATCAACAGAAACCCACTTATAATTCACTAGTTTTGTTTAGTAATCTCATCTCATTTTCTAATTGTATTTTGTTTCTTTCTATTGAATTGTTAAAAGGGCAATGCGGAGGACACAAATTTCCAGCCAGGACCAAGCTGTTCACATCCACAACAAGCTTTCTACAGCTTCTTCCCACCAGCAAAGGCACAAATTGGAAGAGCAGTAACCACTATAAACAACAATTGTAATGGTGAACTAGGAGAAAGTGTGGATCTCAATTTGAAGTTATAAATCTGATCTTTGGCAGGCTAGTTGTCTCTCTGTGAACCATATTAGGAAATTTTTTTTTTTTTCTTTTTTGCTGCCCTTAAATTTCAACATATCAGTGGGGTAGATATGTCTAAATTTGCATATGTAAGCTTCAGACTTGTGAAGGGTGAGAATTAGAAAAAAGACAGAGGAGATGCAGATCTGTCTGTTTGAGTGGTTACATATATATTCATGAAGCCAAATACCAGTGGTTGTTAACTTCTTGTGTGCCTAGGGATTTTGGGGTTTTCTTTGAGTTATGTTGTAGTTTGTTTTGGTTGGTGGATGATGGATGACAGAGGCAGGCAGCACTGAGAGTTGCTAACAAACTTTTGCATGTGGTGGATTGTGGGAGGATCTGGTTGTGCTTTGTCCTATCTTCTTTATTGTGGGCTCCACAGATCTTACCTTCATTATAGTTGCAAACGTTTGATGTAAGAGTTGTGGGCCATACAAGGAAAACCAGCTATCCAAGGCAGAACAGAAAGATAATAACAGAATAAGCAAAGGTGCTGAATTGCTTAACATAAGCAGAACAGAAGAATGTTTCAATATGAAAATTTGTCCAAAATCTCTACTATTATTCTGCACTGCATGAAAGCAAGCACCCTAAAGATATCATCAGTCTAAGACCAACCATAAACATAATCCAGGACATAAATGAGTGCCACGGAGAAGGGGTAAAGTAGGAAAGCGATTGAAGATGTCCAGAGAGGGAAGACAGTGCGGAAACTGCTAAACACACCCATCACAATGCAGACAATGAGAATAACCAGGACTTCTGCTGAGAAGTCCCATTCTAATCCTCTGAAGTAAACCAGGGCCAAAAATACCGATAGGCAGAGGACGTTGTTCATGGTTGCCGATCCATACAACTGCAACACGACACAAAGAGGTAAGAGGTCTTATTTCAGTACACAATGCAGTTGCCAGATGTTAGAGTTGAAAAAGAAAAAGAAAAGAGAAGAAACATTCATGATGCAAAAAAGCTACTTGAGAAAAGATTTTGATATGTGAGTGCATTGTATTATGTCAATGGAGAAGCTAATCGAGTTAAAATGGACTAAGTTTTACGTTCGATGTTTGGTGAACTTAACAATGATAAGACTGGACTATTAAATTGGAAAACTATCGAACATTAAGTGTACAAACCTGAGAAAATGTCAGCGAGGCAGTTCTGATCTTTTTGCGGCTAGCGAACATTATTGCAGAGACAGCCTCACAAGAAGTAGCCAGAGGTAATGCAACAAATGAGATGAAGAAAGTTGGAATGCTTGTGGCATTTGAGAAGTTATCAACAACATCTATCAAGGGATCAGCAAATGCAGCCGCAATGAGAGTTCCTACCAACAACATCAGTACTGCTTTGAAGGTCGTCCACTTGGGACTTTCAACAGCTTCAATGATCTCATCGCTTTGACCACCTGCCCCGAGAAGATCGTGCTCTTGCTTTGTTCTCTGCCCATAAATTTCCAAGCAGTTAGTGTTGGAAAGAATCCAAGATCTTATCAAGGCTTAGAATTCCCAGTGTGAGAATATGAACTCTTGACACTTGGTAGAGTAGCATAATAAATTCTCGAAGTTTTGGTAAGCATAACCTTACCGAATGAAAGTCGAATAGAAATTTCATCGTGTGAGGATCATTGTTGGAAGAGTCATCTCCCGAACGCTTTGCCTCATGAATCCATTTCGAGATACCAGTGAGGAACTCTTGAAGATCAATACGAGAATCGCAAGAAGTGTCAAATTCTTTCATCACTTTGTCCACAGCATCATCCCTATCCAACTGTATTTCATCAAACCGGATACCGACAATCATTGCTCTTAATTCAGAATATGAAATAGATCCATCTCCGTCCTGATCCATTGCATGAAACAACCTGACACAACATATAGTAAGAAAGCAAGAGGGATAACAACATCTCTAATAGAAAAGAGAAGAGGCACAAAGAACAGACATGACTAAAATGCTCGTGCTTTTGAAAGCACTTTTAACTACTGCTAGAAGTGCTTTTTTAGTAATCTGAAAATGGTTTTAAACCTTCTAAAACCACTTCTAAAAGCACTTTTTTGCTACTCCATTCCTGATACTAAGAGACAATACGAACTTTTTTATGATTTCTTCGTTAGGTTCACCATCTCTTTTAAGGAGACTTCCTAATGCGCGCGTCTTCAGATGTTGCAAGATTCCTGATATAACATGCTTGTGCTTTGCATAAGCAATTCGTCTCCTCTGGATCCAAGGCTGAAACACCTGCACCAGCAATTAAATATAAGACACGTAAATAAACAAATACGACTCGCAGTCAAAAACCGAACTTAAACGTATTTGTGAGGTCATGCAGAGTATGTAATTGCCGCATGAAAATCACAACTTACCTGATAAAGGCAGTAAGAAAGAAAAAGTGCGACAGAGACAATGAGGGAAACCAAAACTGCTATGTCTTTTCCCAAGTTCGAATTGAGAAGCTGCGGTAGTTGAACAATAATGAAAGGGATGACAGATATAACCATAATCCTTGCAGCATAGCTAGTCCAGATATCAGTACTCACACCAGAACCTGCAATTACAAATAGCTTTACTTACAAATCAAACATTTCAAAGGGAGACAACACATTATTGTGTCACGTAGACCGGCTCATTATCTACAAATCACAGTCCGACACATACATAAGTAACTCGTTAAAAGAACAAAAGAAAAGTTTATGTACATATGTCAAACTACGATTTGTCTTTAACGAAAAAACGGTTCCTTATGGACATACCAGTTAAGCTAAACCCTTTGGTATCTTCGTTATCAATTGCAACGGAGTTCTGAATATCGCATTTGCCAACAACAACACAGGAACCCCATATTAGTGTAAGAATCAATACAGTTGAACCAGCTAGCAACCCCATTCCAACTGAGACTTGGCTTTGAGCTGTTTCTGTACTCCCAGAAAGTCCAGATACTGAAAAGAATAGGCAATTTGAAGCTAATTATTAATTACCTGTACATACATAGGAAAACAAACCAAGGAATGAAAAGGAAAACTGTTTTTTTTTTTTTTTTTTTTTTTTTACCAGCGATATTCTATGCTGCTTTAAATTACAAACTACCTTGACCCAAAAAAAAACAAAAAAACAAAAAAACAACGAAAGAGAATTTGAATTGAAGTACAACTTACAAGGGAGCGACACATTGCTATGGCTAAGAGCATCCACAGTGAGGGGTATATTTTCGAGGATGTAAAGTCACTTTGACATCTCCTTTACGGGTTGTAAATGTGGTTTTTGCTTCAATGGAGAATATGTAAATTTAAAGATGTATAATTGATTTTGCTCACTTTTGTCCACCTTTTCTCCTTTTTTTCTCATGTAGGCCCTACTTGCAAGGGATGTAAAAAAAGATGCATATGTGCATCTAAATTTGCATCTCACGGTTGTGATGCAAATTTACAATCGTTTATACATTCCCATTGCAGTGATTCCGATCACAAATGGTGTATATTTAACATACACCTCATTATACAACCCTTCATTGGAGATGCTCTAACTAGCTCTTGTTTCTTTCGTATTTATTTTTCATATGAACTAAGATTATTAGACCAAACAAGGCTTAGCCACGTTGGCTAGAGTGGATGTGCTCTTTGCTCTGCACTCAAGTTCGAATTCCCCTACTTATAATTTAGATTAGTTTAAACTAGATATCGCTTGTATAAAAAATATTATTATCCCAAACAAAGTCCAATGATTCCTGTCTCCAGACCATGTTCTACTAAACTTTCCATTACAAAATGTCATTTTCTAATCCCTGTGGGTGTGGCGTTTTGAAGAAAAGAATTGCTGTCACCCACACAATTTTTTTATTTTTATTGTTCACTAAATATAAATAACTTCCCTTACATTGTTCACTAAATATAAATATATCCAATTAAAAAAGAATTTATAAGAAGATAAACTATCCACACACACACACACAAAAAGGAGAGAGAAAGGATTGATGTTTGGTTTACGGGGCTGCCATTATACATACGAAGACGAAAGATAGAGAGAGATTGATAATGGAGGGTCTAACGATGGGCCATAGTTTTGTCAGAAAGCAACCGTCTGAATTTCCATTAAATAATAGTAGGTCCAACATTTACTTCTTCATTTTCATACAACAGACAAGCTTGCCATGCAATAAATAATTTTATCGGAGTTTATAAATATTATAATTATAAAACAAAGTAAATTTAGGTTTTAGAAAGAAAAAAAAATTTCACTTTTGGAAAAAGCCAAAGCTTTTTCAAAAAAGACAGAAAAACCTCTAAACTTTCAAATCAAAAACATGCAAATGTAAAAGATTTCTTAGGAAATTCAAAAATAAATAAGGGCAATTTTGTCTATTTTGGCTTCTTTTACAAATTTTCTCTCTCCTTTGTGTTTTTCCAAAGTCTTCCAAACATTATAAAACGCTCGCCTGTATACATATATTTAGTAATATTGGACCGTGAAGTGTGAATATATATATATATATATATATTTTAATACATAAACTACAAGGAGAATGAGAAATTCACACATAGAGTACTAAGATGTCATGGGAGTTTGAATAAGTTTGGATTCGGTTACGGTAAAAAGCCGAGGTGCGTCGAGTACGAGTTTAAAAAATGAAAAAAAAATCATATGAGCCAAGCTTAAGCACAATTCTATGAGTTTTGTTTGGAAATTAAGCCGAACTTTAATATCAAGTAATATTTATCCGAAGGAAGCTTGATAACCTTAGTATTGGACTTGACTTTGACTCATTTCCACCCCATGTCTTTTTTTTGGTCAATTCCACCCCATGTCTAAGCAAGCACATATAACAACTTCTTATTTTGATGTGATATCATAAGTCAAAACAAATGCACTCTCAAAAAAGTCGTCTTCTTAATATGTTTTTTTTCATGAAAAGCAAACAGGGAGGAGAATGAGAGAGAGATTCACCGAGAATGAGAATGGCATCGGGAAGCGAGCCGAGGATGGGGAGAAACAAGCCTCCCACAATGCCGGGGCCGAGAATCTCCAGCAACAGCTCGCTGCCATTGGAGAGGTACGTGGCCGCCAAGTACATCAAGTATCCGTACACCAAAATCAGGAACAGGTTCCCCAGCACGCTGCGGGTGCACGGTAAGAACCCGTACGTCTCCTCGCACGCGCCGTCGGCCTCCGCAGACAAGGACCCGTTGAGGAGCTTGAGAGCTAGGTGGGGTGCTGTCGAGTTGTGGGGCCCCACGTGGACCCCATCGGAGATAACTGCTACATCGTGCGGTGAGGCTTGATTGCCGAGGAAGAAGCGGCCGTGGGCTAGGCCGCAAAGGAATATTAGAAAGATGAAGAAGAAGAAGGGACGGGGGAGTGCGTTAACGCGGTTAGGCATGGCTTAATTTTCAGGTGAGCATTACTTTGAATTATTTTGTGCGTTAAATTTTGGGTCCAGTTTTGGTTGTGATAAAGTGGATGTTGTAGGCCACATATTTTTGATTCTCCATCGCTGTCTACCAAACCCCTCAGCCAACCAAGCGGACAAAAAAGCAAGCAAAGTAAATTTTGGGTCCACATGATTTGAGAAAATTACATTATATGTCATTGGCGAGAATCCCTTTTCACGCTTGAACTTCAATCTAATCGAAAGGAAATCGGACTTTCAATGGACCACCAAAAGGGTTGGATAAGTTTAGTAGAGTCCGTAAAGGACTTGTAGCTCAAATAGTTAAGAATACTTACCCTGCACCTGAGATTCGGTGTTCGAATCCCTCCTCCCAATATCGATTGTATCAAACAAAAAAATATGGTTTAGTCCAGTCCAGCCTCTCCTTTAGCTAGCGAAACGTAGGACTGGATTGGTTGTACAATCTGACTCCTTATCCCACACATAAGAGAGGGCCTAAGAAGGAGACATTGTAGTTAATCGGGATAACAAGCTTACTTCAGAAGATGTAAACGTATGACACAGAATCTGTGCTTTTGCTTTATAATGAGGAAAATGGCTGATAATAGTAGAAGTGCTCCCAACAAATCTCAAGTGTTGCTAATGGAAATGAAACCAAAATGCCTGCCTGCTCACAATAACATTATCAAGGATCATATAAACCATAGGAAAAATGAAAGGAAAACGAAAAATATATCGATTTATAAGCACCCCAATGTACTCAGATCACCTCGTCGTGAGTCTATGACCAGCCTAAAACATAATCCAGAACATAAACCAGTGCCAGGGAGAAGGGGTAAAGTAGGAAAGCAATTGAACAAGTCCAGAGAGGGTAGTTGGTGCGTAAACTGCCTAAAATACCCATCACAACACAAACGATGAGAATGACCAGGACTTCCGCTGAGAAGTCCCACGATAGTCCTCTAATGTAAACCAGGGCCAAAAATACCGACAGGCAGAGGATGTTATTCATGGTAACTGCACCATACAACTGCAACAAGGAACACAGAGATAAATAGGTCAAACTTCAGCATTCCCTGTTTTTGCTAAATATTACAGTTTATACACCACCTACAACATTTGTGAGGAAATTTTTTTTTTTTTTTTTTTAGAAAAATTTAAATCCCTACTTTCGTGTGGAAAAAGAAACCAAAAAAGGTTACTAGATACTACTATCCATCCATCAAAATAGTTAAATCATGACCAACAGAAGAATTTTATCGGCTATTTGTACGTTGCAAAATATGCTAAACTTTAGATTTTGATATGTGATTGCAATTTGTCATTGGAGAAGTTTAAAGCTTAAAGTCTAGAGTTTACAAATGTATATAAGAATCTTCTAAGAGTTCAACTGAAAAATTATCAACACAACTGTTAAGAGGTGAAGTATTGTCAGGCTTGCAGAGTGATAAAACATAAAGAGAGATGGAATATGAGAAATACAAACCTCAGAAAATGTCAAGGAGGCAGTCCTTATCTTTTTGCGGCTAGCAAAGATAATCGCTGATACAGACTCACTAGAATTAGTAGCCAGAGGTAGTGCAATGAATGAGATGAAGAAAGTTGGAATGCTTGTGGCATCTGAGAAATTATCAACAGCATCCACCAAGGGATCTGCAAATGCAGCTGCAATAAGAGTTCCTACCAACAACATTAATCCTGCTTTGAGGGAGGTCCACTTAGGTTTTTCAGCACCCTCGACAACCTCATCACTTTGATCACCAGCCCCCAAAAGAGCGTGCTCTTCCTTTGTCCGCTGTACATGAATTTCCAAGGAGCTAGTATGTTAGCACAGATCCAAGTCTTAATAAGAAAACCTTTTATCTATCAGAACTTAATAATCAAACATTACCGAGTGAAAGTCAGATAAAAATTTCATTTTGCGATGGCCAGGGTCAGAATTGGCATTTCCTGCACGCTTTGCCTGATTAAGCCATTTTGAGACACCAACAACGAACTCATCAACACTGATCTTGGAATCATGAGAAGTGTCAAAATCTTTCATCACTTTGTCCACAGCATCATTCTTATCCAACTCTATTTCATCAAACCGGATTCCTACAATCAGTGCTTTTAATTCGGAAAACGAAAGATATCCATCACTGTCCTGATCGATTGTCTTAAACAGCCTGAAATATGTACAAACAGAAAACAGAGTAAATACAACAATCTCTAACAATAAAAGAAAAACAGAAACAATCTCTGATAAATAAATAGAGGCACAAAGTACACACATGACTAAATACTTCGTTGGTAATACTAATAAGCACTAACTTTTTTATAATTTCTTCATCAGGTTCACCATCTTCTTTAAGGAGCCTTCCTTGGTTCGTCAGATGATGTAAGAGTCCTGATATAACATGCTTATGCTTCGCATAAGCAATTTTTCTCCTCTGGATCCAAGGCTGAAACACCTGCACCAACAATTAAATATAAGGCAAGTCAATAACGATCCAAACAAGCATGACCTAAATATTAAACAGGAAAGAGAAAATTCAAACAGATTATGGTTAGCTACATAACTAAATATCTGACTGAATCAGAATGGGTTTCAAAACCATGCCATGAAAGAATTTACAAATTATGACTGCAATTAAGAGTACTCAGTCATTTTAAGAAAGGAACCTACAAACTCAAAGGGGCCTGCTCACCCTTGATCCCAAAAAGGGGTTGTCCAAACATATTCCCACTTTTCCATAAGAAATTGGAATCTATCATTTAAAAATTCAAAAGTGAACCAATCTAATTCTATGAAATCCTCGGAAGTTGCCAAGTTAAGCTATGAAAACTTAATAGCAGGAAGTCTCAGGGCGTGGTTCGAACACCAGCTTTTGACAGAAGTAATCTATTGTTATGTCATCTTCAATTATTTTTCCTTTTCTTCTTACACATCGACAATGTTTGCTTTCACTAGGCATAAATAGCAACTTCATCATGCAATTCAAATTACAAAAATGTAAGAAAAAGGGTCAAATTCACAAGATGTAAATCATAAACAAACAAAAAAGAAATACAGTTCAGAACCTATTGAGAAAGTAATTCAACAAACACATAATTTAATTTCAGCAAGAAAGACTGAAATGAAATTTTCAAAGTACGCAGTACGTAATGGCTGACCTGCTGTATGAAAAACTATAAGTACCTGATACAGGCAATATGAAACCAATAGTACCACAGAGAAAATGAGTGAAATCAAAACTGCCAAGTGTCTACCCGAGGTCGAATTGAGCAGCTGCGGTAATTGAACAATAAGAAATGGGATGACAGATATAGCCATAATCCTTGCAGCATAGCTAGTCCAGATATCAGTACTGACACCAGATCCTGCAATTATAAACAATTTTGCTTAATTTATCTCTACTTATAGATCAGAGATTTCCAGATGTATGATTTATGAAGAGAGAAACACAATCATTTAAAAGATTCAGCAACAAGGCATACAACTTAGCCCACTACATGTCTTTTGGATTACAATATTTCCCTTGATTCATTTTTTATCATTTCAATCCCCCGTTCCTGTGGATCTAAATTTAACAATCATCATTATGTTATGTATTTCTGCATCAACTTTAACAACATTTCTTTTGTAGAAATGCAAATCTTTAAATAATCCCTGACCACAAATAAAAGACAGATATTTGTAAGGTGCAATATGCGTAGTAAAATTACGATCTCCATTTATCACAGGTGACTAGTAAGTCCTAAATAAAACAATAAAGAAAATATGGACATACCAGTTAAGCTAAGCCCTTTTGTATCTTTGTTATCTATGGCAATAGAATTCTCGATATCGCACTTGCCAACAAGAACACAGGAACCCCATATTACCGTAAGAAGCATTACAGTTGACCCAGCTAGCAACCCCATTCCAACAGAGACCTGACTTTGAGCAGTTTCTGTAGTCCCGGAAAGTCCAGATACTGAAAATAATATGATAAAGCATATCAGAAGCCATCCGCAATAGGAATTCAACTCCTTATTTTGATTCCGATTACGGATTAAGTTAATTCTTAAGTAAACCATCAAACTAGGGGTAAAAAGAAACAAAGGGTAAAAATTAGAGCATCCTGTCCTTTTTGGAGAAAATTGCTTAGATCCCCAAAAATCCAACACGGGTTGGTAAGACTGATGTCAAGGTTTAAGGTACTGAAGAAATGGATCCATCACATAACATAAAAGTTACAACTTTACATATGAAAACGGCTAATTCTGCATAATTAACACTACAGGAATCGTCCCCCCTTTGGTGTTCTTGTTTTAAAATAATTTCTTTTTGGTTTTTTCCATAATAAATTTCCTTCTGAACTAAGATTATTAACCCAAACACAGTCCAAAGATTCTAGATTACATATTCCAGCAAAAGTTGGTTATAAGGACGAGGTGTAGGAGTAAAAAGAGAGTAACAAGGACAAGTGGGGTCGTTTTATAAAGCTATACAACTCTCCATCCACTGTGTATCACAGTATAAGATTTATTATGTCCACTGAGATCCAAAGGAAAAAGTTGTGCACAGAAAAAGTAAAGAATTTTGTTTTATTTTCTTTAAATACAAAAAGAAAAATCATAAACTCGTAGAAGGTTCAGGAACTACGAGATTTTTGAAACGTTTCAAAGGTATAATTTTTATTTTAAAACAAAATTATGAGTCACAAAAACAGAGTATGCAAAGACACTATTATAATATGGACGGCACTCACCGTTAAGTTATCGGCAACCAAACAGAAAAGTTATAAAGAGACTGACCGAGAATGAGCATGGCGTCAGGAAGAGCCCCGAGGATGGGGAGAAACAAGCCTCCAATGATACCGGGGCCGAGAATCTCGAGCAACATCTCGCTGCCATTGGAGAGGTAGGTGGCGGCCAAGTACATCAAATATCCATACACCAGGATCAGGAACAGATTCCCAAGCACGGTGGTGGTGCAAGGCAAGAACCCGTACGTCTGGTCACACGTGGACTCCGCATCCACCGAGTAGGGGTTGAGAGTGAGGTAGGATCTGGGGATGTGGGACAAGTGGTGGTGGACGCCATCGGAGATCAGATCTTGAGACGCGGCTTGGGTGTCAGAGATGAAGCGGCCGCGGGCTTGGCCGCAGAGGATCAGGAGGAGGAGGAGGAAGGTGACGTAAGAAGCAGACATGTGGCTTCGTTTTCAGCTTCAGCTGGACAAGAGTGGATTTGGATGCGAGGTGGCGGTTGGTGAGTTGATAAAATAGGGAAGGGAAACGAAGGACGGAGTGAGAGAGTCGAAGAGTTCAGCGTAGGTGACGTGTTTGTTGGTTTTTGTGGGCTATAAATAATAATAAAATATTACTAACTTACTAAATGGAATAGAGTGGGGCCACGATTTAAATAATTCTATTTTAATATGACATACCTATTTGGAGATAAAATTCCAAAATTAAAACCAATTAGAAAATAATAAATGGCTAATTTTAGATTTTTCCCTTTAAATAATCTCTATATGGATTTTTATTTCCAAATAAGCTGTGTATATGCATTTTTTTATATTTATAATTTGTTATGTTGGGGCCTATTTGAAAAGCCCTAATAATATTTGGTCGAACTTTAAACGAGGAAAGCTACATGAAACTATTTTTGAACTGTTGTAAACACGGACCAGGAATTCATATAGGAATGGGCTATTTTTTTCTTCGTCCTTTTAACAAGTAATTAAAGTCACGCGTCAAAGTTTCTTCGATCTTACGTGATCGTTAGTGGAAGCTCACCAGATTGTCTTTATTTTGATGTTAGATCGCTAAATTATTGTAATAGCCCTTTTGTGACTAGTTTATATTGGCACTTTGTGGTTTGTGATTTTTTTAGCTGAATTACAAATATAATCCTAGAATTTATTAATAATAAAAGGAAGAAAAAAAAGTCACGCGTAGGGGTTGGCAAAGTTTCTAATGTGGACAATATTGAATTTATTTTTTTAACATGTTTATTATTAACACCTTGTTTTTTATTCTCAAAAGATAGGGTGGGTTAGAACCCATAGGAGACTAAAGCCTCTCAAGTCACCTTCAATATTGAACCAATGAATCCATTAAAGTTGAAGTTTTCATGCCGTCTACATCTCTTAAACCATTGAAGATGACCACAACCACTGGCGAATCTAGTAAGGCACAAGGAGGTGCAGCTGCACCTCCCTTCGTCGGAAAAATCATTGTAGGTGCTTCAAATTACCCCTTTGCCTTTTACTTTTATTTATTTTTATATTACTCCATTTACTTAAGTTTACAATGTAAATAAGGAAGTACCCCCCATTTGGATTCAAATAAAAATACTAGAAAATCAAATTCCCACCAAATCAAAATATGAAAATTCAGTTTTAGCGCAAAATACGATTTAGGCTAAAAATGATGGCTCATTAAGTCAATATATACTTCATACTAAAATCTCATAAAATCAAGTTTTCTTATTTGATGTGTAAGGAATAAAAGCCGCCAAAAATTATCTTGAGAAAATGATTATTCCGAAAAACCATTTTTCATACTGAGTCAATATTGCACATCCGCTAAAAAATTTCTAGGTCCGCCAGTGACCACAACACCCTCCTAAGGTTCGCAAGTATTGCAATGTGGTTTTGGGGTAGAGTGATATGTCATTCTCAAATGACAAAATTGGCATTTCATACTCTTTGATTGAAAAAAATAATTATTTGAATACTGTATTATTAATCTTGTACATAGCACGTGAGAAAGTTATTACTCGAGAAATTGAGAATATATATTAAAAAAAAGAGTAATGGGAGAAAATATTATTTTCGCCTGCAAATTTAACTTATTTCTTTTTAGTGTAATATATATATATATATATATATATATAAAGCAAAAGACAGAGAATAATGAAACATTCAAAATACTAGAAAATACCCTTAGTTAATGCAAATATTAAAAATTGAAATTATTAATTAGATGAGGATAATATGGTAAATTAACACTTTTTCATATTTAAAAAAATTAAAATTAAACAAAAATTTAGATAATAGATCCTACTTTTATGAAACACAACTATCCATTATCTTTTTTAATTCTAAAACAAATTTAATATTTAAAAGAAAAAGCTTTTCTCAAGCGTAAAAGCACGTGCAAAGAAACTAGTATAAATAAGAACATAATTGGCACTTCTGCCGAACCTTATCTCCTTCAAATAATAGTAAAGGTGATACATGTCCCTTTTTCTTAGGATCGGATTTAGCTGCCGACTTGTTTCTATGCGAGTCAAAATCAGGCCGCTATTTAGAAAATATAATGAAATCATAATATTCATGCTTTGACGGTTTGCAAAGGATTCCCCAGGGGATTTGTTTCTCACTGTCTCCTTTTTTTTGTTTGAAACTCCTTTTCATTTTGTGGAGGCTAAGGAACACGCTTATCCTTGTGGCTCCCCACAAAACATGGTGCCCACATCATAATGGAAGAAAAACACGTGGCAGTTAATAATAAAAACCCATGGTGTTAAGGTTCTCAATGTCCATCATTAATTTTGGTGGAACTCCTTGTCAAATATGAACATCAAATAGCCCACTGAAAATAGAGCACTATCCTAACTAGGAAATGAGATTAACTTTTAGGTATTTTTATAGGAAAATTAATAGTTTAAATGGAAGGGTCAAATTTTGGACGTTGGATATCCTTTCTTTGAGAAAATACATAGCTAGAATTGGAAATATAATCAATATTGATATAGGGTAATTTGAACAAATAATTTCGGGTGCATGAACAACAACTTTTAATCACTCGAAATACAAACTTCTGTATCGGAAAGATTCTAAATTGAACGTAACCCTTGTGTTAATCCAATGACATACGTTGTAATGATATTTGAACGGTATCAAATTGATCTTTCTCAAGTTAAAGACGTGAGAAAAATGGCCCCCCGGAGATCTGTTACCGCCAAATACTTCTCTGCCCCGTGTGAAGAATTCCCGCGTCTGAAAATCAAAAAGTGTGATTGACAGGCGACGTGTCGTAACTGTAACAGTTGACGCGGGTGCAGGTCGGCCAAGCCCAGCAAGGGCTCCACTCAATGTCAAATCCCAACCGACTTGAGAAGTTGGACCCTGTTCCTATTTTCGATCCAATATTTAATGTTTTCCACTCCTTTTTTTTTTCCTTTTTCTAATTGTCATATTTAGAAGTGTCTGGCTAGGAATATTGATATCAATAAACATTTTCCATTAATAAGAAAAATATTTGAGATACATCTAACTATACTTAGTATAGTGGGATTTATATTTGCATTCACGCACACATGTATAGACAACTGTTTTTAACATATTTATATCCATTAATACAATTTTTTCTCACTATTCATATCGAATAAAATTAAGTCCTAATTTGAAACGAAATTTCCGAATCACGCTAAATTTGAAATATTCATATGTAGTGAAAAAGGAAAATTTGGGAAATTTTATTGTATTGCTTGGTTCATTGATCTTTTTAATTTTTTTAATTTGATAAAGGTTCATTAATCTGAATAGCAAGGACCATCAAGGCGGAGTGAAGGGCTCCCATGCTGTCATAAAGAAACTAATAAAGTGCATTATTATGTAACTTTAATATACATTAAATTATTTGATGTAGTTTGCCCGATGAAGATGCAAAAAGTACAATTAGTGACAGAGACTCTCTCTCAATTTAATAAGCTATACTGCCATGGAGATGGAGCTGTCGTTGACCCAGTTGAAGATTTTTCCAAGGTATAGATATAGTACACATATAAATGCCATCATTGTTAACTACAACTAAACAAATATTCCATGCATATGTAGATTTTTTTTTCTTCCAAATATTTATTTAAAAAATAAGTAATTAAAGAGTTAATTAAGGAATATATGAAAGAAAAAAAAAAGTATTAATGTTTTGAAAACGTCACATTTTCTAACTATATTATGAACTAGTTTTGGACTTAAATGGTAGTGCAAAAATACTTATTTATAACGGGAATAACATTATTATACTATTCCTGACCAACAACACAATTCATTGTGTTATTGACGAGAAGTAAAAAAAGCGCAATCCCCGATAATTTCTCTCAGGGTGGTGGGGTGGAGTTAGTTGTTAGTGGTCAATGGTGGTGGGGTGGAGTTAGTTGTCAATGGTCAATGGTGGTTGACAGAGTGATATCTAGAGTTGCAAAGTACATAGCGTGATATCAATGAAAATTAAATAGGTGGACAACTACCCATCACAATAAATAATAGGAAAATTATATTTGAATAATTACGCTGAGCGAAATTTTTTTTTTCCTAAGCTTAACTTGTATTGCTAGCTAGTTCTCAATCCCAAAACCAAATCCAAAATAATAAGATAATAAAAACCCAAAATAAGTGGCAAAAGAAAAGGAGACACTTTAACTGATTCTCACTCCAAAAAGAAAGCCGACCTATCTACCAAAACGTCCAAGTGCCATACCAAAAGAAGCGAGTGAGCACCTACCTCTCAAAGAATAACAGCCAAAAGAGAGTCACCTAACGAAAGAGTCACACTGCTACACTAGGCACACCAAGCTCATCAAATATCTGTGACTAATAATATTATGTCGATGGAGGAAAAGAAAGAAAGGAAGATAGTTTATCGAATAACTTTTCGATGTGACTTTATTCGTTTTATTACCGACACACTCAAATATTGAATTACTGTGCATTTTACGTGGAGCATATTTTGAGAACCCATAATCCCACAACGAATTTCTTAAACAAAAAGTTCATAGTTTTCAAGTTTTATAAATTATTAATGTTTTGATTGTCAAGACCCGTCGCGCAAGAATTCTTTTTAGTTTCTTTGATCCCTTATATAATTTATTTATGCCAATAAATATATACGTGCCGGTGAGGGCATGCACTGTTGTTTATAATTTGACGATATTGTCCTCTCCCAGCAATCTACTCTAGGATTACAGGCTACGTGGAGGCATTACCTCATTACATAATAAATCCATGAATTGTCGGTACAATCAATCACCTCCACTACCTTCATCATATTTTATTATATGCAACCAAATTTGGCAAGCTCCACGTGATTCTTGACTAAATCATGTTTCATCTTCATTTTTTCTTGGGTCAAAGGGCAAGGAACTTTGACTGCTTGTATGAATGATGCTATTTCTCACAGCTTCTTTTAACAACCTTAACTGTCAAAATATATGCAAACTACCTACATATGAATTCTTTATCTGAGCTAATGGGGTATGGCCAAGTGGAGAAAGGGCTTGACTTGCAAATCAGGTTCAAACTCCTATGATACTTAGGTTTGAATTCCTATAACACATTGGTAGTGTGCGTATGAGAAACTATTCTTCTCTTATAGTTTAGATTATCACTTGTATTTTAAAAAATGATTCTTTATTTGAAATGCATGTGTTTTGTTTTTATAGTGTGTGAGTGATTGCACGTAAAGGTGTGTAAATCCTCTTTCAACTACAAAACACCAAAAAAAAAAGACAAAAAAAAAAAAGGATAAAGATTCCATGGCTTGGTCTTAAACATTCTAAGCATAGGATTCGGATCCCTTAAAAATTGTACCGTTTTCATACATTGTAGTGGCGATGATGTGTCTAGGTTGGCCAGCAAATTTGTCCTTTCTATAAATAAACGAATATACTCACCAAAAGAAGGCAAGAGCAACAGGCCAAACACATACAGACACTCGTATAAATGGCCAAAGCCCAACAACCAAGTTAACAAGCTAAAGGCCGCATAATATTAAAAAAAAAATGCAACGAGGAGCCTGGATGGCCAGCAGTTGCCAGACGAAGAAAAATACTGATGATAAGGGGACTTGCACAAACAACATTAATCACATTCATAATCAGAGAATTTAAGTCAGAAAATGGGAGTGACCAACACTATGATAACTCCCCTTGTAACACATGTTTCTCATTTAAAGAGAACTTGAGGATGAGAGTTTCAAGCATTCACTCTGGCATCTCCTAAGGCAGATGTCATTCCAGTTTGGTACTTGATGCTGGTTTACGCAAACCGTCCGCGCGCATGCATCCGCGCAGGCATCGAGCTCAGATACACCGCAGACAGTGACACAAGTATCAGGAATTGGGTCCTTTGAGAATGCACCAACCTTTTTCAGCATTCTCTTCGATGTGCATACCCTCTCACATACAAAAATTTCATCGGAACTCTTCTCCCTCCCTCTAGCACTCTTTATTCTCTCCTCTTCCGCACGCCTTTTCTTCACCCGAATTGCTTGTCCTGCAACCACTGCAGGGATAGCGGCTAACAGGGACCACCACACTTCCACCATCACCAATGCACTGGTCAATCTCTTCTTCAGAAGTCTAACAGAAAAAAAAGGAAAAACAATGAACTTCGCTGATCATTTAGTTATCATTAGAATATTCGCTTAAGCATCAGTTTACAAAATTCTACAGGTCATTTTGGCATAATCCAATGGCTATACAACTAAAGCCTGAAATATTCAGGTCACCGTGAGAGAATCCTTGAATTACATGTAACAGATACAATGTCAACTAATAAAAAAGAAATAAACATATAGCAGAAGTTGAAGAGCAAAATAAAATGAATCCCATGCAAGAACAAGGCCACAGAGAAAATGTACAAGCATTAGTCCGACCTTTTCTCTAATTCAGTTCCAAACATAAGATCGCAACCAAGTTGACTCATGTCATCTAGTAGAAAAACAATAGAGAAAACAGGAAAGATTGCTAAAGGGGGTTGCCCTTTGCCAAAAGCCTATATCAGATATTTTCATTTTTCTTAATATGTTCGAAAGAATATTGGAGTCACCTGAGAAAACAATTGAATATACTCTTGCCTTGAAAAAAAATTAATTAACTATCATGAATGTACAGCCATCATACAATTCAAGTTCCAAGGGATATAAGAATCAGGCCACTAAGTTCGAAAATTTTGAAACTGAAAAACTTGAAAAACAATGTAACTCGCACATTTCCTACATTGCAAGCCTCTCTCTGTCAATTTTTTCCGGGTTCATGTTTTCGGGACATTGTTTGACCAAGTCTTAGTAGAAAATATCTGATGACTATATATACACACATGCAAATTGATACAAGGTGCAGTCTTATTCAACTGGAAAACAAGCCAGTTTATGAATTTCAAAAAACCCAACCATTTTAAGCACAATAGCACAATTTTTGTAAGTTTCCCTTTCACAAGAACAAGTATTTCAAAAATCTCCTCAGTATCTGATGCTATTTTTCTTGCCCCCTTCACTTCAGTTATTGGAACTTAGTTAAATAATAATATTAAAAGATAAAAAGAAGCAGACAGATAAATCCTTATGCATACAGCAGATCCACTAGTTATTTCCAATAACACAATTAATTTGTCACAGAATTAAGTATCATAACAATGCATCATATAATACATGAATGCCTACTAGTAAGAGTACAAACACACAGAAAAATTAGTCTCAAACTCTCAAACAGGCATTTCATCAACCATTGAGCACAACCTCGTGATCAAAGTTCATATCAAAATCAAGACTCTCCCAAATCAAAATTTTCACAAATGGAAAAAAATTACAGACAAAAATCTAAACTCGCCAAATTAAAATCAATTTTCAGTAAGGGCGGCCATGGCAGTAACTGATTCAAAATCCTTGAAAATTTCGAGCAGAGAAAAGGATAACTCACTGAAAAGTTTGAAGCTTTGGGAGTTGGAGAAGTAAACGTGCAAGAGTTTGCGAAGTTGAAGAGCTCCTGGAGGTGCCTGTGAATGTAGTGAAGGTGAGGAGCTTCTGAGAATCTGAGGCAGCGACCGGTTAGGGTGAAGAAATGTTTCTTATTCTTGGGCCAGAAGCCCAATATAAACAGTAAAACCCAATACACCCAGTTCTAACTACACCTAAAATCTGATCAATACACTGATGATTTTTTTTTTTTTTTTTGGAATTTAAAACTTTAAAAAAAGCTCAAAAAGTTGAAGAAAAATCCATGAGTTATGTGGTTTGGTTTATTTCTGTTTTAATTTTTTTAAAAATATTTTCTACATCATGGATAAAATTGGAAACTTGGGTTTTTTTTTTCAGAGCTGGGTGTATTAATAAGATTCTAGGGTGCATTTTACAGCCCATGGAGGATGGTCTTTTTCAGAAGAAAAAAAAATTAGAAAAAAAAAAAGGCAATCCATGTCCATTATTTCCATATTGTACATTATTAATTAATGAATCGAAATAAAATCTACTCCAATAAAAAAATGACAAAACTTTGGGATAAAATAATTATAAAAAAAAAAAAAGGAAAATTTGATTCTAAATACATGTGCCTGCTAAGTTACAAAAATAATAATATCCTTCACACTGCAGTAGTTTGGGTATCAATCAAATATAGTTCAGAACGTCATTGAGAAGATAGACTAAAAGCAATGAAACAGGGTATAGTAGGTAGGCCAAGAAGGCTGTCCAGAGAGAGAAGGTTGAAACAGAACTTGCAGTGACACCCATTACAGTGCAGACAATTAGAACAACCAATAATTCAGCAGAAAATTCCCATGTCATTTCACGAGCATAAATTATTGCTAGAAGCACAGAAACTCCCAGCACATTGTTCATAAAAACTCCACCATAAATCTGCATCCAATAAAATAAGAGAAAAAGAAAAGTTGGTCAAGATATGAAAATGAAAGAAATTTGAATACAATCGATAGTCTCAACACACGCGCTATTAAGGTATTATGGAGGTTCGAACCTGAGACTATTGATGCGCAATTCAAGACTATTTTCTACTGATTTAGACACCGTCGGCTAATTGAAAAAAATGAACTTAGAAAATCACAAACCTCAGAAAATGTCAAAGAAGTGGTTCTTGGTGTTTTTCTAGAAGCTGCTTTAATTGCTGAAGTGGCTTGCCTAGCATTTGTTGCCAAGGGGACAAGCACAAATGCTACACAGAAAGAAGGAATGCTTACAGCTGTGGAAAAAGCCTGAACACTATCTATAAGAGGCTCTGCTAGAACTGCTAAAACAACAAATCCAAGCACCAAATATGTTATGGCCTTCAACCAAGCCCATATTGACTTGTCAACAGCTGAACCACCCTTGCTTTTCTCTTCATCCACCAACCTATCTGTTTCTTCCCAAGTTCTCTGCATAATTTCACTTTAAAGAATTAAATTTAACAATTGTAATTGTATGCATGCATGATAGTTCTTTTCAATCGAAATATACGTGGCTCCTTATGTGTGAATCACGGTTTGACACGTGTGGAGAAATTTTATATTTGTTCTGTTTTTAACTTGTATATGTGTCGGATTGTAATTTACATGTAAAAAGGAGTGTCTTGTATACCAAGCAATATTGTTTTCGGTCCATTTCCCTTATAACTTTTACCGTTACTTACTTGATAGATATCGTCTTCAGATTCATGCGACGAGGAGGGGGGTTGAGTACCATGGGATTTATTTATCCATTTTGTTAATCCAGTAACAAATTCTTCCTCACTGATCATTTTGTCTCCACTTGTGTCAAGTTCTTCTATCAATTTCACAACTGATTCATCCACGTCCCCTGCAATCTTACCAAACTTGATATCCGCGATCAGTTCTTTTAGTTCTGCTTGCGATATATTATTATTTCCATCAAGATCAATCTTTTCGAACAACCTGTTGTTTTCACGTGGAAAGGAACAAAAAGCATAGATTAATTGCTGATTAATTACATCTATATAATAGTTATGTTAGATTACCAAAGAAATACAATGCTACATTACCACCGGACTCGAAGCTTAAACTGTTAGAAAATGAACCAACATTGTATATATATATCAAGCTAACAAATTGTGTTACTATTATTTGTATAATTGTTTGTATACTAACTAATTCTTGGTCTACTAGTATTTCTCTTTTTAATGTTAGAAAATGTAGTGCTAAATTCGATTTCTCCCTCCACGTTGATTGAAAAATAAAAAGTTTGTACGTGACACACGAATAGGAATAGCAACCAAATGTGGTCTAACCTTCTAATATTTGGTATATCAGGCATGCCATCTTCTGTGAGAATGCTTCCAAGTGAATTTCTTTGGACATGTCTTAGTACTTCTGACATTAGATTCTTCTTCATTTCACGTTCTCTTCTTCTATTTTCAATCCAAGGTTGAAAGACCTAATAAAGCACATACAAATTAATGAGGAAAGTGGAAGTAATATTATGAATAAGGCAATATCTTTTTTCACATAATTATATGCTCAAGTTACCTCATATATGTTCTCCAACGATCTTTGGGTATGTTGTTCATGCACTGCCTTGACCTCATCAATCCACTTTGTGAAGCCATTGATGAATTCATCTTTAGTGATTTTCCCATCACGATCCAGGTCAAACTGTTTCATCACTTCTGCTGTTCCTTTATCCTTATCGTCTTCTGTTGATATGAATTTGATTTCAAGGAGAAGTTCTTTCACTTCAGAAAGTGATATATAATTGTCACCATCTTCATCCACTTCCTCAAATAGCCTGCAACGTATACACATTGTTCCATTAAGTTAAGCAGTGATCAAATAATAAACAATATATACCCTCTAATTCTTAGACGAAAATCATATATATGCACTGACGGATCATTTGATGAGTAAATTTGGTGATTCTAGCATTATTGACGGATATACAAGAAAGAAAAAGAAAACGCAGAGCAAATATCCATGCAGTTCCAAGGAAGCATCACCTTCTGATAGCATATAAATTCGGTGCCCCTTGGACAGTGAGGACTCTCCCTAGTGCATGTTTTTGCACATGCTGTAAAATGCTTGACACCAAATGCCCATGTTTGACGAACTCTAATCTTCTTTTTTGAACCCAGGGCTGGAAGATCTGCAGGGTTTTAAGATGTTGAAGATTATGAGTTCATCATAGACATTATAATTAGTAACATTAGCAAGCAAAAAGATTAAATAGATGTGTATACCTGATAAATAAAGTACAATAATAGGAAGAAAACAGACACACAGAGAGCAACCAAGATGGCAATGCGTTCCTTGGAAGAGGATTGGAAGATATTTGCAATTTGCATTATAAGAAATGGTGCTCCTGAACAAATCATAATCCTTGCAAGGCGGCTGGTCTCTACATCCGTAGTAATACCACAACCTATGAATTCAAAGGAAAAGTAAAAAATTATAAATAACTTTAATCTAATCTAAACTACGGGAAGAGAGATTCGAATTACAGTGGAGTGTCGGAAGTACATCCGCTCTAGCCAACTTGACTAAGCCTATTTTTCTTATTTATTACTATAGAGAGGATACATGATTTATTTATTTATTTAAAAAAAATTTGGAATGTTAATAAATAGCAAATAATCCAATACCTGTCAAGGATGCAGGTAGTCTTTTCCATGATAAAGGTGGAGAGGAAATTGAATCCCTGGAAGCCTCAGAGTCAGAGCTTAGTTTATTTGGAAAGTCTTGGCTGCTGACAATTATACAAGTCCCCCAAAGTATTGTTAAGAGCAAAATTGATGTTCCAGCCAACAACCCAACTCCAGTATACACATATTCCGCAGCAATGTCCTTGGAGTTAAAAATTCCAGAAGCTATAAACAAGGGTTTTCAAATTAAAATTACAATTAGTCAGTCATATGCTATATGAATCTATATGTAATCAATGTAGACTCTAGTACAATAACCAAGCTAAATTGCAACTTGCCTAATTAATTTGGTGTCATCAATAATTCAATTGTTTGTTTGATTCTTTTATTCCCTGATTTGGCCTAAGCTTCTGTAGGTCTTGTGTGTAAATGCAGAAAAACTTATATAAAACAGGATAATACTGTTTTGTTATTTTCAACCAATCGTAAACTGACACGTGAAAAAGTTTTCACACGTGACATGTCTCGATTGTTTTTCCATTAGGATGCATGTGCTTGCTTTTTCTGCTATATTGGTTGAACAAAGTGAAAAGAAATGGGAAAAAGAAGTAAAGTAACCACTAGACATTTATTATTGTTTATTAATTTTCTAATTAATAATAAATATATTGGATAATGATAAATTAATCTTAAATTTAATTTACATACAATTACCACTAGACCTGTACTATTATACGTTTTAAAATATAATCAAATCTATATTTGTTGCTTGTAACATTTGATTTGACCCCCGAAAAAAAAAAAAAAAGACTGACCCATTTGAATGACTCTTCCAAGCCGCACAACATTTAACTTTAGCCAACCGTAAGCCGTGCTGTAACTTGTCCATTAAATAACTGTATAATATTGTGGATCACTAATCAGAAAATTTGTCCAACAAATTTGCAAATCACAAGCAAGTATATGTTTGATGTCACATCATCGAGAAATTATAGAATGGTACGGTATTACCATGTCAGCGGGTGATACTTCGATTTAAAATTTGCCACGTGTAATTTTTAAAAGAAAATTTATACTTTTTTTTCAACTAGACATTAGGTTCCAATTTTACCCTTCACAAAAATTAAAAGAGAGAAAAAAAACTGCCTCTGTCCAGTTCGCAGCCCCCTTAGTCGCGTCACCCCTCCCACCTCCGTCCAGTTCAGTCTCCCTCTGCAGCGCCCTCCCTCCTTGTTTGTATTCCTTTCCCTAATCCGTCAATCTCCTCATCTAGGTTGCCTTCATCTCCCTTAAAAACTCCAAATCCAAGGGCAGCAAGGGGGTATAGGACTGCAGTCGTCTGTTTTTTTTTTAGTTTAGTTCTAAAGGGTAAAACTGATACCTAATGTCTAGCTGGAAAATAATTTAATTAGTAGAGGGTTAAAAAGACACATGTCAATATATGAGGGGAAGTATCACCCGCTGACGTGGTGGTACCGTATTATTATATAATTCCTCCACATCATCACTATTGACAGTTGGCATCCCTCACAACCAGCAATATTATGTATTAATAAACAACAAAAGAACTTGTGATAGCTGTATTTATATTTGTGAGAGTCACATTTTTCATATATGATATAATTATTCTAATGCCAGCTAGGTTTTCGTTCAATATGATTTTTTTTTTAAATGTTGGAAGATGCATTAAGTTTCTTCTTAATTATATCGTGGATGAAAATAATCATTAATTTAATGAATAATAATGTGTAGTTCAAATTAATAATTCGACAACACAATATATCATATGATAATTTAACATTTAAGATGCGTGGTTGACATAACATGCTTGGCGATATTTGAATAATTAATCAGAAATCAAATCCTATCCACATAAGTCAGAGTAGGGTTGAGAACTTGAGAGTGTGTATGAAGGTTTATATTGAACATTTAGCAGATGATCATCTATGATTTTGTGACAACATAGGAAGAAGATAGAAATTTGTAAGTAACCAAAGTGATATAAGAGAAGAAAACTAATGAAAAAAGCAATTAATGAAGAAGATGGAAATTTCAGTTACCTACCAAGAAGTAAAAGAGACTCAGGAAGGGCACCAAGGACATGAAATGCACTGGCACCAAAGACACCAGGACCCAAAATCTGGAAAATCTGCTCACCCCCCGCAGCCAAATAAGACTCTCCATGAAACAGCAAGTACTCATAAACCACCATCAGAAACACATTCCCATACACACTGTTGGAGCATGGCAAGAACCCATAAAGCTGCTCACATGTCTCCTCTTCTGCAGAATCAATTCCTTTGAAAAGCAACGGGGAGCTGCTGCTGCTTTGATTTTGATTATGAGGATGATGATGATGATCTGTTCCACCATCTGAAACCAGTCTAAAATAACGGCCTCGGACTTGGACTACAATTACAAGAAGAACCAAAACCCAATATGCAGTTTTGGCGATGATTTTGCTCATATTCTCTTGTTGCTCTGCTTGGAATGAAGAGGGGAGCTACATGCCAGTTTTCATGGTTTCAAAGCTTTGAAAAGTATAGCTAGGGAGATTATTGTGCATTAATAAGGTCAATGTGTTCTTTTTGTTGATTGTTTATTTAGTGGATTAGGTGATCTTTGGTGACTTCATTCCAAATCAGAAAACACAAAGGAACCAATTGTTTCATAAGTCTTGAAAGGCGTGCATAATTTTTTTTATTTTATAACTTTGTAGCGTTGTTTTTCATTTTGGGTCAGTCCAGTCTCATGACCTTGCTGGCCGTCATGTTTGATGCACATGGATTTGTTCTTTTTTATCTTTTCTTCTCAATTTTCTATTATAAATATATGGTTTAGGGATTCATCACTATAAAAAATCACTTAAATTCGATATCATTTGATCACTCAATTGAATTATTGTGTTCATTCGTTTTATGTTTATTCCTGTGATGGTAGGGTAAAGTTCCCCATTGCCTTGAAAATCATTGACTGGTCAACAAGTTAACTTTCTTTAATGTGCGAGCGTGCCACTGCTAGCAATGAAAAGATCCTAGCAGATTTCTTAAGAATAAATAACTTGCGCCCCAAGTTACTAATTTCTAAACAAGCGATTGTGAATTTGGGTGAGAAATATCTCCCAAGTAAGTTATTTTCTTGCCTCAGACTGGTGAGGGCTTCACAATTTTTCACAGTACAAAACTGGTAGTTCTAGCCAAAATAAATGATAAGATAGTGAACTGTTTTAGGCAGAAGTACCTTTTACAAAACTCAAAAAGGAAAAACCAACTCTAGAAAGACAAAAAGAAGGTTGGACTTCCATTTATGCCTGAATATAAGCTTCTGATCCGGGCTGGACTAGGTGTGCTTGTGCTGGACTGGACTGTCAACAGCTTTAACTGTTAAGTTTCGGTTGTAAATCGATGCCAATGTTCAAGTTTGGCAGAGCTTTAATCTATTTCAAGCTCTGGAAGGCTTTTTGAAAGGGGAGAATTGCAACATTTTCAGTTTGAAAAGGGCAGAAGTGGCTGGACTTGAGGATTACTGAGCTGGAACTGCACTGTGGTACCTGTTCTACTTGACCAAGGCTCTCCATAAATTTGTTGAGGTTTTCATATTCGTAAAAACCCGAGCTCTGCTTGATTTGGCTTTTGGTCAACCAAATTTGTAACAAGAGAGAATGACTTATTTCTCTAAGTCTGAACTGGAACTGGAAGTTTTGATTTATAGATGGCTTCTTTTTTGTGGCTCAATGATCTTTGGTTGCTTCAGTTTTTCTGAAGGTTTTTGAGATCAAGTGATCATTTTAAGTTTTGTCTTTGATTGATTTTTTTGGCTGTCCTGTGCTCTGTTCACCCTCTCTCATATTTATAAGAAATGTTTTTGGAGTAGGGTTTTCTAATTCTTTTAATAATGGGCGGCAAAAAATTCTCAAAAGATCTTTCATTTTTTAAATGCAAAGAAAAAGGGGATTTTAGCAATTCTGGCAGATAAGCCCTCAATAGTCAGTTCCTAAGGCAACCACTTCCCTGTTTTTCTTGAAAGGAAACCTAATTCCTCTTCAATTTTAACTGCTCTTTGTAAGAGCTCAAACTGTGATGGTTAGTTTGATTTTTCAGATGAACAACTCCCTGCATCTTACTTATCTCCCAAAACATAGTCTGCTTATCTCTTGAAAATGGTGCTTGCTTTGGAGCAGAAATTTTTCTGAATATACAAAAGGGACTTTGATCTTCTGGTGGCAGAAATTTCAGAGATGTCTTTCTTTTATACCTGCCTTTATTAACTTTTTATTAACCTAGTTGAAATTGCTGACTTTTCCAAGTCAGGAAATCATGTGGGTCTATTTTAGGAAAAGATCTTATGATTTTATCAATCTTCTGGGGTAGAGAGTTTAGATGGCGTAAAAAGGCTGGGCTAATCTCTTTCTCTAATCTCTATCTCTTTTAGTGGATAAAAAAGGCCCAAATATTTTGTCTAATGGCCCTTTTCCAAAGAAAGAAATGGGATGGGTGTTTGTTTGACAATTGGCCCAATTCTTGATTCTAATTTGAACAAAAAGCCCAAATGGCTTGGATTCTGAGCTTTGTCTTTCTGTGCTCTATCAGAGCTTTGTTTTTCTGTGCTCTATCACTGGGTTGGGCATGCACATTTTGGCCCAAACATATTGAAATTTTAATACTTTCTTGAAGCATCATGTTTATTGATTTTGTAGGACACAATTGAATATCAAAACGATTTATGATTTGTTTAATTTTTTGCAAGAATGATCTATGAATGTAGACTTAAAAAATAGATTATTTGGATCATTGAAAAAATATTTGTAGGGGACCCTAAACAGTGTCCCTTAAATAAAATTATTTGAAGGATCCCTCAATAGAAAGGGACTATATAATTATTTGAAAATGATGATGATGATGATATATTCCTCCATCTGAAACCAGTCTAAAAGAACGACCTCGAACTTGGACTATAATTACAAGAAGAACCAAAACCAATATGCAGTTTTGGTGATGTTGTTGCTTATATTCTCTTCTTGCTCTGCTTGGAATGAAGAGGGGAGCTACATGTCAGTTTTCATGCTTTCAAAGCTTCGAAAAGTATATCTAGGAACATCAGTGTGCATTAATAAGGCTGTTGATGGTTGATATTCATCACTGTGAGCCAAGTCTATCAGAGAGCACCACGTGGCCACAAGAGACCAAATCTCTCTTGTACTCACCCGACCAGGTTGACCACCTCGGGTGTTGATAAAGGGCCTCCTAGCCGAACCTGTCATAAGATAGTGTGAAACCGTGGTCGGGCATTTGAACACCGACCTGACCACCGAGATGTTGTGTGACCAAACACGCGTTGATATTTTAACATGACCAGACCCCTATTGAGTCAGTCACTCCATGCGCCTGATGCCAGCCGGGTGATGGAAATGGATCATTTAATGCATTTCACATCCAAAGCCAAGTGTAGCTTTGCTACTTGATCCATTGTAACCAGCTTGGTGAGGAGCGTCCGCAGTGTCTCTCTAGTCCAACCATTGGGTAAAAAAGAGCTCTCTTCCCCTGAAAAGACTGGAGGATATTTGCCCTATAAATACTCTTCACCTGTATTAGGACAAAGATAATAAATATTCTCATATGCAAACTCTTCATCTCTATTTCATCTTTAAACCACTTCTAACTTAGGCATCATAGGGGGTTCAACTGGGGCACACCCAGTCTGCCCTTATTCTGATAATTGCTTGAAGTGTGCAGGTCATCTTAAGAGAGCAGCTAGCCACGTGATTGGGTATAAGTCCTAGCCTTGACCCAGGTTAAGGATGAGTATGGCCGTGCGGCTATACTATTCATAATTTTTTTAAAGGGCCCCAGTAAAGCCGCAATGAAAAAAGAATGCCTAGTATAGCCGCTCGGCTATACTATTTGTTTATAAAAATAAAAAAAAAGGGACGCGCCTGCGCTAGCGCCCATGTGTAAAAAAAGTATAGTCGGCCGGCGATACCATTTTTATAATAAAATACCGTAGTATAGCCCCTCGGCTATATTCTTTAAGTAAATTATATTTTAAAGGAGTATAACCGCGTGGCGATACTATTTATTTAAAAAAATAAAAAATAAAAAATAAAAAATAAAAAAACAACAACCCCTGTAAAGTCGCGCGGCTATACATGAAGATTGGGCTGCTTTACCGGGGCGCATATTAATTGTTTATTAACTTATGGACTTACTATTTAGAACAATTCTGCACCACAACACACAACACACAACGGAAATGCTTAGAGCGAGGAGCTTATTCTCCCCAACACACAATACTAATAATAAGAACTTATTTGAATGGAGTGATTTGAAATACGATTCAACATATATGAGTTATGCCATTTGGTAAATATAGTGAGTCCGCATTATGTTTTCATAATGTACAATCAAAATATCTTATACCACAAATGTTTTTAGCCAATTTGACATATTACATTTTCATAATGCAAATATGAATCATTTCTGAAGTAAAATTGTGTTTGAATGTACTATTCAGGTTCATAATTTGCAACATAACTTGTTAAATATACAGTAGAAGACATTTCTTCACTTCAACTACAATTACGACAAGTTAAAGCAAAAGCAAAAGCAAAATAAACACAGATTTTTTACTCAACATTATGAACTCTCTAGCTGCTAAAGGGCCAGTTAAAAGAGATATCTTAAATTCGTGAGTGAAAAGAAGAAGTAAACTAAAAGGACGTTTCAAGCAAATGCTCAAAACCCCAACATACGAATATTATTGTACATATACTTCATTACCAAAGGCTTTCCACAAATAGGCATATTCTAACATGACATATTATACAAAAACCCTTATAGAATTTATCTGGAGGGAAAAAGCCAAAACCCGAGCTCTGCTTGATTTGGCTTTTGGTCAACCAAATTTGTAACGAGAGAGATCTCGTTTTGAATGACTTATTTCTCTAAGTCTGAACTGGAACTGGAAGTTTTGATTTATAGCTGGCTTCTTTCTTGTGGCTCAATGATCTTTGGTTGCTTCAGTTTTTCTGAAGGTTTTTGAGATCAAGTGATCATTTTGAGTTTCGTCTTTGATTGATTTTTTTGGTTGTTCTGTGCTCTGTTCACCCTCTCTCATATTTATAAGAAATATTTTTGGAGTGGGGTTTTCTAATTCTTTTAATAATGGGCGGCAAAAAATTCTCAAAAGATCTTTCATTTTTTAAATGCAAAGAAAAATGGGATTTTAGCAATTCTGGCAGATAAGCCCTCAATAGTCAGTTCCTAAGGCAACCACTTCCTTGTTTTTCTTGAAAGGAAACCCAACTCCTCTTCAATCCTAACTGCTCTTTGCAAGAGCTCAAACTGTGATGGTTAGTTTGATTTTCCAGATGAACAACTCCCTGCATCTTACTTATCTCCCAAAACATAGTCTGCTTATCTCTTGAAAATGGTGCTTGCTTTGGAGCAGAAATTTTTCTGAATATACAAAAGGGACTTTGATCTTTTGGTGGCAAAAATTTCAGAGATGTCTTTCTTTTATACCTGCCCTTATTAACTTTTTATTAACCTAGTTGAAATTGCTGACTTTTCCAAGTCAAGAAATCATGTGGGTCTATTTTAGGAAAAAAATCTTATGATTTTATCAATCTTCTGGGGTAGAGAGTTTAGATGACGTAAAAAGGCTGGGCTAATCTCTTTCTCTAATCTCTATCTCTTTTAGTGGATAAAAAAGGCCCCAAATATTTTGTCTAATGGCCCTTTTCCAAAGAAAGGAATGAGTTGGGTGTTTGTTTGACAATTGGCCCAATTCTTGATTCTAATTTGAACAAAAAGCCCAAATGGCTTAGATTCTGAGCTTTGTCTTTCTGTGCTCTGTCACTGGGTTGGGCATGCACATTTTGGCCCAAACATATTGAAATTTTAGTACTTTCTTGAAGCACCATGTTTATTGATTTTGTAGGATACAATTGGATATCAAAACGGTTTCTGATTTGTTTAATTTTTTGCAAGAATGGTCTATGAATGTAGACTTAAAAAATAGATTATTTGGATCATTGAAAAAATATTTGTAAGGGACCCTAAACGGTGTCCCTCAAATAAAATTATTTGAAGGATCCCTCAATAGAAAGGGACTATATAATTATTTAAAAATGATGATGATGATGATCTATTCCACCATCTGAAACCAGTCTAAAAGAACGACCTCGAACTTGGACTATAATTACAAGAAGAACCAAAACCCAATATGCAGTTTTGGTGATGTTGTTCTTATATTCTCTTCTTGCTCTGCTTAGAATGAAGAGGGGAGCTACATGTCAGTTTTCATGCTTTCAAAGCTTCGAAAAGTATATCTAGGAACATCAGTGTGCATTAATAAGGTTGTTGATGGTTGATATTCATCACTGTGAGCCAAGTTTATCAGAGAGCACCATGTGGCCACAAGAGACCAAATCTCTCTTGTACTCACCCGACCAGGTTGACCACCCCGGGTGTTGATAAAGGGCCTCTTAGCCGAACCTGTCATAAGATAGTGTGAAACCGTGGTCGGGCATTTGAATACCGACCTGACCACCGAGATGCTGTGTGACCAAAAACGCGTTGATATTTTAACATGACCAGACCCCTACTGAGTCAGTCACTCCATGCGCCTGATGCCAGCCTGGTGATGGACATGGATCATTTAATGCATTTCACATCCAAAGCCAAGTGTAGCTTTGCTACTTGATCCATTGTAACCAGCTTGGTGAGGAGCGTCCGCAGTGTCTCTCTAGTCCAACCATTGGGTAAAGAAGAGCTCTTTTCCCTTGAAAAGACTGGAGGATATTTGCCCTCTCCTTCTCCCCTTATAAATACTCTTCACCTGTATTAGGACAAAGATAATAAATATTCTCATATGCAAACTCTTCATCTCTATTTCATCTTTAAACCACTTCTAACTTAGGCATCATAGGGGGTTCAACTGAGGCACACCCAGTCTGCCCTTATTCTGATAATTGCTTGAAGTGTGCAGGTCATCTTAAGAGAGCAGCTTAGCCACGTGATTGGGTATAAGTCCTAGCCTTGACCCAGGTTAAGGATGAGTATGGCCGTGCGGCTATACTATTCATAATTTTTTTTAAAGGGCCCTAGTAAAGCCGCAATGAAAAAAGGATGCCTAGTATAGCCGCTCGGCTATACTATTTGTTTATTAAAAAAAAAGGGACGCGCCTGCGCTAGCGCCCATGTGTAAAAAAAGTATAGCCGGCCGGCGATACCATTTTTTATAATAAAATACCGTAGTATAGCCGTTCTCGGCTATATTCTTTAAGTAAATTATATTTTAAATGAGTATAACCGCGTGGCGATACTATTTATTTAAAAAAATAAAAATAAAAAATAAAAACAACAACAACCCCTGTAAAGCCGCCCGGCTATACATGAAGATTGGGCTGCTTTAACAGGGCGCAGATTAATTGTTTATTAAGTTATGGACTTACTATTTAGAACAATTCTGCACCACAACACACAACATAAATGCTTAGAGCGAGGAGCTTATTACACTCTTCATTATATAAGCTCCCCAACACACAATACTAATAATAAGAACTTATTTGAATGGAGTGATTTGAAATACGATTCAACATATATGAGTTATGCCATTTGGTAAATATAGTGAGTCCGCGTTATGTTTTCATAATGTACAATCAAAATATCTTGTACCACAAATGTTTTTAGCCAATTTGACATATTACATTTTCATAATGCAAATATGAATCATTTCTGAAGTAAAATTGTGTTTGAATGTACTATTGAGGTTTATAATTTGCAACATAACTTGTTAAGTCTACAGTAGAAGACATTTCTTCACTTCAACTACAACTACGACAAGTTAAAGCAAAAGCAAAAGCAAAATAAACACAGATTTTTTACTCAACATTATGAACTCTCTAGCTGCTAAAGGGCCAGTTAAAAGAGATATCTTAAATTCGTGAGTGAAAAGAAGAAGTCAACTAAAAGGACGTTTCAAGCAAATGCTCAAAACCCCAACATACGAATATTATTGTATATATACTTCATTACCAACGGCTTTTCACAAATAGGCATATTCTAACATGACATATTATACAAAAACCCTTACAGAATTTATTTGGAGGGAAAAAGCCAAAACTAGCAACTTGTCATTTTCTAATTGGTTCTTATAAAATTTTAGCCAATTAGACCATGATAAGTGGCTAGTTTTGAGTTTTTCTCTCCAAATAAGCTCTATAAGGATTTTTGTATAATATATCATGTTAAAATGAGTTTTTAAATAAATATCTCAAACAAGAATTGATGCAATGTTTTAAAGCATGGCTGCAAGCGAACTGGGAAAGCCCAAATCAATAAAGGTATGTGAGCATCCAATTGAAAAAGAGAAGGAATTTTGAGAAAACGAACCCCTTTTAATCATACGTTTGCCTGATGCGAGCCTCAAAACACAAAGTCAATCAGGGCAAAACCCTTCTTTTTTCAGTGGAAATCGCCCTTGACTTTATTTTGAAGGTGGCATGGGGCATCTCAAATGAATTGATATGCATGATTTTGGAATCAAGTTCCCATGTATAAAGTGAAAGACAGAAATCAGGTTTGCATAGATTTTGTGCTTTACCATCCCAAGTTAATTAGCTAGACTTAATCAGCTAATTATTTGGGTGCCCTAGCTACACTCAGTGACAGTTATCAAATTATCATCCCAAATTAATGTTGATTAGCTATATGCTTGTTTCCAGTGACATATTTTGAGATCATTTTAGGATTTAGGAAAACAAGAATTAAATTCTTGCTCCGGATATAAGTGAATAAGTGCTCTATTACTGAAGCCAGAAGTCCCCGCAAATTACGTTGATCCTCAAAGCACAAGGAATGTTTGATGAAAATCAGTGGACATAGTGGTAGCATTGCAGCCTTCATAATATATATTCCATTACGACCAGCCAAAAGTGGTAAAAAGTGAGTAGAAAAAATGCAAATGAACGAGGCAAATTGATGAGAGGGGAGCTGAATATGAACGAATCCGAATTTCTCATTAGCTATAAATAGAGAGCTGAAAACATTGTATTGGCATCCCATTTGTAGAATATTAATCAAAATATTCAAAAGGAAGAGATGTCAAACATGAAAAAAGGAGCTTAGTTTGGTAGCCAAGGATGACTTGCCTGCAGCCTTCTAAAGAGGGTAATCAATCAAAATCTGAAAACCCCTAGTTTGGTCCTCAGGCAAGCACCTTGGCTAACTCGACAAGCTCTTTTATTTCATGCTAGACTCTCTCTTCCGCAAATTCCGTAGGCACTTGCATTGTACTTATATCCTAAATTGGTTGGCATCCTCTTAGTTTTTGCGGTCTTGTGATTTCAAATATAGTATCAGAGCTTTGATTCTGGGAGTTCTTGAGTTCGAAATCTTTAATTGTTGTTCTTATCATACATTTTTGGTTTGCAAGGTGCAAAGTAACGCTTAACTTGTTAGCTTGACATATATCGGCGGCCTATTTCCAAGTATAAGTTTTTGAGATCTAGTGGTTCTCTAACATATTGTCTGCAGGTTTAGGGGCATTATCGAAATGCGCCATTGGGTTTGAATTTTTCAATTTGCACGTAACATTTTAACATTCGATCAATTTACACTGTGAAATTGACAGAAGGTGTAATGGTGAAATTGACAGAAGGTGTAAATTGATCGAATGTTAAAACCTATGGAGTCTAAAATGTTGTTTGCCTTAATTATTATTATTATTTTTTCTTTCAGGTTCTTGGATTTTCTCCATACAGATCCAGTGAGTGAGTATATGTTGGGTCCCGTAAATATAAAGTTAAATTGTTTGAAAATAATTTTGGTCTTTTCTTGATTTATTTTTTGGGAAATTGGGCAAAATACTATCCATTTGCAAATTTATTGGCCAAATACTACCCAGTACCCACCCTATAATTATTTATCAATTACTGTCTATAAATACTGTCTTATTGCCTGTATAACACTTTCCTCTCTCAGCTCTCTTTTTGCTCTCTCCTTCTCTCAGCTCTCTCTCTCTCTCTCTCTCTCTCTCTCTCTCTCTCTCTCTCTCTCCCCATGTCTGGTTTTGGGTCCTTTGATTTCCACCTAAAATCCCATTTCAATCCCTTCAGTTCTTTTTTATTTTGGGCCTTTCTTTTGTGATTTTGTTCTTATGCTGTAAGAAGAGGAAGAGGAAGAGCTCCTCTTGGGTCTTTTCTGCAGAACCTGGTGGCTTGGCTGTTAAGGTCGCAGCTGGAGGTCGACGATGGAGTTGAGCTTCGAGGTGGGTTTCACGATTCAGAAGAAAAATTATATGAACATATATTCGTATTAAATTACAGTAACACATCAATGTAACACAGAGCAAGAAAATTGATTAGGACAAGTTTGGTGCTTTGGTTGAGCAGAGGAATTGAAAACAGAGCAAATAAAGCACATTTATTATCAGGAGCACCAGTAGAAATTTTTTTTTTGTTTTGGGCTTTTTACCGTGTACTAAAATGAAGAGAAAATAAAATAAAGTTAAAACGTGTTGTGGTTTGGCAGAACGAAGTGATCAAGCCAAGAATAAATGGGGTGCTAGACATCACATCATGAAGGTATGCCTCAAGGCAAAGACAGTTGGAAGGCTGGTGTTTAGAACCGTGAATGTCGAAGAGCACCAGAAGCCAACTGGAGCGATGTTGAATTTTGCCGCTCTGTCAAAATGACTGGTTGGGTAAGCAATTAAACACATGAAGGGATTGAAATGGGATTTTAGGTGGAAATCAAAAGACCCAAAAACAGACATAGAGAATCATCAATGAAGAGGCATGAAACAATCATCAAGTAACCAAATTCATTCCAAGAAAGGGTAAACAAACCTATTGCTATTGGTTGAGTGCTTGAGTTTGATTTGCAAGAAACAACAGAGAAAATAAACTTTGAGAGCTGAGAGAGAGAGAGAGAGAGAGCTGAGAGAGAAAAGGGATAGTATTTTCCTCAATTTCCCTTGTTTTTTGTTTGTTAATGGTAGATATATTCATTTTAAAGCCTACATGCATGCATGCAGTGTATGATTAATTTGAAAGTAGGTACTGGAGTCAAAGTTCAAAGATATATTTCTTCCTCTACTTCTCTCCAAACTTGTGGTGGGTCTCACTCCTCTAATTTTATCAAACAAATTATCAGCTTAAATAAGTCAAAATTATTAAATAAAATAACAAAGAAAAAAATAAACGAAGTTTCTATTCTTTGAGAACAAAAATATCTAGAATCAGAGGTCGTGAGTCAATTCTAAGATTATGTAATTGTAGAACTGACTCAGTCCATATGCCATGATTTTCCATATTCTAAGATTCTAAATTATATAATTTCAAAATAGGGTAGAGTACGACATATGTACATATACACTACGAGACAGGGGTACCGACAATTTGCATAAATTAATTCAAACTAATGGTTTTGAACAAATAAATAAACATTACATGCATAGAACAAATATGAATTTCAGTAAAAGTAAAAAGTAACAAATTAGATAAATAGATTATTAGTTGAGGTTTGCAAATCCAAGAGTTGGAATATTTCTATACAGAAAATTCACTATTATATCAAATATAGGAGCCTAAATTATATATAAAAAAACCTATATAAAATGGACTTTCTAAACACACCCAAAGCTCATTTACAACATAGCAAAAAGACTTTTAACTTCTTTTAAATTATAAAATTGCCATTGATTTCTTAAAACAAAACCAACCCCAAAACCTCATTAAAAAAAACCCAAAACACTCAATAGGACATCGAAGTAATTTAATAATCAAAATAAAATTCAATAGGGTCAGCAGTCATTTTTTGGATTTGTTTATAGAAATTAAATGGTGTAGGGTTTATCTATATTATTAGTGTTAAGAATGAGTATATGACTAAATATCTTAATACTTTATGCTTGAATGGATCTCAAGTGAACAATTCAAAGTAAGACCCTTTTTAGTCTTTTGGACTGGCATGAAGGGAAACTACTAAGACATAACCATGAAATTAAAGGGGTACTTCTCAATTACCAATTCCAATCTTCTGGTGCTAGCAAGAGCAAGTCAACAGAAGTTAAACACTACTCAAATGTAATTTCATTTTCATCAATTTACAATAAAACCCTGACGTTATGTTCCAGAATATTATTGAATTTCAGGGGCCACAAGTATCAATTTGTTTGGTTCACTTGTCTTTTTCTTTTCTGGTTCGCCATACATGGAAACTAGACTTTAGAAGTTAGAACAAAATGTATATTGATTAATTCCAAAATGTTGACCTAGGACCAAAGAAGAGGGAAGAAGGAATAAAATTTCTATTGACTGAGTAAAAAAATATGACAGAATTCTTGTGCATATAAATAGGACGAGAGATACTTGCAGACATTCTTAAAAAATATACAGGTTCGAGTCATAATATTTGTGTTGTGTGTGTGAGTTTAGTATATTATTGCCCCTCTCGATAGGAAAGGTCCTCCAAAAAAATGTCTGGGTTTGCTCCTCTTTTTTATTTCTTGATCACAGTTTTAGTGTTGAGGGAAGGAATGACATTTGGAAGAGCCAATAAACCATCCAGAATGGGCATAATAGGTGCAATTATAGATAACAGTTCAAGAATTGGCAAAGAAGAGAGAGTGGCAATTGAAATGGCAGTTGAGGATTTTCATGCCACTGGAAATCAGAGTTTGGCTCTGCACATAAGAAACTCTCAGAGGGAGGACCCCTTGCAGGCAGCACTTGCAGGTAGGCGTTTTCCCTTCCTAATAAATTGAGCTATATGTCTATGGTTTAAGCATAAGTTTTATATATGTTTATCTGGTCTAACTATCTGGTAATTATGAATTCAGCCATTTTTTTTATGTCTGCATTTTATTTTTCCCTCTTATTTGGTCTTAAATTTTTTGGCTTGAAAAATTCATAATAAGGTAAATAGTCGACTGCTATAGTTTCTATAAGTGCTTTTCTCCAAGGCAATATTTATAATGAAAAGCAGCTTACATTTCCAATGCCATTGCACTTATCAAATCTGCAGCTAGAGATCTTATAGATGGGCAGCAAGTGCAAGCCATTCTAGGACCACATACATGGGAAGAGACATCATTAGTAGTTAAGGTTGGCAGTGAGACTCATACCCCAATTGTCTCTTTTGCTGAGGCTACTCCAAAGTGGGCAACTGAGCTGTGGCCTTTTCTAGTTCAAGCTTCTCGTGACCGGTTGAAACAAATGGAAGCAATAGCTGATATAGTTCAGTCTTGGGAATGGCATCGAGTCACTGTAATTTACCAAGACAGAGATTCTTTGGCCAATGAAGTTTTACCTCATCTCTCTTATGCCTTGAGACAAGTTGGTGCAGAAATTGGCCATCTTGTAGCTCTCCAACCTTTTGCTTCTTCTTCATTAGTCGAAGAGCTTGAGAAGATTCAAAAGGACCAATGTAGAGTCTTTGTTGTGCATTTGTCTGTGCCATTGGCCGCACAACTTTTTGAAAAGGCAAAAGAAATGAAGATGATGGAAAAGGATTATGTATGGATCACCACTGATCCTATAACAAGCCTTGTCAACTCCTTTAATGCCTCCAGCATCTCCTCAATGCAAGGGATCATCGGAGTCAAGAGCTACTTCCCCGAAAGTGGAAACCAATTTCAGGATTTTTACCATAGGTTTTGTAGAAGGTTTAGATCAGAACATCCTGAAGAGGTTAACAATGAGCCTGGCATCTTTGCTGCTCAGGCTTACGATGCTGCAAGGGCAGTGGCTCTAGCTTCGACAGAAGGCAGAAAAGGGAGGAAACTGTTAGCAAAACTTCTGAGAAGTGATTTTCATGGCTTAAGTGAAAGAATCAAGTTCACTGACCAAAATTTAGCTCCACAACATGTATTTCAAATCATCAATGTGGTGGGAAGGAGTTACAGAGAGCTAGGATACTGGTCAGATGGAATAAGATTCTCGAAGACTATTGGTGAAGGTGCTAGTAACTACCCTTCTATGAAAGATTTGGGGCCAGTGGTTTGGCCAGGAGAGCCTTGGTATACTCCAAAAGGGTGGACTGTACCAATACAAGCAACCGTGCTGAGAATTGGGGTGCCAAACAGATCAACATTCAAAGAGTATGTAAATGTGGAAAAAGATACATTGGGAAATAACTTATCTTTCACTGGACTTGCAATAGATCTCTTCAAAGCGACCCTAGAGGAGCTGCCTTACCATTTGCCGTATGAGTTATGTCTTTTCAATGGCACATATGATTCTTTAGTGGAGCAAATCCATTTACATGTAAGAGATTTACTTACTTTCTAGTCTCTTAACTTGATTAATTAGTTCCAAACTGCACATTTATATTTCAAGCACCAAGAGACTAATCTATCTTGACTTGGAACTGTCCATGCATTGGATCAGAACTTTGATGCTGTAGTTGGTGATGTAGCAATCGTGTCCCAGCGGTATGAGCATGCAGAATTCACACACCCCTATACCGAAGCAGGATTGGTAATGATAGTTCCAGTCATGTCCAAAACATGCAATAAAGCATGGTTATTCATGAGGCCTTTCACAAAACCCATGTGGGCACTTATAGGAGCCATCAATGTCTACAATGGCTTTGTTGTATGGTTGATAGAACGAAACCACTGCTCCGCACTCAAAGGTTCTGTGCTAAATCAAATAGGAAGCTTGATTTGGCTATCCTTCACCACTCTCTTCTCTTTACATGGTAAACAATATAAAAGTTCACATTCAAATTTTTTCCTTTGAAAATTGGATTAGATTATATATGTACCTAATATCATTTACTCCATTTGACTGAGCAAAGGAGGTAAGCTGCATAGCAATTTGTCACGGATGACAATGGTTGTCTGGCTATTTATGGCACTAATCATCACACAGACATATACGGCTAACCTTGCGAGCATGCTCACTGTCCAGCAGCTTGAACCCACCATAACAGATGTTGACGCTTTGCGGCAAAGCAATGCCATGGTTGGTTATTGTAAGGGTTCCTTTGTTTCAGCCTATCTAAAGGAAGTCTTGGGCATCCACAACATTAAGCAGTTTGACTCCATAGAAGAATATGCTGAAGCCCTCAAAAGCGAAGTAATTGCTGCTGCTTTTCTTGAAGCCCCTCTGGCCAAAATTTTCCTTCGAAAGTACTGCAAAGTCTTCATGGAAGCTGGACCAACATTCAAAGTTGGAGGATTTGGATTTGTAATGCTCTAGCCTCTCGCGAAGTTAATCTCCTTACTCTTCGATTAAACTATTATTTAAGTAAGAGATTGTGATAAACTTTTATGTCACAGGTATTTCCAAGAGGCTCTCCATTGGTTCCTGAGGTAACTGAAGCAATGCTAAAGGTAACCGAAAGTGGTAAGCTTCGAGATTTAGAGAACAACATGCTGGCCTCTCTGAAGTGCTTGGACTCGGATGCACAAAAAGACAGTGGTGATCCCAGTCTAAGCCCCAACAGCTTTTGGCTACTATTCGTATTCACGGGAGGGACATCAACAACTGCTCTTGTGGTTTACACTTTTTTCATTCATAAATCAGTGGCTGAATGCAAAACCAACTGGACGATAATGTTAGCCGCAATGAAAAAATGGGGCAATCCAAACAGGAGGTTCTCCAGAAGAGACAGTGATATCAATGCAGAAACTCCTGCAATTGCTCCGAATGCCAGTGCCTTGCAGGCTCAAGTCTAAACATTAAAGAACATTATTGGACACAAAAGCAGCTAACCAAAAAGATTTTTTCCACTTACATTACGATAGATGACATAGAGTATAAGTCTTACCATATTGTACAAAGGAAAGCACAGTAAAGAGGACACTAAACCACTGTATCAAATACATAGAATTGGCCAACTGTTCGATCGGTTAGGACCATTACCTGCCAGTGAGGGTTATTTGGAACCGCTGGCTCATCATTCAATACCGTAGTTTAAACACTGTAACATAGTTCCGCGAAAAGAAAGAATCTTCAGTTAAGACTATAATTTGTGTATCTTCTATTGTTTTACAATTCCAGTGAGTTGTGTTATGCTTCAAATCAAACTGGTTGCAGAATTGTTACTTCAGAGGTCTGATTCTGAAACATTGTACAGACTGTTAAAAGTTACGCTCGCATCCAAATCTCAAGCACCAGGAGAGGACTCTCATCATTTTCTTCACCATGGCCTCATCATTTGAATTTACTTCATCATAGTAAATTCTACTAGGATGAAGTAAAAAAAAATTTGGTGCCAACACTTACATGTGCAAGAATGTTAAGCTTGTGCCACTGCCTCAAGTACTAGAACACCAAAGCTAAAAACATTAGATTTCAATGAGAAGATCCCATCAATTTCATACTACGGAGACATGTAACCGCTGCCAAAGCACTTCATGAATTGAGGAAATTGTTGTCAATTGAAGTGGTGTAGTAATCTATAAGCTGTATATTTTATATATATGGCCCTTACAATATCCCAATCACTCTATTTGCATTTGCTTCAGTTTCATCTCCTCCGAAATTCAAAACTTTGAATTCATTGTGTAATATCTAGCAATACATATCTACCCTTTAGATCATCACAGTGAATAATCCTCAGTCCAGACACATTTTTATGAAGATAAAAGTAACCTTCTAGCAATCCCATCGTTAACGTGAAAGCACTTAGGCCCATCAAGAATTATTTTCGCTGTTGCTAAATTTCAAATTACATGCACGTACGCAAATTTATTATTTGTTAAGGACTTTCTTGTGCAAAATTGAGTTCTCATTTGGTGGATTTTGGAACACGCATCTAGAAAATCTGGATGGTGACTTGACAATTCAACTTGAACTTAAATGGACACAACGTATGAGACCAAATGAACCAATATTCAAACCATGAACCAATATGGTCCCCACCTTAACCACCTAGGAGAGAAAAAACCCAATGAACCTCTAGGTGTGGGGTTTTATCACAAAAGGCCCCAGTGCAATTAGAAGTGGACTACCTATATTTAAACTGTAGATTATTATTGTATTATCCGATGTGGGACTTACACATCATGACTTGTATGAGCCACCTACACCAACAGACCATCCCCAAAAAATCCGAAAAGAATTCAAAACTGTTAGGAAAAAACAATAAATATCTTATATTATAGGATCACTATATTAATGCACGATTATGAAATGTAGATAGTAGCAAAATACGAAAATTGTATAAATTAAATACAGAATACTAACTTTTATTGAAGATAGAGGCTTGCAGATTCGCAATGTCCTAAAGACAAAATTTCGCCTCTCCTCAGTGCTTGAAGTTCAACAGACGTCTATCTCCCAGGACTTGTGGTTTTATAACACAATTGCACCCCTTCAAAATAGCAGTTAGTATCAGTTATATCTGTTCAAATTCAAACGAAAATATAAGACTTTTGGTTTGAATTTAACTTATGCTAAAAGAAATCCAAAAAATATTTTATTTTATTTTATTTTATTTTCGAACTGGGTGTATTTCTTTTATTTTTCAGAGACCCCAAGGCCCAAGTCTTGATTATTTAAATATTATTATTAATCAAGCAAGCCAACCATGTATAACATTCACTACCAAGCCCATTAGCCCACCAATCTTATTTAATTGGTGTTAAGGTTTCATGCTTATAAAGCATGTAGAACCTTTTGTTTCCTTGTGAGACATTTGCTTTCAAACTTCCAACAAAAACAACTCTTAATTTAATTATTCTCAAATTTGACCGAAAAAGTTAATCACTTCATTAGTCATATTTGAGGAAAGTAATTAGGATAATCGAACATTCTTCAACGCATTCCATCATTCAAGACTCTGCAGAATGAGGAATTAATCTAATGTTTTCTCTAATTGCAAGAACTGATGACTCAGAATAATTCAAAGACCATTGTTTTCAAAACTTTAGATCAATCAACACGTATAGACCATAGACTGCAATGTGCATACCAACATTAATTCCCATATAATTGAACGCGGTCTTGATATGTAACGTAAGCTTTCACCTAGTCTTCATAAAACAGTCCAAATAACATGAAGTTAAATGGCAAAGGCAACGCTACTTGTTTAAACATAAAAAAGATTATGAGTACATGTCAAAGTAGCATTTAATTAATTTTCATGTACTTAAGTGGATGGTGAACGAGAGATATGTACATATGAATCTTACTAGGAAATTGATCAAGTGGATCGTTCCACGTTTCGCCCTACTATGGATGATCGGTGTTGACTTGCTTGGAATCTAAGTAATGAAGACAATGTCAACATGAATGTAGTTAACAATTACTGAAAGATGTCTTGAAAAATGTCTCAAGTACGAATCCTCATCCCCAATTGATAAAATATATATATATATTAACCGATAATCCCCGTCATGATATGCATTGGACACTATACATTTTTCTGTCTCATTTCCTCTTCTTTTACCATCACATTTTTGTTTTTATCTTGTTCATGCCATGACCAGAAAGTAAACAATAACCTGAACACCATACATTCTGCAGATAGATTGGTCCTTACTGATCAAAAGCAAAAGACACAAAAACCAATTCTTTGCATTGACTAGGACCCCAGTAAAGAAGGGAAACATTTTAATACTGAGTAAAAAATATCAGACCAACTTCATTTCTTATAAATAGGAAAAGAATCAAAGCCATTGTTTGCCATATTTGCACAAAATGGACAAGTTTACTGCTTTGCTGTCCCTCATTGCCTTTGTTTTACTATTTAAACAAGGGCTGAGAGTTAATGGAATTACTGATACAACAAAGGATGACCACTTCATTTGCATACTAGGTGCCATTGTAGATACCAGTTCTCGAATTGGGAAAGAAGAGAGCGTAGCAATTCAGATAGCAGTGGAGGATTTCTTCAAAAAAAGCAATCACAGTTTGGTTTTGAACATCAGAAACTCTAAAGGGGAGCCTTGGCAGGCAGCTCTTGCAGGTACTTTTTTTTTTCTCCACCTCTAATTCAACTGTGTTCTTAGCAGAAGTTCGTTATATTTTATCTAAGAAGTGCATAGAGTAATCAATCAAAGATAGCTTACTATATCAGGTTCTTTCAAACTCCCCACCACTGTCTGGTTGTCTTCCTCTTTTAGCCAACAAGGATATCTCATAGGATGCATGATGTAGCACTATTTCTATAACTAGTTCTTTGAATTTTTGTTTGCAAAAGCAAGAACTACATATATGCAATTCCAATGTCCCATACATTTATTAAAATGCAGCAAGAGATCTTATTGATACACATCAAGTGCAAGCAATTCTTGGTCCACAAACATGGGAAGAGGTATCGTTAGTCGCTGAGATTGGAAGTCAGAGTCATATTCCGATTGTTTCTTTAGCTGATGCAACTCCAAAGTGGGAAACCGAGCTGTGGACCTTTCTAGTTCAAGCTTCACCAAACCAATTGAAGCAAATGGAAACCATAGCAGCAACGATTCAATCTTGGGAGTGGCATCAAGTCACCATAATATACGAAGAAAAAGACTTTTCAGCTACAGCAGTTTTAAGCCATCTCTCTAATGCTCTTAAAGAAGTAGGCGCAGAAATTAGCCATTATGTAGCTCTCCCATCTTTAGCTTCATCATGGTCAGAGCATCTTGAGGGACTTAAGATCAGCCAAAATAGAGTGTTTGTGGTCTACTTGTCCTTGCCATTGGCAATTGAGCTGTTTGAGAAGGCAAAAAGAATGAAAATGATGGAAAAGGATTGTGTATGGATCATTACTGATCCCTTTGCAAGCCTTGTCCTTTCCTTGAATGCCTCTACCATCTCCTCAATGCAAGGAATTGTTGGAGAAAGAGCTACATCCCCAAAAATGAACCCCATTTTCTGGATTTTCACGATAAATTTTGTCAGCGGTTTAGTTTAGAGTATCCTGATGAAGAGGAAAACCATGAACCAAGCATTTTTGCAGCGCAGGCTTATGATGCAGCATGGACTGTGGCTCTTGCAATGAGGGAGAAGAAGCAGGGAAGGCAGCAAATTTTATCAAACATTTTGCAAAGTGATTTTCATGGCTTAAGCAGGAAGGTTCAGTTTACTGACCAAACGATATATTTAGGACATACATTTCAGATCATCATGTGATGGGAGAGAACTACATAGAACTTGGTTTCTGGTCAGATGGACTAGGTTTCTCGCAGACTATTGGTGAAAGTGCTACCTTTAGCTCTTCCATGAATGTCTTGGGGCAAGTATTTTGGCCAGGGAGGGCTCGGGATACGCCAAAAGGATGGAGTCCACCAACAAGTGTAACACCCCGACCCCAAATTTATCCCATGTTTTAATTTATTTAAATGGAATTGAGAAATTACCCGTGGGATAGGGGTATTTTAGTCATTTTCTTATCCGGAAGGAATTTGGGGATTCCGGTTGAACCGTTGCGTAGAGCACGGTGAGATGAGTCCGTAGACACGTAGTGGGCTCGAATCGGAGTTGTAACGAGAGAGATATGATCAAATGAAGCTCAGTGGCATAATCGTAAATATTTGGAAAATGGATTTTTGGTTAAAAAGACGGAATTGCCCCCGTCTCTCTCTCTCTCTCTCTCTCCCGCGCGTCTCCCTCTCTCTCCTCGGTTTCGCGACGGCTGGAACAGCCGGCCACGTTTTGGCCGGCCGCGCTCTTGTCCGGCCACCAAAGTCGATGGGGCCGGTACCAAAATGACAGGGCCGCCGCCCTCTTCCTACCCCAGCCGGGTCTTGCCGCCAGCCGCCGGGATTTCGCCGGAAAATGGAAGAAAACAGCCCGGTTTCGCCCGAAACTTCGCCGGCTTCGTTCTCCGTCGTCCGGCCACCGATTCCGGCAAGTGAGGTATGGTTTCTCACCTATTTTCCGAGCTCTAGCTGATGGTTGGGTAGGATTTCATAAATTTTGAGGCTAAGTAGCTCGATCTACGGATTGAAATTCGGCCGGTTTTGCGATCACGATTCCGGCCACTTCCGGTCAATTTTTGGGGTATGCCCAAGAACAAAAGTGACTCCAAATTAGGTGTATTACCTACGGTAGGAGTCTTGGCTCACGATTTGGAAGTTTTCCGGAAATGGGTATCGCTTTGGACACCCACACGCTGCCGGCGCGTGTGGTGGCGCGTGGGCACTGTAGCTGAGGGGCATTTTTGTCCCACTGTGATCCTCTCAATGTCACGAGCGCGTGAGTGTGCTCGGATTTCATTTTGGGTACCGTTAGAGTTTCGAACGGATATCGCATATTGAGTATTTTCCGGGTTCGATAGGTTTGGACCGTTGGATGGTCCTGAAGTTATAATATGTTGATCT
>NC_024128.1:10512009-10548423 GCF_000346735.1 Prunus mume | reverse complement strand
TCCCGACGTATGAGGGGAGATATGATTGTGTGAGGGCTGGTGAGAATGTAGCCAGGCCCAGTGTGAGGTCGCACGCGTCTTTGGATTAGCCGGCGTGTTGACAGACCTCATACGTGGCCGGGTGCGTCCCGTCGTATGAGGGGAGATATGATTGTGTTTGGTGTGTTGTGATAGATAAATCCTAGAATGTATGAAATTGTATGGCGATAATGGTTTATTTGATATTAGGAGCCAGGATAGATACGAAAGAGCTACGTGTGGCTTGATCCCTTAGTAGGGTACGTAGGCGGCCTGAAGTGACTAGGTGCAGCCACAGATTAGACCCCACTTAGGTGGTCTTATTGAGATTGGTTTGGACCTCGTTGTTGGTCCCGAAACTTGGTTGAATTGAGGCTTGTCCTGGAGACTAAGTTGAGTGAAGGTGTGCATAAATAGATGTTGAATTTATTATATGCATGTTTGATGCATTAAGTTATTTTAAAAACATTGTGGGCAATTCTGCTAGAATCATTTGAAGGCCGGAGGCCATTTGTGTAAATTGCATGAGATTATATTGTGCGTGCTGCCGGTTGGGTTATAAAATGTGTTTTATGCAGGTGGAAATTTTGGGGAAATGTTCAATTTACAGGGGAGACTCTGCCGAAATTTCGGCAGAAAGTCTCGTGCCCTTAATCCTCTATGGTAAACGAGGACATAGATTTAAGGAGTGAACCCGGCGTGGGTGTGATGCCGGGGTCTCCACAGGGTTCGTCTCGGGTTCCGGGAAATTCGGGGCGGGTCCTGTCATCGCCGGTGTTGAAGAATATAAGTCCCACCTTGAAAACTTGACTAAATAAAATATAAGATATAATGAATGGTTCCACTACTAATATCACTGTGGCCTTTTGTGATAAAACTCCACACCTACTGAGTTTTATAGGTGGTTATGTTGGGGACAATATCAGTGTTGCTAATAGTGGGCCGCTGACCCGTCTTTCTAAAATTTAACATGGTATCAAAGCAGGTTGATTGATTGGGCCTAAATTATTGGGAATTTGCTCCTACTCTTTACCCAACATGTGGTGTTCACATGTTGGGCTTAAATGTTTACCTTTACCCAATACATGGTGCTCACGTGTTAGACTTGAATGTTTGACTCCAATGTGGACTTGGCTCCACCAGTGGCCCACTATGTGATGGTCCCACGTGAGGGGCGTACATCAGAAACTTGACTAAATAAAATAGAGTACTGCTAAACGAACCCTAAAATTAACTGAGTCCCTCTCTACATCATCCAAAAGAATCAGACTTTAACATCTTTAATGCAAAACCGAGACCCTATATACAACAGGCTGTTATATCCCAGCAAGTTAGTCATTTTGGTATATTAGGGTAAATTAGTAATTCAATAAATAGTTTGGTCATAGGGTGTACTCCGTTAATTTTAGGGTTCGTTTAGCAGCATTCATAAAATATAACATATAATAAATGGTTCCACTACTAATATCACCGAGACCTTTTGTGATAAAATCTCCCACCTACTGGGCTTTGTAGGTGGTTAAATTGAAGAATACATCGGTATTGATAGTAGTGAGCCGTTTACCCATCTCTCTGAAATTTAACAACAGGAAGGTCTAGTGCAACTCTCCCTACTTTTGTGACACAAGTCTACTGAAGCACTATTGATTTCAAGCTCAGGATATCTAGTACGACGAAAAACTTATAAATTCAATTTTGACACATTTTTGTATGACATACTTGGAACTTAATGGTAATTTCTTAGTTGAACCATTCCGCTGCTAATCTTTACCATGTAGCAAGAAATACGAATACTCCCCATAGTAGTATTGCTATTACTAATTCCAGGAAGTTGTGTATGCAAAAGCAAGAAATATAAAGTTTAAATGCCATTACATTGATCAAATTGCAGCCAGAAGTCTTATCAATACGGATCAAGTGCAAGCAATTCTCGGTCCACGAACATGGGAAGAGGTGTCGTTAGTCGCTGAGATTGGAAGTAAGAGACACATTCCTATTATGTCTTTAGCTGATGCAACTCCAGAGTGGGCAACAGAATTGTGCACCTTTCTAGTTCAAGCTTCACCAAACAAGTTAAAGCAAATGGAAGCAATAACAGCTATGGTTCAAAGGTGGGAGTGGCATCAAGTCACCATAATCTACGAAGAAAAAGACTTTTCAGCTACAGCACTTTTAAGCCATCTCTCTAATGCTCTTAAAGAAGTAGGCGCAGAAATTAGCCATTATGTAGCTCTCCCATCTTTAGCCTCATCATGGTCAGAGCATCTTGAGGGACTTAAGATCAGCCAAAATAGAATGTTTGTGGTCCACTTGTCCTTGCCATTGGCAATTGAGCTATTTGAGAAGGCAAAAAGAATGAAAATGATGGAAAAGGATTGTGTATGGATCATTACTGATCCCTTTGCAAGCCTTGTCCTTTCCTTGAATGCCTCTACCATCTCCTCAATGCAAGGAATTGTTGGAGTAAAGAGCTACATCCCCAAAAATGAACCCCATTTTCGGGATTTTCATGATAAATTTTTTCAGCGGTTTAGTTTAGAGTATCCTGAAGAGGAAAACCATGAACCAAGCATTTTTGCAGCGCAGGCTTATGATGCAGCATGGACTGTGGCTCTTGCAATGAGGGAGAAGAAGCAGGGAAGGCCGCAAATTTTATCAAACATTTTGCAAAGTGATTTTCATGGCTTAAGCGGGAAGGTTCAGTTTACCAACCAAACGATATCTCCAGCACATACATTTCAGATCATGAATGTGATGGGAGAGAGCTACATAGAACTTGGTTTCTGGTCAGATGGACTAGGTTTCTCGCAGACTATTGGTGAAAGTGCTAACTTTAGCTCTTCCATGAATGTCATGGGGCAAGTTTCTTGGCCGGGGGGAACTCGAGATACGCCGAAAGGATGGAGTCCACCAACAAGTGCCAACCCACTGAAAATTGGTGTTCCAACCAGAGCATCATTCAAACAATATGTAGAAGTGGAAATGGAAAAAGATCACTTGGGAAATAACTTATCTTTCTCTTATAAAGGACTTGCCATTGATGTATTTAAAGCCACTCTAGACGAATTGCCATTTGATTTGCCATACAACTTTTTTCCCTTCGATGGCACAATTGATGCTTTAGTGGAGCAAATTCATTTAAAGGTAAGAGGTTGATTGCAGGATTATATACATTGTCCAACAACTGGGTACTAATCACAACTTGTTTTTTCCAATTTTCAATGGATTGATGCAGAACTTTGACGCCGCAGTTGGTAGTATATCGATACTAGCCAACCGATATCAGCATGCAGAATTCACAGCGCCTTACACTGAATCCGGACTGGTAATGATAGTACCCGTTCGTTCAAGAACACGAGAGAAAGCATGGTTATTCATAAAGCCTTTCACAAACGCCATGTGGGTTTTAATAGGAGCCACAAGTATCTACAATGGCTTTGTTATATGGTTGATAGAGAGAAACCACTGCCCTGAACTCAAAGGCTCCATCTCAAATCAAGTAGGAACCTTGATTTGGTTAGCCTTCAGCACTCTTTTCTCCTTGAATAGTAAGAATAAAACTCATAGTTCTTTCATAGAATTCCTTCACAAGCTTTAACTTTAAAACTCATCTTAAAAAATCAAATAATCATCTACCTTTCAATGATTGAACAAAGGGAACAAGTTGAAAAGCAATCTGTCGCGGATCACAATGGTCGTGTGGCTGTTCATGTCGCTAGTTATCACGCAAACTTACACCGCTAAGCTCGCTAGCTTGCTGACTCTGCCACAGCTTGAACCGACTGTGGTTGATGTTTTTGCATTGCAAAACAGCAATGCAATGGTTGGTTGTGCCGGAGCATCATATATTTCGAAATATCTGGAGGAAGTTTTGCACTTCCACCACAACAACATCAAGAACTTCTCCGGGGCTGATGAATACGCTCCAGCCCTCAGAAGCCAAGAAGTTGCGGCCCTTTTTCTTAACCTTCCTTTGGCCAAAGTGTTCCTTGCAGAAAACTGCAAAAGCTTCACCATGACTGGACCTACATACAATGTTGGGGGATTTGGATTTGTAAATTTTCTACCTTATTCTAAAGAAGCTTTTCTCATTTGGGCAACTACATTGCTGCAACAATATGCATGGTGGGATTTAATCATTTAATCAAAATTTTCTTGCTTTTTCTGCAGGCATTTCCAAGGGGATCTCAGTTGCTTTCCAGTGTAACTCAAGCAATGCTGAAGGTGTCCGAAAAAGGAACGCTACAAGACTTAGAACAAAAAATGCTTGCATCTCAGGAGTGCATGGACATGGATCCGGAGGAGGATGAATGTCTTAGTCTTAGTGTCAGCCCCAGTTATTTCTGGGTGTTGTTCCTTTTCACGGGAAGCACATCCTCCATGGCTCTTGCCATCTACATCTTTCGTGCTTATAATTCCAAGTGACCTTGTCAATGCCTGAACACAAGTGATGATGGCCTGTAGTGAAACACTGGGGGAATCAAAGGAGGCGGTTCTCAAGAAAAGTGAGCGATATTGATGAAACTACTCCTACAAATTCTCCCAATGCAACTGGCCTTGAATCCGGTTTAGTCTAGTCATTCTACATAGGGGCCATTGCCAATAAATTAAGCACAGCGGCAGTTAAGCGCTAATTGGTTAGCAATTTAATACACCTTAATTATCAGTTGGACTTACTGCGCAGTGTAATTTCATGATTGGAACAGTTCATTTTTGAAGTCCTAATCTTAACACAGGGTTTCTTTTATTACCAAATTATAATGTGTGTACATACGTAGCACGAAAACACTCCATCAAGCCGAATTGTTGGAACTGTCAGACAGGTGGACATGCCTCGGACACGGGATTGGACACGGGTCAACGGTCAAGACACTTTTGGACATGGGTCAATGGAAGTCAAGACACGGCAGGGACCCATTTGAAAATTTAAAATAAAAACTGGGGTCAAAACGTAATTATTGAAACATTTGTGGACATATTTGAAATATAATTTTTTAAATGAGCTAAAGATGTAAATTGAAAAAGTGGGCTAAACCTATCTAAGGTCATATTCAAAATGACACAAATGCCCTAAAAAGAGTGGGATTGCCCAAAATCAAAACGACTTCGTACCTTAAAGTTTATGTCATATCTTATATTGAATGAGACAAGATAGCTAGGTAAGCGAAGAGATTTCAAATAGATTTTGCGGAAAATTTTCCCAACATGCTTTCGTTATTCAAGGACGCTATTTGATGTTTTCCTTGCCATTTAAACCAAGAAGTTCTTCAATCTGAAAAAACAGAAGCAAACTAGAGAGAAAACATAAATAAAAGTCAATCAAATATGGAGTTCCCTACAATTCCTGAAGCCTCCACATATTTGAATTTATCTCTTGCTTCTCCTTCAAACCAAGAAACAACATGTGAAAATGTTGTGTTTCCACACTCCAATTTTCACACCAATTCTACCTCTATGCAAGCTGCAAAAATGCACAATGAAATCCCAGCAACTATGAACATGCTTACACCATATGGGAATTTGGTAATGGCAAGGAGGTTTGACAAGATTGCAGTGGACGTAACCAATTTTTTCAGTGCTTACTGTGCTGCTTCGATAGCAAATGTAGGATTGCGTTTGTTAGCGAGGAACAAAAAGTGTGCCTTATTGACTGCTCTAGTCGCAACCTTGAAGGCTGAAGTTGCTAAATTGCATAGGCAACTCGAGCAATCGAATCGACATATAGAAGCACTAGAAAAGAAAAATCGAGACTATGCTAAACTGGTGAAGGTCTTACAAACTCGTGTATCAAGAAGAAACAGATAAGGATTTGAGATGAAGAGAAAAAGTCTCCCTTTTGAAAGTCTGTATTAATAAATTCTAGTTTTATGTTTGTGGGGATGGATTTGATGCTATGAACATGAAACATGTGGGATTATGACATTAAAGTATTGAGTAATGGGTGAATTATTTTTTTAAAATATATATAACTTGTAAGTATATTGAATTTATTATTATTTTAATTGTTGTGTCCTAATTTTTTAGAGTTTCCATGTTGTCATATTGCTTTTCCATGTCCCTGTGTCCATGTCTGTACAACATAGTATATATACACACTGTTAGTATTGATTTTGTGATTGACATTCCTTAGATTCCAAATAGACTAGTATAGATGGTAAATTAGTTGTGACAGAAGAGCAATGGTGGTTGTCTAAATTCCAAGATATGATTTGAAGGCACATATGTCAACCAATGATCTCTGAGGTAAATTCTTCATTCAATCATGCATCCTAATTATGCTATTTCAAGAATTATTTCAAACTCACAATCTGATTAACATTATTATTAAGAAGACTTTTTATTTAAAGAAGGATTTATTTAACTTATAATATGCTTTCTAGTTTTGAATATTAAAAGTCTTCTTTGATTGGAAATCAATTAGTCTGATTTTGAAATTAATCTTTTTGATTAGGAGCTAATTGATCTTGTTTCCAGTTTTGAACACCATTATAAAAGGAAGCTTGGTTTCATTCTTCAGTACAACTTTTGACTACTAGAGTTTTCCTGAGTTTTCATATAAACAAAAGAAAGTTGTTGTGCTTTGTTTTTCATAAGGATAAATCATCAAGAGTAAGATTATCTTAGTGATTTGTCTTTGCATTCATTTGCGTAAGTTACAAGGTTCTCATACCTTCGGTGAACTTGGATCGATCGTGTCTGTAAGAGCAAATATTTTCGTCTCCAATTATAGCACGTCACATGGAAAAGAAAAATATCCCTTAATAATTAATTGAACCAATTTATTTGGCCAATTAATTAATAGGGATAATATCTTAATTATATGATATTATCTTTATTTAATAAGATAATATCATTAATTTAGATATTATCCTAATAAGGAGATATAATCATCATCAAATTAGGAGACTTGGATCCCAATCAAATCCATAATGGACTCAATCTCTACAATTTGGAGAAAGAGTAAACTCCTTCATAATAAGAGTTTTATAAATAGATGGCTTCATTCATCATTCAAAGTACATCTAAACCTACTTGGAAAACCCGAGAAAACCCTAGCGACCAGCGACGCCATCACCACCGCCGGCCACACATCTCTCCTCTCTCCATATATTACATTTACGGCTCTGGCCACCCGGTTCTCACCCTAGAGAAAGCTCCGTACCCTTTTTTAGCTATTGTTTCACCTAGATTCAATCGAACTAACTTAGGCATCCGAGAGCCTTTGGCCAACACCTCCCGTGTGTAGTTTATTTACTATGGTTTTTTTTACAGGAATCGAGGAAGAGAAAGAAGTAAGATCAAAGGTTGAAAAATCACTAAGCGAATATTCTCCAACGATATTATTTGCACAAACATCGTCAAGAATCTGATTCAACATAAGGAGAGAATGAGAGATCCCGTGAGAAGTTGAGTTACGAAGAAGTTCGTACGTTGTCTAGAGTGTCTAAGACAAGTTTGTATTCTTTTTGTAATCATCGTTCTATAGTGGATTTGCCTTAGACTATCAGGTCCCGTGGATTTTCCCCATAGGTGGTATTTTACCACGTAAAATACTTTCTGTGTACTTTTTATTTTTACGTTCTGCATTGTAGAGGATTGATATCGTATCAATCCCTTTGATGTGTTTTTTTATTACTATATTACTCTTGACTACTCAAAACGCTGACTTTACTCTTTTAGTGTTTTAAGCTATCCTATAGATATTTTCAGACACATGTCAGAAGATTCAGCTAAAACAATTCAAGATGCATTTATATGTTATTTTTAAAATGAAATATGAACCCTTAGATGATTGGCTGTACCGATACAGCCGATGCACCACAAAATTTTCGATCAAATTATTAGACACAAGGGAAAAAAAGGCGCAGAGAAGGATACAATAATCAGACTCAGACATGACCACTCCTATACCGGACAAAATCTTCTCCAAAGACTCTTGGTGCATTTGATGGTGGCTTGACAAGTCAAAGGCATGAGATTAGTCCTAGTACCCAAAAAAAAATAAAAAAAACTCTTAACTCATATCAACTTCTATTTATTCATATTTAAGAAAATACATTAAGAAATTAGGAATATGGCAAAACATTTCTTCAAAGCATAATGTCAAGATTTCTCTACTTGCAAGAACTGATGACTTGGAACAATTCAAAGACCAACACGTACGTATAGACCCCTCTTTTCTAAACTTTCACTTTAGACCATTATTTTGTAATGTAATAATCTTGGGTAATGATTTCCCCACTCCTATTTTATTCACTTACACTCTTTTTTTATAGGAGTGGGGAAATCACCACTCATAATCTTTTCTTCTTCATAAAGTTTCAATCCAAATAACACGAATTTGAATGCCAAGGCAACGCTACTTGTTCAAACGTGAAAAATATATTTCCAAAATCAACATGTCTAAGTAGGAATTATATTTTATCTACTTGACTGCTTAAATATGTATAGATCTTACTAGGAAATTGATCAAGTGGTCATTCTAGGTTCCACCCTACTATGTATAATTGATGTTTACTTGCTTGGAATTTAAGCAACCGATTTACTGTTAATTCACAATAACTATAACTTAAAACATGACCCAAGTTCGAATCACCTCTTTTTGTTGATTAAACAAAATGATAATTCACGGTGTTACTCAAAATATGAATATTGGATAACCACCACTTGAAAGATACTTTTTTTGTTTTATTTACTTTTCAGGTTTTCAATTCAAATGGTCCTATAACTTGTACACGAATTGTATTTTGGTCCATTAACTAAATTATTCGTTCAAATGGTCCGTTTACTTTTTATTATTCGGCAAATTTGTCTCACCGTTACATTCTACCAATGTTGACGTCAAATTTAAGGGTAAAACCATCCAATTAAATAAAGAATTTCAAACCGTTTTACCCCTCGAACTATGACCCTAATCGAACTTATCCCCCGAAACTAAAAAGTCAGCCAATTTAATACTTGAATTTATTAAAATAGGCAGTTTACCCTCTACTGTTAAATTTTTTGAATTTCATCCATTTTTCTGTCCAAAAAGTCACGTGACTTACTATTTGATTTTTTTTGCATTATTATTAAAAACTAAAATATTTAGAAAATAGAAAGGAAAAAAAAAAAGGGAACCCAGCCAACCCCCTGCACCATCCCCATTTCCCCTTGCTAACATCCCCCCCCAACCCCCGCCCCCACCCCCTCTCTTCCCTCTCTCCCAAAACTCCATTTCAAAATATAGTTTTTAATTAATTTAAAAAATAAAGAAATTTTGTATTTATTTTTTTTCACCCTATTTTTTCATTTTCTTTAGCTGTCAAAAGTCCTATTTAATCCCAAAAATATAGTATGTGTTGCTCACATTATTAAATGTTGACATAAAACTAGACGATAGGGTAGGACCAGTTCACTGAATAATAAAGAGTGGAGGGACCATTTGAATAAATAATTTAGTTAAGGGACAAAATACAACTCGTGTACAAATTGAAGCAACATTTGAGTTACTTTTCTTTTTCGTCGTCTTGTTCATACATGACCAGGAAATTGAACCATAATTGCTGAACACTATACTACGCAAAGACTAGGACCCAACAAAAGACAGGAAATACAATTCCTTGCATTGACTAGGACCCAAGAAAACGAAGGGAGTCATTTGAATACTGGTTTTAAGAATATGAGACCAATTCTATTTCTTATAAACAGGAAAACAAACACAGCCATTGATTGCCAATGCCATATTTGCACAGAATGGACAAGTTTTCAGCTTTTCTGTCCTTCATGGCCTTCGTTTTACTACTTAAACAAATTTTGATAGTTGATGGAATTAGTGACACAACAAAGGATGATGGTTTCATGGGTATACTAGGTGCCATTGTGGATAACAGTTCTCGAATTGGCAAAGAAGAGAGCGTTGCGATGCAGATTGCGGTGGAGGATTTCTTTAACAAAAACAATCAGCGTTTGGATTTGAAGATCAGAAACTCTCAAGGGGACCCCCTGCAGGCAGCTCTTGCAGGTACCTTATTTTTTTCTCCCCCCTGTTAAGCTGTGTTTTGGGCAGAAATTTGTATATGACTACTGTCTCACAAAACATGTTTCAATCATGTTTCAATCATGAAACCTTCATGTGTCTTTATGAAACAAAAGCATACAATTAGAACCATAACTTAAATAACAAGATCATGTAAGGACATCCATTTTTCTTGGTTGAAAATATAAAACTGAAGAGGATCACACAACATAGATTTTTTTCACACACTGTATTGTTCTATGACAAAGACAAGTCTTGGGGCAAGCCAAAGTTGACAATCATCAAATTCTTTTGATCAGTTTATAAATTTAAAAAATTATAATTTTAAATAAAATATTATGGTTGGTAAATGGTATTGCATCCTAATTCAGTTTCACCACTTCTTGCGCTGGCCGGGAGGACCAGTGCAACTCTCCCTGCTGCTGCATTAGCCAGAGCTTTGACAGGTGAAGCTGCTAATCCATCTAATTTATCTAAGAGAGCTTATTGTTTCTTGGTTTTCAAATTCCCCACAATCCAAATGCCATTGCACTGCTTCTGTGACACAAGTAGTCTTCTGATGCACTGCTATTGACTTCGGACTCAGGATATCCCGTACAACGAAAACAGATAAATTCAATTTTGACACATTTTTGTATGACATGTATGGAACTTAATGGTATCTTCTTAGTTTAACCATTCTGCTGCTAAAAATCTTTACCAAGTAGCAAGAAATACTGATACTCCCCAGAGTACTATTGCTTTTACTAATTCCTGGAAGTTGTGTGTGCAAAAGCAAGAAATATAAAATTTAAATGCCATTACATTGATCAAATTGCAGCCAGAAGTCTTATCAATACGGATAAAGTGCAAGCAATTCTCGGTCCACAAACATGGGAAGAGGTGTCGTTAGTCGCTGAGATAGGAAGTAAGAGTCAAATTCCTATTATGTCTTTAGCTGATGCAACTCCAGTGTGGGCAACAGAACTGTGCACCTTTCTAGTTCAAGCTTCACCAAACAAGTTAAAGCAAATGGAAGCAATAGCAGCTATGGTTCAAAGGTGGCAGTGGCATCAAGTCACCATAATCTATGAAGACAAAGACTTTTCAGCTCCAGCAGTGCTAAGCCATCTATCTGATGCTCTCCAAGAAGTAGGTGCAGAAATTAGCCATTATTTAGCCATCCAGCCTTTTGCTTCTCCATCATTGTCAGAGGAACTTCAGAGGCTTAAGAGCAGCCAATTTAGAGTGTTTGTGGTCCACTTGTCATTGCCGGTTGCAGTTGAGCTATTTGAGAAGGCAAAAATATTGAACATGATGGAAAAGGATTACGTATGGATCATTATGGATCCTTTTGCAAGCCTTGTCCATTCCTTCAATGCCTCTACCATCTCCTCAATGCAAGGAATTGTTGGAGTAAAGAGCTACATCCCTGAAAATGAGTCCCGTTTTCAGGATTTTCGTCATAAATTTCGCCAGCGGTTTAGCTCCAAGCATCCTGAAGTGGTCAACCATGAACCCAGCATTTTTGCAGCAGAGGCTTATGATGTAGCATGGACAGCGGCCCTTGCAATGAGCAAGAAGAAGCAGGGAAGGCAGCAAATTAAATCAAACATTTTGCAAAGTGATTTTGATGGCTTAAGCGGGAAGATTAATTTTACTGGTCAAACAATAGCTCCAGCACATACATATCAGATCATCAATGTGAATGGAGAGAGCTACAAAGAACTTGGTTTCTGGTCAGATGGACGAGGTTTCTCAGAGACAATTGGTGAAAGTGATACATTTAAATATTCCATGAACGCTTTGGGGCAAGTTTTTTGGCCAGGGGGGATTCGGGGTACGCCGAAAGGATGGAGTCCACCAACAAGTGCCAATCCACTGAAAATTGGTGTTCCAACCAGAGCAACATTCAAACAATATGTGGAAGTGGAACAAGTTCACTTGGGAAATAACATCTCTTTCTCTTATAGAGGACTTGCAATTGATGTCTTTAATGCCACTCTACAAGAATTGCCATTTCATTTGCCGTACAAATTTCTTCCCTTCGATGGCACATTTGATGCTTTAGTGGAGCAAATTCATTTAAAGGTAAGAGGTTGATTGCAGGATTATATACATTGTCCAACAACTTCCAAGAACTGATACAAATCACAATATTTTTTTTTTTCCAATTTTCAATGGATTAATGCAGAACTTTGACGCCGCAGTTGGTAGTATATCGATACTAGCCAACCGATATCAGCATGCAGAATTCACAGCGCCTTACACTGAATCCGGACTGGTAATGATAGTACCCGTTCGTTCAAGAACACGAGAGAAAGCATGGTTATTCATAAAGCCTTTCACAAACGCCATGTGGGTTTTAATAGGAGCCACAAGTATCTACAATGGCTTTGTTATATGGTTGATAGAGAGAAACCACTGCCCTGAACTCAAAGGCTCCATCTCAAATCAAGTAGGAACCTTGATTTGGTTAGCCTTCAGCACTCTTTTCTCCTTGAATGGTAAGAACAAAACTCATTTCCTTCATTCATACAATTCCTCCACAAGCTTTAACTTTGAAACTCATCTCAAAACATCAACTAATTATCTATCTTTCACTGATTGAACAAAGCGAACAAGTTAAATAGCAATCTGTCACGGATCACAATGGTCGTGTGGCTGTTCATGGCTCTAGTTATCACGCAGACTTACACCGCTAAGCTCTCCAGCTTGCTGACTCTGCCGCAGCTTGAACCGAATGTGGTTGATATTTTTGCATTGCAAAACAGCAATGCAATGGTTGGTTGTGCCGAAGCATCATATATTTCGAAATATCTGAAGGAAGTTTTGCACTTCCGCCCCAACAACATCAAGAACTTCTCCAGGGGTGATGAGTACGCTCCAGCCCTCAGAAGAAGAGAAGTTGCAGCCCTCTTTCTTGACCTTCCTTTGGCCAAAGTGTTCCTTGCAGAAAACTGCAAAAGCTTCATCATGACTGGACCTACATACAAAATTGGGGGATTTGGATTTGTAAATGTTCTATCTAATTCTAAAGAAGCTTTTCTCATTTGAGCAACTACACATTTCTGCAACAAAATGCATGGTGGGATTTAATCATTTAATCAAGTTTCTTGCTTGTTCTGCAGGCATTTCCAAGGGGATCTCAGTTGCTTCCTAGTGTAACTCAAGCAATGCTGAAGGTCTCCGAAAACGGAACGTTTAGAGATCTAGAACAAAACATGCTTGCTTCTCAGAAGTGCATGGACGTGGACCTAGAAGATGACCGTCTTAATCTTAGTCTCAGCCCCAGTTACTTCTGGGTGTTGTTCCTTTTCACGGGAGGCACATCCTCCCTGGCTCTTGCCATCTACATCTTTCGTGCTTATAATTCCATGTCCATGTCTGAACACAATGTTATCTGGAAGTTGATGATGGCTGTAATGAAACACAGGGGGAATCAAAGGGGGCGGTTCTCAGGAAAAGTGAGTGACATTGCTCTAACTACTCCTACGAATTCTCCAAATGCAACTGAGTACTGATCTTCAATCTGGTCAAATGTAATCATTGTACATAGAGGCCATTGCCATGAAATTAATTAAGCACCGCAGGAGTTACGCGCTGATCGATTAGTAATTTGATACGCGTTAATTATCCGTTGGACTTACTTCATTTTGAATTTCCTTGTTCAGCTAAATACAAGTTATACAATAATGTAAGTAAGACATGAACTTCTTCATCCAAATTTAAGACATAACAGAAGGTTGATTAGTGTCGAGTCATTTTATAAGATTAATAAAACAAGTCGAATTACAATCTAGTCTTACGACCCTAACTTAAAATAATGTTACTCGGAACAATACAAATATCACTCCTTTGTCACCCACTCTTAAATACAGAATTTACCGAAAGAGTAGGTGTATGATGGCAGATTTGATGAACAATTCAAGATACATTTTGAATGTTAAATAAATTTTTACATTTCCTTCCAAAAGAATCAAATAACATAAAACAAATGGCATATCGCATTATTAGTCCAGAGGGGAAAGAAAAAGCACAGAAAAAAGATACATCAATCAGACTCACACATGGCCACTCCTGCCCCAGACAAATTCTTCTCCAATGTATTTGATCCCTCCCTCCCCACCAAGGAAAAAAAAAAATCCCCACCAAAAATTTGAAAAAAAAAACAAAGAAATCTGAAAAACAATAATCTGAAAATTAAGAAAAAAAATAAAAGTAGAAAACCAAGCCAAGTGGCCAACCTCCTAACCAAAAGAATTGATTACTGAAAATGAAATAAAAAATGTTTTCAGCACCCTATCCAAGTAGTCCACGTGTCCATGTTAAAGCCTCTAATCTCACACAACCTTGTCAGGGGTCCCACACAAGGCATACCAAGTGGAAACACATCACGTGAATGTAAGGCCAAAGTTAGCATTATATGCCACTATGCATTTTTTTATATATATAATCTCATCTCAATTCAGAATTTGCTGCTCATTGTGATCCGTACACACCATGATATCTGGGTTTGGTTGCTGCTGCTGTTGCTGCTGTTGCTGCTGTGCGTTTTGGTTTCCCATCTTCTTTAGGCTCTGGTGGTGATAAACCTGCATTAACCTCTCTATTTCCTTCTTTAGTGCCTCTTGATGAGCTGAAAAAAAACAACAAACAAACAAACAAACAAATCATGTTGCTGCTTCGGCACATAGTTGCATTGTACTTCTGTCTTACTTATCAATAAAAACTATCGCTTATTCAACAAAAAAAATTAAAATCTTAGGATTTGAGAAGAAATCATGTTGTAACTTCAGTTCTGTTCCTATAAAAATAAATCTTGGGATTTGCATATTCTTAAATTTATCCACATCCAAATGATAAGCATGAGAGCTTAAGATTACCTAGCCAAATAAATAAATAAATAAATAATAAAGGACTGAATAATACTGTAGAAAACACAAATATGCCACTTTTTGTTTGAATTTGTCTGCGGGATTAAAAGGTCTAAACCAATGCTTTTCCAATTGCGGAAGGTAGACAGTGACAGGGAAGAAAGCACTTTCCCAAAAGTCCAATGAATTCTTGAATATGTTCTCGAGTGGGAAAAAGCTACACCACAAGACGAAGATCAAGGGTCTGGATGAAACTGATTAACCTAATCATGGTTTCTATATGCAATTAAATTACATAAACACATGGTTTATTAAAGTTAATTATATCAAATTAAAGAAGAAGCTCTCTCTCTCTCTCTCTCTCTCTCTCTCTCTCTCTCACTTACCGTCTTTGAAAAGCTTATCTTGAGCCAAAGCAGCAATCCTTTGCTTCAAAGCACTGTTATCCACATTCAGAATCAACCTCTGGTGGTCTAGAAATGCAACCCTTGGCGACAGTGCTGATACCTCCGACTGCAATTTTGCATTCATTAAAACGCAATTTATCAATGAAATTATACGCCAAATTAACGAATTATTAAAAATAAAAATAAAAGCAAAGCAAATTGATCTTGCACGTACCTGTAATGTCGTAACGCTGCGTTCAAGCTCTGAAATGTATTGCAACTTTCTGACCCTGGACCGTTGAGCCGATTGCCGGTTCGCCAAAATTCTGCTATACATATATATAGCTATGGTTATAAGTTAATGGAATTTTTTACAACAACCCGAATTTCCAATCTCATTTCACGTAACAGATCTGGTTTTTAATTGCCAAATTTGAAGTCATTGTGAAAATGGGTTATTGTCCAATTCATGCATGCAAAACCGTGTGCAGAAAACTCATTGAAATGCTATATATATACTTTATATTGTTGTGAAATTACCTTTTGACCCTCTTGGGATCAGCTGGGGAGGTTGGTGGCGGATGAGATTGAGCATGAGGGTCTGCCTCGCACGAGCTTTCGTCCTCTCCCGGCTCGCTTTTCGGGTGCTGCTGCTGCTGCTCCTGATGAGCCATCAATGGCTTGTTGCTGTTGTTGTTATTATTCTCGTCGTTATTGCTGTTCTGGTCGGACGGCGTGGACGGGTTCGAAGACGACACGGTAGGCGGGACGGTGACGGACATGTCGTCGGAGAACATGGACATGAGCTGCTCGTCGTCAAGCCTGTCGAAGCCGAGGTTGTTGGTGGATCCATGATGCATCATGGCAGTGCTCGGGTTCCTGCATTCTTCCTCCAATGTCAACGGGGACTCCATGAAGGCTATGGAATCGCTCGCGGACCTCCGGTGGACCCCACGCCTGGCGGAGGAGAAATCGAGGAACTCGTCGATCCAGTTACATTGCGGTTGCGACGGTGGCTGGACCGCAGCAGAAGTGGTGGTGGTGGGGATGAAATTGGCCGTGGTGGGTAGCCTTTGGTGAGGGAAGGATGCCCAATTTTGTGCCATGCTTGGTATTTTAGGTGGTAATTGAGCCATTTTCTCAAAGTGTACCCCCCCTCCCAAATATAGGGCACCCCCCAAAATGTGTTTTATGTGGTAATGTGTGTGTTTGTGTTAACTTATGAGAGAGAGAGAGAGAGAGAGAGAGAGAGAGAGAGAGAGAGATAGAAACCTAAATTTTCTTTAAATAAAAAAGGGCAACACCAACCAACCCAACAAACAACTTACAACTGCAAAATTGATCCTTTGGGCAAATCTTGGGCTCCTAAAAAACACACACACACTAAAACACTAATGAGAGAGAGAGAGATGTTGAAGGGATCTGAACAAGAGTACATGGGCAGCAGCAGAAGCAAAATTAGAGGCAGATGGAGCAGGAGCAACATGCACAATAATCATCATAATGACTGGCAATTCTCTCTCTTAAACTTATGTTATTTCACTCTCTCTCTCTCTCTCTCTCTCTCTCTTCTGTGTTTGTGTGTCTGTGGATTTTTGGGACATTTTTTTAAGGCCCAGAGGTTTTGGAGAGAGGGGGGGTTTGTCACATGTGGGTGGGGATTAGGGACAGCTAGCAACAGCTGGTGGGGGTAAGGAAGGGGTTGAAGGAGCATTGAGGCGGGTCTACAACTTGGGTTTCACTGGAAAGTCATCACCTCTAGCATTCTGCTTAGTTTATTAACTCGGGGAATCAGCCCTCCACGTGCCGATGTGACCCCTCTTCCTGCCTTCCCTTACCTCAACCTCATTATAATATTATTACAACATATATCCTAATTTAAGGACTCATAAATAGGATATACATCACTTCCCTTGCTAACACATATGTACAAGTTTCTTGTGTCACATTATTGAGGTTTTGATCCTTGGATACAATAATGATGCGAAAATCTATGGCCCATATTTGTTACTTATCTCATAGCATTGATTGATCGAGATCTTGATATTTACTATATTTCGCCTTCTTGTTGAGATCGTGACACTATCATGTGGTATAATTGTACTTCTGCTAGACATGTGACCAGTCAATTCATTAATGTTATAACATATGTAACACTTATTAATAGTATACCTTGAAATATATATATATAAACTCATTTTTAACGAATGTTAAAACTTACAACACGTGAATTAGTAACAAAAGTTTCTCAGTCTTGTTGGTTTAATGAAAAGAATGGAACATGCTCAATAATGATCAAAGGGCCATATATGTTGGCTTGCTCATCTCTACTTTCAATTGGTAAATTATTTATATATCATGTATATACAAGTATTTCTCGGTGTGGTAGACTCACATAGGAGAAAGTCCCCTACTTGGGTATGTATATAAAAATATATTGGATAGTGGTGTATAGTGGGAGGATGTGGGAATTTAGAGAGGATGAGCTGTGAAAGGAAAGGGAGAGAGCTTGTAAGAACCATGTCCTCCTCCCCCCATGTGAATTGCTAGTAAGAGCCCACCAATGCTTGCTTTGTCCCCAAATCAACCTCACATGGGAAGGTTTGAGAGTTCCTTTTTGCCTCTCTCTCTCTCTCTCTCTCTCTCTCTCTCTCTCTCTCTCTCTCTCTTTGAGAGACAGGGTTTCTTGGTATCTTCCATTATCTAATGTTGGCAGATTTGTGTTGTTTTTTAATCAAAGTACTTAGGAGACACTAATAATGATTAGGGGAAAAGTTAGAACGCATGTTAAGTATAAGACCTTGATCCAAAAGTTTGTCACACTAATGTGGACCCCATCTACACTACATACATGCATTAAGAATCAACCACTTGATAATGTTAATCTACATATTAAATTAAACACAAAATCCTAATTTGTTCCTCTATTGGTCAATCCATAAAAAGTCAACTGTATCAATGGCTTGTAGGGTTTACATTACATCCACCCATCGCATACAGGAAGGATGCTTATTCCATGATTTAACGTATAATTATTATATCCAACGAATAAATGTTGATTAGTGGTTTGCATGTGCATTGCTCTTACTATATTCACACAACTAAAATAATATAATTTCCTAAATAAAAACTCTCTCGCTGTCTATTTTTATTTTATTTTATTATTATTATTATTTTTTAGTTTTGTGATCCCAAAAATGTTGAAGTACCGTACAGGAAAGGGAAGAGGGGAAGGACTGCAAAATATGAATACAAAGGCATTATTGCACGTGGGAGGAGCAAAGAGGTCCCTGCCTGTCTTCCTTTATTTTATTTTATTTTATTTTCTTTATTTTCTTTAATGATTGACCCCAAAAAACAGAACGCGTAAGCACATCAACAGAGATGTCCAAAAGAACACATAATTGATAAAGAAATAAAGATAGAAAGGGGAGCTTATCCCACGAGAATAACTTGTATATTATGGGAATAACACTGTTTTGTTATTTCTAACTAATTATGTTTTATCGTGCATAATAAGAATTCAACGTGACAGAGCGTGATTGAATAAGAATAGCAAAACAGTGCTAGCGTAACATACAAGTCCTTCTTGCATGGTCAATGACCACTATTGTCATTGGAGTTTTAGGCGGTTCATAAGATTAAGTATTTTATTTTATTTTACTTTCTCAGTAATTTATTTATATTTAGAGTTTGTTTTCCAAATATTTATATTTAGATTCACTTATTTTCATTTATGGATTATTTAGATTCACTTTAAAAGTAGGTCTTTTCAACCTTTCTCAGAAGAAAAAAGGTCTTTTTAACTCTAAAATTGACCGGAAGTAAATAGCTTTTTTTCTCAAACCCAGACCCAATCCAAATGTGGATTTGGGTTTCACTCATAACCCAAATGGTGAGCTCCAGACGGAACAGAGAGAAGGCCCCATACCAAACATTTGGGTCTTTTTCCATTGGAGAAAAAAAAAAATTATGGATCTTCCACCACCACCTTTCGACCCAAATGAGATAGAAGGGAAGGGCCAATCAATTTAGGTCCTTTATCATCAAGAGGCTAATTAAGCACTTGATCAAGTGTTATTTTTAGTACAAATGATTGTCTAAATTGCAGGAAAATAGGGTTTCTCACACAAACACTACCATGGCGCTATGAGATTCGAACATGAAACCACTAATTGAACTAGACCCCGTTGGCTTGATCAAGTTTTTCTTAAGACAAAAAAAAAGTGTAAAATAAAAATCCATAGTGTTTGGATGAGGTAATCACCAAGGTTTTTAAAAGTTGTGGATTTTAAGAACCATCAAAGTCCTAGGATTTGCAAATTTTCATATTGAATTTGTTTCCTTCAACCAAATCAACTATGGAATTTCCATGGAATTCTGATTTTTCTTTCTAGAAATATCAATTTATAAACATGAGTGGTGGAGATAATGACAATGCCAGTAAAGTTGGTGGTGGCAACAGTGGTAACAATGGAGGTGACGGTGGTTGTGAAAGTGTTGATGTTTAGCTCACTTAAAGTTGCGAAGGAGTGAAGGAAACAGACGGTCAAAAGAGTTACAGCAGTTTGACTGGGCTCTGCCGCTCAAGTGGAAACTACAGACGCTCAAGCGGCAGAGCGGTACTTCTCGGTAGGGATGGCAAAAATTCCTGCAGGGACAGGTCCCTATCGGGTCCCCGACCCTAACGGGAGAAGATTTTAGGGCCAAATGGGTATTGGGTATGGGGATCCCCAAACTTGAAAAATCCCCGACGGGTATGGGGAGGGGATGGTATTGGCGTCCCCATCCCCGAACCCGACCCAAAAATATATTACAAATTTATAAATAAACCCAATCCTAGACATATATTTATAAAAAAAAACCTAAAATACTATTTAAACATAGAAACACACCCAAAATCAACCCCAAAGTCAACAATTGTATATTTTTGGGTGTGTTTATAAATGGGTTTTGAGTGTGTGTAATGATGAGTTTTGGGTGTGTTTATAAAGTGTTTTGGGTGTTTGGTTTTTTTATAATTTCAACTCCCATTTTGGGTGTTTTAGTGAAACTCCCAAAATATATATGTTTATATTTAAATAAATAAATATATAATTATAATATTTATATTTAACCTCAAGTTAACCTCCCTCTCCTAATTCTTCCTTATTTTCTTTGGAATTTCATATTGAAGTGATTTTGAATAGTTGAGTTGAACTTTATAGTTAATTTGGATGTGTTGGACAATAAATTAATATGAAACTTAATGTTAAAATGTATAATAAATTTTTTTTATGCAAAAAAAAAAAAAAAATGGAGGATTCGAGGCAGGTATGGGGGATAGTCCCCCGATGGGGACGGGGACGGGATTCCCTGAAACCTATTAAACAGGGATTGGTTCAGAGACGAGGGCAGGGATGGAGAGCGAGGACAAGGATGGTATTGTCATACCCGGCCCCTACCCGACCCGTTGCCATCCCTACTTCTCGGCCAGACCCAAGCACTAGAGCACTTGCTCGAGCAGACACAAGCACTTGAGCGGCACCAATGGCGCTCGAGTGGGACAAACGAATCCAGCGCATATCCCTAGCAAATCTGGAGAGATTTTCTCCTACTTTTGAAGTCTTTTAAGTTTCCCATTCCTTCTATAATTGTACTACATCCCTATGATATATAAATAAACATTTTAGCACTAGGTTATTGTAGCGTGAGAAAGCTAAGGCATCAAATTTGGTTTGAGCCAATGGTGAGAGAAAAAAGAACTAGGGTTTGCAAGAGATCAAAGGGGGTTCTTCATTGTAACTAAAAGGGTTCCGAAAATCAAGACAAACCGGGTAGTACGATGAGACAAGAAAACACCCGATCCCATTCCGACCTTGATATGTGGAATCGTCTTGCGCTACAAGGTAATGAAGTTAAGAATAAGTTCTTCTGGTAATCAAGGAGCAACCAAAGAAAGATAGTCTGGGGAAAATCCATGTGAATAAGGAATGAGATCCGCATAAGGGAGGAATGAAATCTTCTTCTTGAAAGAGAATGCTTTCTTAGGTAAAGGCTCCAATTTGTATTAAGATGTAAACAAAAGATGATATGGAGAACGATTCTCATTTCAATCGATTTTAATTCATACTAGTGAATTTCTCGGGAATCACCAAGCGAACGTAGGCACAACGCTGAACCTCCATAAATTCTTGTGTTATTTGTGTGTGTGTTTACTTTGTGGTTTCATGCGTGCTTTATCTTTGTGTGGCTTGTGTGTGATAATTGTGTAGTCCATCAACAAGAAGGTCTTAGATTTCACACAACAGAAAGCAATTACAACAATAGCAGCAATAGCAATGGCAGTGATAAACCAGGCCTTTAGTATAGCTGGTGCTAATAAGGGGATTCAGCTACAGCCCATACAACCCACCATATGGTAGTCCCGCCCGTCCCCATGGTGGCATAGTGGCAGCGGCGTCAATGACGGTAGTTCTGATGGTTATGGTGCCTTCTTTATCAAGGTTTCATTGTTTTGTGATTTCAAAATTATGCAAGTTTAGATGGCATTTTAAGACGGAATTTCAATCTAAAATCTCAACCCAATCAATTGCCACGTGCTATTTTCCACATCTATTCACATCTCCTAAACTTGATAGAAGCCCCAATCGTATTAAAGGCTTTAATACAAAAGTTGAGACAAATAAGCATGTTATTGGTTACACTCATGCTCATGTTATATTGTACTATGTACACAGTAGGGTTTAAGTGTTTGCTTACAGTCTTTGTATAGGCACTTTAGTGTTTCCATCTGTCTACATTGTCATGCCCGTCTCCACCCTAATCCTCTTTCTCCCCATTCTGGAAATCTCCATCTTTAGCACTTGCCCCTTCGCGTGCGAAATGTGATCTCAGACCAATCCAACACTGGTAATAATCACGGTCGATGAAGGGAGACTCAAGAGCCCCTGGGCATATTCTGGGGATCAAACAAGATTCAAACATGAAAGCCAAAGTATCACTAATTCTAGATGGTCCTGCTTCATTTCCACGTGCAATGGTAGCCTGTCAATCCAACATATATTATGGTGTTAAACAAGGACTGATCGTTGAACACTTACGGGTGTTGTCCAACTAAACAAGTGTGAAGCCAGTCCATTAGCAGAAAGGAACAGAAAAATAAAAAACCAGTCAACCATATCAGTTAAGTGAACATTAAGCCTTTCGTTTCATAATACTTCGAAGCATTAACCTACTGTAGAAGAAAGGTGGGAACACTTCATGAGAACACAACCAGTTATGAAATGCGATCAACCAAAATATATTGTTATTTTTGTCTGTGTATCAATCAAAAGAATATAACTATGAACCATCCATAATTTCTCATCCATGGTGGAACTGAAATCTCCACTTTATAATTCAAACAATGGAGTGAGGACAGTATAACAGACTAAGCTATGTCCTCAAAATTGAAACATGGAAAATAAATTGCATCTTTTATGTATTATTGTGTTGCATAAAAAAGGCATACCTCATATGTTTTGGTATCCGGACCATGGGGAGTCATGCAGCTATGAAGGCTTGCACCGCCTGGAAGAAACCCATCAGCTTTCGCCTGCAAAACAATAATACGTATTAACTTTTTTGTGCTGAGTCTAACATACAGATGACCCTCAAACCCTAATTCAGTTCGAAAGCAGAAGTTCAGTAGAGCTCCTTCATACACTTACAGTGAAATGAGCAAATTTTATATTTAAGATATTTAGTAGTCAACATTTTCATGGTATTACCTCATATCCTCCGTAAATAAGGCCCATAAACTCGCTCATACAATTACGATGGTAGTATGGAGGTCGGAATGTATGTTCGGCAACCAACCATCGCGGAGGGAAAATAACAAAATCAAGTAATGCAACACCAGGTTTATCAGTTGGTGCTGTCAAAACTGCATCATAATTGCACAAGATCAGCCACAATAACTCACAGATTTTTATTAACAATGAAAATTATTATCTTTCAAAGAAAATGTTTGGGAAAAATTAAAAACAAAAAGGAAGTGCCACATTATATATTACCTGTATTGATTGATGGATCACCATGATCAAATAAAACAGTGTTGAAAGGGCAGAATGTAGTCAGATCATACTGCAAGCAAATAACGATTTTTTTTTACAAATCAGGTCCCCTGAGTCAAAAGATGATAATTAACAAAACAGAAAGAAAAGGGAGCAACATTAAACACATAAGCAAAAAGGCAACAGTAACAATATCACCCACCTTATATGGAGCATAATTGCCATGCCAAGCAACTACATTGAAGGGAGAGAATTCTTGCTTTGCAGTAAAAAGTTCCCCACCAAATTTCTGTATAATAACGTAGTCTGGACGGTAACTATCTTCGAACCATGCTGTGGGAACAAGAAAATCCCTTGGAGCAGCAAGACCATTAGCTCCTACATGTATTCAAAATTACACTCTCACTGCCTACAGGTAATGAAAACGCTCAATATAGTAGCCAAGATCACATGATTTGAGTTTTATAAACAGTTATTCTACACTTCATACATTTACTGCTGACAACTGGAACAAAAGGAGATGAAGACATACGGTGTACCTACCTATTGGTCCAAGATCAGGGAGTTGAAAATGGGTGCCAAAAACCTCAGCCACATAGCCACGTGAAGGGCCATCAGGCAGATCAACTGCAAAACGAAATCCTTGAGGTAATACAGCAATTTCACCGGGAGAAATTTGCAATTTTCCGCATTCGGTAGTGATCCAGAGCCCTGCACAACCAGAATAGAGCATAACAAAAAATGTCTTTGATCATTACACAGCACAAATTTAGTCTCAGAAAAATGACCATTAACTAAGACCATCAAATCAGTTTTCAAATAGAATTAACACAAACTTCAAAAAAGGAAGAGGAAAAAAAAGCAAATCCAACAGAAAAAAACAATATACATGAACAATAAAATGCACAGAACCACATCAAAGTCCAAGCACCCCAATAGAGAAAGAAATTAATTATGAGTTGCAGTTTGACAATTATCATTAACCAATCACTTACTTCCAGTTTGGGGAACTATCAAGAAGTCACCATCAGCATTGCAAAATGCACAATTATCCATTGATTTGTTGGCAGTGTACCTACACATAATCAAACAAAACAAAAACAAAAAGAAAGTCTTCCCATCAATGATCAAATAGTGAATATAAAAAATTCCACCTTTACAAAGCTTATACACATGTTCTCTACTTGGGTAGCAAAGCAAAGAGTACCAATTACATGTGAATAGCAAAACCATGGCGGAGGAACGAGCTCCCAGCACCACACACAGTGTAAAGCCCTTCAACGAAGTCTGTGGGGGTCTCGGGTATATCAACCGGCTTCCACCGGAGCTGGGTCGGCGTGGTGGAGCTGTTCGAGTCGGTGAACTCGGAGACGAGCTTCCTGTGGCTCGACTCGAGCGGCTTGAAGGGCTCGTGGGTCACTGAAGGCTTGACGCGATAAAGCCATGTCCGGTGGTTGAGCTTGCGAGGGGAAGTGAAGGAGGTGCCGGAGATTTGCTCGGCGTAGAGGCCGTACGGGCAGAGGAGAGGGCTGCTCTGGCCGTGGGGGAGAGCTCCGGGGAGAGCTTCGGAGGAGAAGTGGTTGTGGAAGCCCGACTGGTACTGGAGGTCGGAGAAGGAGGACGAGGATGAATCTGGGCCGTTGGTTTTGATGACCGGTTGCTGATGATCATCCATTGTGGAGTTTGATTTTCAGCTGACGCTGAGATTTCTTGCAATTATATAAGAAAAAGAGAAATCTTTGGATTGGGGAAAGGGTAGAAAGCTGGTGATGACGTGACATGCTCATCATCAGTTGGAGAGTCGTATGGGAAAGTGGGAAAGGATTTTTTGGAGGGAGCTACATTCATGGATCATTGCCAATGTTAGGACAAAATAAAATTGGTTTTCTAGAAGTTGTGGTCCCTGAACTTTGTATTTGCTTGAGCTTTAGTCCCTCAGGACTTTCAAAATGGCTTCCACAGTCCCTCGACCCACCATCCGTTTGTAACAGAAGTGCTTGACTAACTTCTGTTACTTTTTTCCGTCAAAATGAGGGGCACATTAGTCCTTTTAAGTGTCTAGTCATTTTTTTAAATGAATTTAAATTTAAAATTTAAAATTTTAAAAATTTTAAAAAAAATTAAAGTAAACTCAACCTCCAACCTAAAGGACATGGTGGCGCCGTTAAACTGAAGGAGATGGTGGCGTCGAGATTCTTAACCTGGCCGTCGCCAATGTGTACCATCTGCTCGTGCTCTTCTTCATAGACCAGCCCAAGCTCGAGTCTTTTGCACTCACTAGGTTCTTTGAACAAGTCCAAGCTAGTAGACGAAGAGGTTCGAATCCTACTCTTCTTTATTTTCTATTATGACGATTAGTTTAGCTTCTTAATTTGCTCTAATTTAATCATCTCTAGTGTTTAATTGATTGAGCCTATCTGAGGCAAGATTCATAGTTTCATATGTATGCTATATGCATGTTTGGTCAAAGCTGTTTAGTAAGTAAGTAGCCTCTAGTGCGAATACCATAGCTACTAAAAAGCCAAAATGAAATGGAGATCTCCCCACCATGGTGTATAGATTTGAGGCTTCAAAAAGTGTTAAAAATGGAGATTTCCAGAACAGATATTTAGAGCATGGTTCTGCTATTAATCTTATTTATTTACTTTATTATGGATGATAGTCATGAATTTATAATGCTTGAATATGGTTTTGTATGATGGTGCTTGTAGGAGCAAATATTTCGACAACCAATCACGAGGCGTTACGTGGATGATGGGAATATTTCTTAAGTCAACAATTGTGCTTCATTTAATTGGTCAATCGTTTAAACTTAAGATAGAAATGATATCATAAATTAGGGATTTGATCTTCATTAAATCTCTAATTTCATTCCATGTGAGAATTATTCTCTAAAAAACCCTAGAAGGAAAGAGTACTATAAATACATGGCTACACCAAATATATGAGGTAATTCTGAAACCCTACTAAAAAATTGCTCTCTCTTGCTGCCTACTTTCTCTCTTACACAGCTTCGGCCACTCGGTTCTCTCGTACTGTAGAGAAAACTGCGACTTTCTCTGTTATTTTCTTATCTTCCTAAAGATCACCTAACTGACTAAGGCATCAGAGGGCCTTTAGCTAACATTGGGTGTAGTCTATTTACTCCAACATTTTCGCAATAATCGAGGAAGAAGAGAGAGAAGGAAGCATGGTGAAGAATCTTTTGCGAATATTCTCCTGTGAGAATTTTGATCAAATAGTGCTATAGATGATATTTTGTGCAAGCTCTAGTTATGGAGCTCTAACATATTTCTCTTTGTAATATGTTCTTATATGGTGTGGTGAAATCACTTGTCCAAATTTAACACTCAACCGAATTGGAATGCGAATTGGGATGATTTAAGTGTGATTTAGTGTGGGGCTGGAGGTGGCTAGTAAGTCATCCTCGGTGGAGGAGGTCATTGAGTTGCTGGTTTTTTTTTTCTTCCTAAACACTTAAAATGACCATTTTGCCCCTTATTTTGAGGGAGAAAAGTAACAATTAGTCAAGGACTTTTGTTACAAATGAAAGTGGAGTTGAGGGACTGTGGAAGTTATTTTGAAAGCTTAGGGACTAAAGCTCAAGTGGTTATAAAGTTCAGGACCATAGATCTTAAAAAACCAAATAAAAATGAAAGGAAATAACAAAATTAGATTTTCTTTTTCTTTTATGAAATAGGAGTGGAGGGGCAACTTCTAAATTAGGTTATTTTCCAACCAAAAATTAAAAAAAATTATTAATCAACTAAGAGATTGTTGGTTAGGTTCTTCTTGGATTTGTTTTGCATGTTCGGGCTTGTTGAATTTGTTCTCTTTTTGAACTTGGTAGTTTTTGTTTTGTCGAAATTTTGACTGGTTGAAATCAACTTCATTATAAGAATTTTACTTGGAATTAGTAATAATTTTGAAGCAATTCTATCCAAAAAGTTAGAAGCATTTTGTTGCTTCTTTTTGAAGTTTATATTACTCAACTATTTTTCTTTTTATGTTTTATAAAGAAATTACATCAAAAATTATCGATAGATCTTTTCTCCATGCATATCACAAGCTCCCTTACTCTTAAATGATCATGTTTAGCTTTTTATTGAAATTCATGTTGAAAAAGTATTTTTTGAATAGTAAATATCAATGATTTAGCTATTAATTTTTTTAATTATTATTTTGACCACGTTCGGCAGGTAAAACTGAATTATACTACTTTTATTAAAATAAAAAAGAATCATGATAATTGTTTGATGCGTTGTAATTGAACTTATTAAATTGAACTATAATTACATATTGTGTCTTACAAATTTCATGTATTGTGTCTCACAAGTCACATCTAGAGGAGGTGGGACTCATGATAACTTTAATCAAAGGCTTAGTTATGTACATACCCCCTGTCCTTTCAAACTTATCTCAGATTACCACATGTGTTTGCAAAAGTCTCAAAGTACCCTCAACGTTTTGAAAACCGTCTCACGTTACCCGCTCCGTCAGTTTTTTTGACGTTCCATTACGAACGTTGGGCCCCACTTTGTTTTAACCTTTAACCTCTTCGAATAAGGGTTTCTCAATTTCTAACAAAGGGGGAAATTGGGTGAGAAGGGGAAATCGGAGAAGAGGGTTGTGAAAATCTGAGGGTTCCTTAGATTTTGGGAGAATTTGGGAGAAGCTAGAGAAGAAATTAGGGGTTTATAAAACTCTGAGGTGGAGTTTGAAATTGGGAGATTGTGGAGTAGAAGATTTGCGTTGATGGAAACAGGAGAGAAGCAAGGAGAAGGAAGGCATGGCCAATGGTGTCATTGTGGGAAGTTAGCACGAATGCAGACTTCTTGGACCAGTTCAAACCCAAGGCGAAGATTTCTAGTCTGCCCAAAGTCAAAGGTAAGCATGTTCGCATCACAAATTGATAGAGTTGTTATTGTTGAAATTGTCAGTGATAGATGAAATTTTCAGTCATTGTTCTTGGTTGATATAGGGAAGTGGAGAAAAAGATATAGGTTTTTTCAGTGGTTTGATGCAGAAATGTGTGAGCGTTCCAAGTCTTTAATACCTAGTTGGCTGAGGAAGATTGATAGGGTGTTAAAGGAAAATGCAAAGATTCGAGCAAGTCAAAAATATTGTGGGCTGTTATGTTGCTTTCCTGGTTGGTGGTGTTTGCCATGAAAATGAATTAGGCACTTTGGCAGTAGTTCAATGAGCACTGTAATTTGAGAACAAATGTTAATGTAATGTAAGACACTTTGGCAGTAGTTTAATGGGCAAATTTAATTTGAGAACAAATGCTAATCTAATGTAAGGCACTTTGGCAGTGTAATGTAATGTAATTTGGTGTAATGTAATGTAATGCTAGTTAAGTTTGTTCATTGTAATTTGTTTAGGGGTTACAAATGGTGACATGAATGGTAACTTGTTTAGAGGTTACAAATGGTGACATGAATGTAATGCTAGTTAGTTAAGTTTGATCTGTGATATGAATGGTAAATTGTTTAGAGGTTATAAATGAGATTAGACAAATCAATGTGTGATATTCAGTTTGATCTGTGATATGAATGGTAAATTGAATGGTAATTTCTTGATGAATCTAGAAGAAGAGATCCAAAATTCAGTTTTCCCTAAAAAAGCAGGACCTGCCTTCTTTGCCAAAGTTTATGGTGGATATGTAGCCTTTAGTAACATGCCAAAGTTTACTGGAATCTGGAAAGCAAGAGGCAAAGTCCAAAACTAGCAAAAGCACCTGTCATTATAAGCACAAACCAAACAGAACAGGTTCCAAAACAGGTTCAAACCATAACAGCCTTATGAATATATGCACAAACCAAAACAGGTTCCAAAACAGATTCCAACCATAACAACCTTAGGAATATATGCACAAACCAAAATAGATTCCAAAATAGGCTCCAACCGTAACATACATCAAATATTCAGGTTTCAAAACAGGTCCAACCATAATAGGTTCCAAACATAACATATATCAAATATACAGGTTCCAACCATAACAGACATCAATAATCCCACAAACCAACAACCATGTCTGAACCATTAAAGTCTTCCACAACATTTAAGAATGAAAAAAAGGATCTTTGACAAAATGGCTTCTCTGTTGATCTTTCATCCTCCTCCTACATTGTTGTACTCGAGATAATTTGACAAGTTCATATGCTTGAGATGGTTGGGATTGAAAAGCATCAGCTGCTTGAGATGGTTGGGATTGAGAAGCATCAGCTACTTCAGATGCCTGGGATTGAGAAGGCCCTTGGGAACTGCTTGCTTGTTTCCTTTGCCTTAATTGCATACTATGTTGTCCGCTATTTTGGTCTCCACCATCTCTCCTTCTTACCTAAAACAAATAATAATTAGAAGTTTCCATAATATAAAATGTTGATGTTCCAAATAGTTTTCCTTATTGAAGGAACAATCAGATTTTCACAACCCTCTTCTCCAATTTCCCCTTCTCACCCAATTTCCTCTTTTGTTAGAAACTGAGAAACCCGTATTCGAAGAGGTTAAGGGTTAAAAAGAAGTGAGGCCCAACGTTCGTAACGGAACGTCAAAAAAACTGACGGAGTGGGGAACGTGAGACGGTTTTTAAAACATTGGGGGTACTTTGCGATGTTCGCAAACACATGTGGTAATCTGAGATAAGTTTGAAAGCACATGAGGCATGTACATAATTAAGCCTTAATCAAATCCAAGTGAATCAACAAATGAAGCGTTTATGTAATTTTCTGTTAAAAAAGAGTACCAATATATTTGTTATAAATTATTTAATTATATATAAAAAAATTTAAACTCATTCAAACTAGGTTTGTAAAAAACTAAACTCTGTAAAAATTAAACAAGGCAAAATTAAGCGCAATCATATTCGGTTTGACTATAGTCAATATTCCGAATCTGAAAAACCCAAAACCCTGTCCTCAGAAAAATACTCGGGAGTTTGGCTCTCTCAATCTGCAGCTGCGCTGCCATGGCCGAACCTTACTCACCAGAAGCGGAACACGACACTCCAATCAAACCAAGCAAACAAAACAACCGCAAAAGAAAGCTCACCGACAACGAAGAAGCTCATACCGCAATACCTCCACACATTCTAAAGCTTATCAAACGAATCGTTTTGTCCTTGAGCAAGCCCTCCTACCTCCTCGGCGTCGGCTCCACGAGGCCGAGAGCCGAGCATCGAACCAGGCTCAACAAGCTCTTGCGCAAGCTCGTAAAACAGCACAACTGGGTCGAAGCCAGCGGGGTCCTGAGCGTGTTGTTGAAAAGTGGGCGCAAGGACAGGTCGCCAGTGAACAACAGGTTCAAGTATTGGGTAATGAGTTTAAGCCTTCTGGGTCTCAATTGGAGTTGAAATTGAACAATTTGATTGTTTTGAGGATAACCTTTTAACAATGTGATCTTTATTGTTGGTTTTTGCTAATGGGTTTTAGGTTTTGATGGAGATGCTTGAGCATTTGGGAAGTGAATATTCCAAGGAATATAGGGTTAAGGATGTTTATGAAGTTTGGGAGGGCAGGAATGGGGTTGGGTCAGTTCAGTCCTTTGAGGTATGGTTTAATTTCACTATGCTCTACCTGTCTTATACACTTAATTTCTGTATATGTTTATATGATTATCCATATCCTATTTTGCTTTTGAGCAGTACACATATGCGGTTCAAGTGGAGCGCATTTTGTTGTGGCTTACACAAGGGAAACTTCATGATGCCCATCAGCATGCCCTGGGGTATGTATGATGCTTATATTTGCTCTACTTGGTAGCTTTCTGGATATGGTAGCAACTGATGTGCTATTTAATGCCTTGTCCTGTTGGCTGCTGTTTTGCTTGTCCATGACATATAAGTGTAACATCTTTGGAGAAATCTAGTTTTTTGCTAGTGTGTTTTTATTCTTTGGGGGTTATCTTATCTGGGATATCATCCATCCATTTGACTTATGCTGCTCCTCTTTCCTTTGGCTAAAGTGTCTGTGGGTGTCCAAATTTTAGAAATTTATCTATTGAGTTCTTTCCTTTTTGAAAGAATTCCTGATCAGCTAAACGTGGCTACTTTGGTAACGCCCACTAAAAATAAATCACGTCTCTAGTTTTTTTTTTAAATCATAAATGTAAAAACTGTTAGATAAATAGGGAGCACTGGCTGTGTACGTGTATAATTTGTTTCATGTCCCCACTATGTCATGTTTCGTTTCTAGAATTTTTCTGTCTCGGTGTCCATGTTCTGTCTCTTTGCATTTCACGTGTCTGTATTTCAGATAGTTTGCATGTCCTTGATATTTTCTATAGGGTAGAATTTCTCTGCCATTTTTGTTTGCCTGAGGTGGGGATAGACCCTAACTAATGAAGGACAGAATTCACTTGTTGGTTAGTGGAAATGTGTTTCAATCTTCTGTTTTAATGTCAAAATTACTCCTTTTCCTTTTTAGCCATCTCATTTAGACTGCAAATATGGTGTCTTTAAGGAGATATCATTTGCAAGACATCGTCTAAATCATTTATGCTTGCTTTTTTTCCCAGTGTCATGCAATTAAAAGAGTTTGGAAAGGACCCACTGTTAATGATGATTGTGGGATTGACATTCCAGCAATTGTGGTATTCCACTCTCCCAAAAGAGATGCAGTGGACAGAGTCTGACCAGTTTTACAGCGCTAGGCAATCAGATGAACTACTTCCGTACTCAGAGGGGCATTATGCAGTTGACACTCACAAGGCTGGTACTGCCTTTCAATGTGGTTCAGACACATCTATCATGAAGGATAAAGTATTATCTAATGATGCTGACAGTGGCTTACATAGAGAACTTTCTGTGACGGTTGATGAGATGGAGATAGAAAACTCTCAACCGAACTTTGAGACCCAAAATTTCTATGCTGACTCTGCTGAAAATACAGAAAATGAAGCTTCTTTATGTAATGATGGTGGCCAAATGCAGTATGCTCCCATTTTCTCAGCCCTTGGTGAGTCCTGAATTTCCTGCATATTGTCATTGAAGTAATATTCTTTTATATGTTAGGCTTTTAATTATTGTATTTCTTTCTTTGTGTAAGGAAGGACACCCTTTGTTCCCTAGATCATCCATGTGCAGGATGATGAGTTTTTTAAAACAGCACTAGCCATATTGTGCGGAACCAATAACTGTTATAATGTCATTTCAGATAATTTAAGTTTTACTTTTGCATGGTCCAATAAAGTGTATTCAATCTGTAGTGTGCTAGTCTTGACTACAACTAACGGATAAGATACCGGTTGTAATAACTTCTCTTTGAAAAGCTGGAATTTCAACAGAAAGATAACCAGAATGCATTGAGGGGACAACCAACCCAAGTCTATTGTGTGTGTATGCCAGTGTCTGTAGTCTCTCCGTATTTTCCTAGGTTTTTATTAGCTTCCTAAGTCCTTCGTTATTATTTTATGGACATATATAATTATTTTATCATCCATTTTTTCAGAGGGCTTGGAGTCACTGTTACTGCCCATACGATTGCCAGACGCTACAGATAATCATGAGGACTTCATGTATTTGTTTAATGACTATTATAACGTTGCAGTGAAGTACTTACGGCTTGCTCTTCACTCCACACCTCCGGTATTGGTGGCCTTGCATCCTTTGATACAGGTGAACATTAGTGAAGAAAGAACATTATCTTAATCTTAGTATGATATTGTATAAATGTAGTTGCCAACTCTATGGTTGCCCTGTTAGAATTTATCTAGTAAGGAGGCTTGATGCAGGGCAGCGGGTATAAGCTGCTGTCCAGCAACCCAAACATACCCAAAATACAGAGAATAGAAGGATAAAGCAGTAGAATCGAAGTTGGAACGAAGATAATTGTGTTCTAGGGCAAAATCCCAACAGAAACTCTCTAACGTCTGAAATTATATTCATCAACAAAACTAAATACAAGAGTCTCTTAATAGCCTATTTATACTAGAATATTGAAAACCTAATTGACACAGGAAAGTAAAAACCTAAACAGGAAATTAAACCAAATCCTAGTAAGAATAGGAAAACAAAAGAAGTAACTAATAATTTAAAGTAAATAGAACCCTAGCCCAATTGACTGATGGGCCTAAGTAATCTTAGAGAGCTTCGTAGATGCTCGTGCATCAAGGCTTCTCTTAGAAAATATATAAAAAACAAGAGTAATTAAAAGAGCATTCACCACTACACCACCTGATATAGTTATAGCTTATGGTACCCTACCAGAACTCAAGTACTCTCTTCTTAGGCTTTTCTTTTTGTGGCAGCTGTTGCTGATTGGAGGTCAAGTTAAAGAGGCCCTAAATGAGCTTGACTACTGTTGTAACTCAAACACAGCTCTGCATATTCGGTACTGATTCCTTGCCAATTTTGTTCTTATGTCTGATTGTGAGAGTGAATTCAATAGAGAAGTTAGAAAACACAATACATGAATGAAAATTAATAATAGTATGCTTAGGAAAGAGAATGTTACTAGATCGATCCAAAAAATAATGGGGTAAAAGGTAAATGATAGTTTCTTCTTGCTTTTAAGGGAATGAAATTTTATAGGATGGTCATTCCTCCTTTGTGTTTTGGGTGAATGTGCATTCTATTCCAAGGTTCATTCCAATAAACCGAATACTTGGTTAACTTTTTTAGTTATGCTTGTGGGATAGAAATTTTGCTACTCTAGTTAATTAATGCTTACCTATCAAGTGGTAATAAAGCTGTAATGCATACGTGTTCGGCAGATTAAGGGCTAGTCTTCTGGAGCAATTTGATCGTTACAACAGCGCTCTGCTTTCTACTTGTTTTGAGGATATCTTAAAGAATGATCCAACCTGTTGTGATTCATTGGCAAAGCTTGTTCTCCTGCATCAAAGTGGTACACAATTTTTCGCAATTTGATCCTATACATAATCTGTGAGAGTAAATCCATCATTCTTGCAAACAGACAGATAGTTAACACTACATACTGAGAATTTCGCCTTCATGTGGTTACAATAGATATTTCTCGTTCATGTGATTACTAAAGATATGAGGAGTGATCTTATAAATTCTTTGGCTCTCTTTAATCTCAGTTAATGGAGCATTGACCAATTTCTATCTTCTAAACCTTCTGAAAGAGCCTGTTTAGCAATGCCTTGTTTAAGTTTACAAACCCCTAGTCTCTATGTGTTCGGAAATTTTGTAATCTTACTTTAAGAAACGTCATGACCATATAGCCTTTGATTTTCTGCTTTCTACTTGTGAATTATATATATATATATATATATATATATTTTGTGTGTGTGTAGAAAATATATAAGTTTTTATTGTGGTTTCAATTGTTAAAATCCTTTTGAGAACCAAATTCTAGGAAATGAAACCAAGTTTTCTATTATGATGTGCATGACCAGAATTCCCAACATACCAACTTCTCTATTATTGATATAATGAATGCTTCCTTGGTTGTCAGATTAAGTTTTGGTTTCTAATCATTCTGATGCGGAACTTATGAGGTTTTTTTTCTTTCCAAGTTTTCAAGGTTGTAAAATCTCAGATGAAAGTGCAAAATTGGTATTTTGGTCACGGGCAGTAAACTTGGTTCTATTTCCTAAATTCCTAGGAATCCTTTGTCTCTCTATCTCTTTGGTTTTTGGGCTATATGATTTTAATAACTTGGGTGTTACACATCCCCTTCCTTTGACTGTAGTCCTTCTGTTCTGTTTTTTTTTTTTTTTTTTTTTTAAATTTTTTTTTTAAAGTTACTGTTCTCTAACTTCGTGATTAATTTCATTTTGAAACTTGCACAAACTACAATTTATGAGGAGAAACTATTAATGAAAATAGTTTTTGGGCTATATGATTTTAATAACTTGGGTGTTACACATCCCCTTCCTTTGACTGTAGTCCTTCTGTTCTGTTTTGTTTTTATTTTTATTTTTAAAGTTACTGTTCTCTAACTTTGTGATTAATTTCATTTTGAAACTTGCACAAACTACAATTTATGAGGAGAAACTATTAATGAAAATATTAGATTTTCAGAAATAAAATATATGTGAAAGCAGTTATAGTTTGGAAATCCTTTTAGCTAACAAGAATTTAAACTGCAAGTTTTAATTTTTCAAGCTATAAATTCTTTCTTGTTGCTCTCTTCTGATATTTTGCAGAAGAATATAGTTCTGAGTCCCTACTGGAAATGATAGCTTTGCATTTAGATGCCACCTATGCAGACTACAACACATGGAGAGAGTTTGCTTTATGTTTCCTAAAGCTTTCTCAGTATGAAGAGGACCGAATGTCTGTGTGTCTGAATGGCCATGAAAAAGGACATAAAGACCGCTACTCCGTTTGTTTCAACAAGACCCCCAAAATGTTTATAGAGGGGAAATCTGGGGAGAGTTGGAGACTTCGCTGCAGATGGTGGTGTACACGTCATTTCAGCCATAACATACTGGCCTCAGAGATTGCAGCAGGTATCTATTTTTAATTCAATCGAGAAGTTGTCCCAGTTTCTCTACTTGTGCCATGATTTCATTTCTAAACTTGTTTGAGTTATTAGTTTTTTTCCCCTAAATAGAAGGGTGATTTTGAAGGTTGTGGATTGAAACCTAAAACCTTACACTCTGCCCTTACTCTTCACTGGGTTGGTGGCTAGGTGATTGGATCTTGTTAATGTGCCGTTTAAGGATTTTGTGTTAAATTAGAGTATACATAAACCAAATCTGGACTTGGTTAATGTATAATTCAGACCCTGATGGACTCGTGCTTGACTTTATCTCTAGGAGCTGCATCCATCTAAATAGTCTTCTAGTTTTGTTGAGTGTGTACAATTATCTCATCTAGAAGAATACAACCTTTAGCAAGAATTCTTTATTTATTTATTTATTATTATGTTAACTTCTTTGTGCAAAGGATTCTAATTATTAAAATTCCATTGAGAATACGTAGACGATGAATATCTTCAGATTTGAATGGCAGAGTTTTTATTTATATTTTTCTATTGCATTGGTTTAGCCAGAATAGCTGAAAAATATAAATCTTCTTTTTATACTTATTTTTTAAACAGGTGATTTGCAGCTCTTAGCTTACAAAGCAGCATGTGTGGTGCATATATATGGGCCAGAGAGTGATTATTTTGTGGATGCTTATGCCT
>NC_024128.1:10486957-10509483 GCF_000346735.1 Prunus mume | reverse complement strand
AAAGGGAAGGAAATGTTTATAGTTCCTGGTCTTTTAATGAATCGAGATCTATTGATAGAATTGGGTTTTTTTTATTGTTGGGATGCTGAGGAAAATCTGATATTGATGTAAGAACACTGCTTTACTTATTGGCTTGAGTAATATAACTTGCCATATTAAGAAAATGTACATTATGGGGTTATGGCAATACATTGGTTATTGGAAGCCAACCATCTGTTTGACTTCATTTGCTTAGTAGTTGGATGCAATTTCTCTTTCTGGAGGTATATATAATCTCAAAGCATTAGGCTTGAACATAATACTCTTTAGTTCTGCTTGGTTCATAGCAGAAGGATCAACTGTTGAACCCTGTAAGTAGGTTATTGGGTGCGCCGAATTTGTCTTGTATGCGCACCAAGTGTGATCCAACAAGAGATTCTGTTGCCCCTCTATGTTCTGAACAGTTCTTTTTTTTTTTTTTTTTTGAAATTGTATTGGTACTGAGTATTTATTGGTTTCCTTCTATGAAGGAGATACAATCTTACTATGTGTTTCAGAACCTATTTGGTAGCAGACTAGCAATACCTGAGAGATAATTAGTTGCAGAGGAATAAAAATATTTTGTTTATTTCATGTTGGTCTTGGTTCTGATGATGATTGTTTGAATTTTGAAGTTTGAATAATTACTCATTTTTTTCCTGTCAAAGGTACCGTGCAATTACAAGTGCATACTACAGAGGAGCTGTTGGTGCTTTGCTTGTCTATGACGTCACCCGGCATGTTACATTTGAGAATGTTGAAAGATGGTTAAAGGAGCTACGGGATCATACAGACTCCAATATCGTGATAATGCTCGTGGGTAACAAGGCTGACCTGCGTCACTTGCGTGCTGTTTCTGTTGAGGATGCTAAGGCCTTTGCTGAGAGAGAGAACACCTTCTTTATGGAGACATCAGCACTCGAGTCTATGAACGTTGAAAATGCATTCACTGAGGTCCTAACACAAATATACCATGTAGTTAGCCGGAAAGCACTTGAGGTTGGGGATGATCCTGCAGCACTACCTAAGGGACAAACCATAAATGTTGGAAACAAGGATGATGTTTCAGCTGTTAAGAAAGCTGGTTGCTGTTCTGCCTAATCACCAGGGCGACAGGTCAAAGCTCAAATATGTCGTCTTCTCATTTTGCTAGTATCGGGATTTCTACCTGGCTACTCATGGAATTTCTCATGAACTTTTTACTGTATGGTCATGTCTTCCAGTGCTTGAGTTTTTCTGGGGTTGGCTTATAGTTTTGGATTCAAAAGAAATCTCACAGCTTCCATCTTATGTCAATTTCTTGATTATTTACCCCTGCTCTTCCCCCGTAAAATTTCTTTGTTTCTTTATCTTTTGTTGTACTTGGTTGCTCTAGTTTAGGAAGAATTTTCTGGATAATTTTGTTTTTGTATCTGATTGATGATTAGTTAAATCTTAAATGTATGATGAATTAGCTCCCCTTTTATGGCTTGAATAAATTGCTGGTCGTGTACTTGGAAATACAAGATTTAATTAGATGATAGGTGTACCGGAGAAAATTTGAAGGGCATATTTCACAAGAACGATAGATTTAATTAGATGATAGGTGCACCATTTCTATTTCCCAAAACCAACCAATGAAAAAGAGAAGAAATTTAACAATAAAAGTTATGATCCTTCTCTCGCATATCGGACTTACATTACTCCCATTGAGCAAAAAGAAACATTAAAGTCACTTATTGGCTTTTTGTTTCTGTTTCTATCTTCTGCAACAAAGTACCGTGCAGTTTAATGTAGATTCTCAGATTTACAGGTTATAAGCCATCTACTGCAAGTCATAGTGGCGGGCTTAGATTGTCTAATTTACGAAAGAAACTTAATCGTCCCCGGGTGCATATCCCTTATCTCCCCATAGCGGTCATCCCTCTGTCCCTAGAGGGGGTGCTATCAGGAGAGGGGTCATTATGAGTGCTATAGAGGAGTACACCCCCGTGTAAAATCCTGAGTCTGCAGTTAATAGGCAGCCAAAACCATGTCAAAAGAATCAGACAAGGCAAAACGATCCAAAATAATATGGACCTGAAAAAGAACCTACAAATTATGTAGCAGGGCAAGTACAGCCAAAAAGCACCCACCCCAACAGGAGTGTAAACTTTAAATTAATCATAATTCAGCGTTCCATCAATTTGAATTGACAAAGATGAACTATAAAAATAAATAAATAAATAAAAAGCATTGACACAAATGAACAAGAATGTGGCATAATTACCAAGAGTTATACAGCACATGAAGACTGAATTATAAAAAAAAAAATGAAAAAAGTCTGTACAAGTTTGATAGATACAGGACCAATGTTTTTGAAAAGCCAACAAATAATTGAGCTGGGAGGGTGTTACTGTTGGTCAGTATATTTATATATATATATTTATATATATGCTGAGTGCATATACAAAAATACATAACAAAAGAAAATTAGTAGAAGAACAAAGGAAGGAAGCCCTTTGTCATTCAACTGTCACACCATTTCTATACATTCTTCTTCCCGGTGGTCGTCAATGCTTCAGATTTGCAGATGGGGCACACATTCTTCACAAGCAACCACTTCTTTAAACAATCCACATGATACTCATGTCCACAATGAAGAGTTCCTATCTTCTCACGTTTCTTATAATTATCCTGTAAAATCCCAAATGCAACAATGGTGAATTGAGCAATTGCACATAAATGTCAAGACGAAAAAATATTTTGTGATTGACTGAGAGTTTTATCATACCTGACATATAATGCAAGAATCAGCTTCCTTATCTGAGCATCCAGCTTCTTCCAGATTAAAATTTGTAGAAGATGATAAATAAGTCCTTGTCTTTAGTTGTTTTTTAATTCTCTCCTCAGACAACCCAGTGCTTACATGGCCAATTTGCTCCCCCAATGCAAGAAGCTCCTGCAATTGAAAGTGGAGATATCAGGTTAAAACTTTGCAGAGGCAGCATAAACATGAGAATAACAGAATAACAAGTGGGTAAGAATAACAAAGAGGAACATAAAAATATTCAAGAATCTATCTAAGCACCTCTTCATCTTTTTCTTATCTACCTGATTGAGTTATCCATCTATATGAACAAGTAGGTAAGAACCAAACTTCGTTAATTTACCTCATATGACATGTCCTCTATGTCCAAGCGCATGTCTCTGTGCTGGTCAAGAAAGCTGCTATAAAAATTTGGAACATCTACTATGACCCCCTCCTACAAAAAAGCACCAAAACAGTTCAGCCAAATATTCTTCCACTCCACACAATAGGCAAACGAGAGAGAGAGAGAGAGAGAGAGAGAGAGAGAGAGATTACATCAGCCTGAAGAACTCTCAAGTGGGGAAGGTTCTGGTGTCTTAGAGCTGTCTCAGGAGTAACTCCTTGGTGAGGCCTGTATATCCTGAAGCCATTTGGTGGAACAAGTCCTGGTTGCCGACGACCAATCTCCAAACCATTCTGAGAAGGATTCACTGTGCTGCGCGAGGAACTTGTGGGTAATCTGTATGAAGCTGTCGTGGCTCCCTGGAGAGGAAAATTAAGATTGTGGCCTCTTAATCCTTGCATGGGCGGTGCTACTACTTGCTGACTATGATGCCGGTGGTTGAGGGGAGGAGGATGCCGGAGAATGGTGGAACTTCTGTTGCCAGATGAATCATGATATCTTTGCATACCCATGTTCGCACTGTCCATGGAACCTACAGTGACATTGCCCCCTGTAAGAGAGAGAGAGAGAGATCCCAATCAAAAACACATTTGGGTTTCTTAATTCGGCTCCATAAGTTGTAACAGAAATATTTTCCATGGGAAATAGACATGACATTGAGAGCAAGTTCTCAAAAGGAAATATGTGCATGAGCTTCATTCAAAGCAGGCCTACATTACTTTAAGAGATGGCAACTGCTTCTAGAGATCAACCTTTATTCAACCTTTCTAACATGAATGACCTAAATTGATGCAAATAGGAATCCAATTACAGGGGAAGAAAATACAAAGCAAGTACTGACCATGCATAAAAGGAATATTAGGAGCTTGATTCCAGGCTGAAGCACCTCCATCTCCATTGTTGATAGTTAAATGTTGATCCAACCAAAGAGTTCCAGCCGGCTGAAGGCGCTGACCCACATAATTTCCTTGATTCAGATGGTTATGGTCATGTGTCATAGCAGAATCAAGCCCAGTTGTAGCTGACCTATTCCTCATACTACTCTGAGGTCCTGCTTCCATAATTGGTAGATTGCCAGTTCCCACATACTGAGGCAGGGCAAAGGTTACTGCATCCATTACAGCAACCCCATCAGGATTCCTTATATTCAAAGGAGGCACTGAAGAACTAGAGGTTGCTGAGGCATTAAAATATTGGAAATTCCCTGGTAGGCCTTCAGGATTTTTCCTCTTGCATGGACCTCTGACATCATCCATGATGCGACTATTCCTGCCATACTCATCTGCAGAAACTCCAATGACTCCATAATGGCTAGAAGATGGCAGCGGATCAGAAGCCCCATGATTCAGAGGAACAGGTAACACCCCAGAACTCGATGAGGGGGTCATGTATGAATAATAATAGTTGGAAGGAGTTGTGATGCCCAAATCAAGATTATGATGATGCTGAACACCACTGTACTGGGCCATCCCGTAGAATGCAGCATTATCATAGCGCTCAGGTAAATGTTGGGCATCGAAGCTGGTCCCTGAAGCTGTTATCATTGTGTGAATATTAGGTTGATGGATATTGGTTGCGCCCCCGAAATGGATGGAGGGTGGGGGACAGAAATAACCTTCCCCTTGTTGATTCATTTCCAAATCAATCATCTGACTAGGGCATAGCATGTTTCTTTGCCCCATTGGTGTCACAAGTGATACCTATTCTCCAACCAAGGTTTTTATAAAAATCAGTCACATGAGTAGCAAGGAGATTATAGACCAAAGTCAACAACTAACATTTAGAGAGAGAGAGAGAGAGATATATAATATATTCGGACAAAAAAATAGGGTTATAAAGTCTTCCAGATTAGGAAGTTCAAGTCGTGTAACTAAGCACAACCAATGTGACAGTTAGTCACAAATATAGCACAATAAAAAGGCATCTAACAGATTCCGTAGAATTTCATCAACTTCCCAATTAATTTTTCCAAAATCAAGGTCAATTACTGAGAATATGGGTGACTGAAATTTGACACTCAACAGGTAGAAAGCAGCAATTTGATACTCAACAGGTAGAAAGCAGCATAGAAAGTCAAACAAAAGACTATTTCATGCAACTGTAACGACATGATCACATTGACCACAAAATCCTTCAGGGATGGAAAGAAGCATAAAGGAAACCCTTGCCAGCAAACACTATCTTGAAAAAGAAAACAGATCCATCCATCCACCCCCTCAAGATGAATGTAAACAGTTTAGGTTGCCTCGGACACAAAACTGGAAAATCCAATTGTCCAGTATCTTTCAAAGGTAATGAGAATCAGGAATCACCAGTGAAACATGATTAAAATAAGCATCCTTCACATAATAATTTCTGCTTCTCTCGGTTTACAACTCTCTACCACAAGTAACCTTTAAAGGTACCAACTACACCCCATATTAAAAGTAGAATGAATGACAGGTTCATTGATTAAAAACTCTTACTACAAAAATATGTAGTTACAGATATTACAGTGATAAATAATATAGAAGCACCACTTGAAAGAATTTAATTCCAAGGGTCGAGGAACTTTAGGAGAAAAAACTCACTCTTCCAAATGTATACCAACATATATTGCCTTCATAAATCATCTCTCTTAAACCATACAAAGAAGTCCTGTCCATGACTTTGTCCAAACTAATCCTGCATGTACCTCCAATCTTTTTGCAGACTAAATCAAAACATTCCCCATTAATGATTACCCCGTCTCCAAAGAACCCCATTCCACCAAAGCACATTAAGAGCATGTTTAACACTGATTTTGGAAGGGCAAAAACCGCTTTCAGATAACCAAAAATGCTTCTTAGCATTGCCGGAAAAATTTAAAAGTGCATATAAATTACAAAAGCGACGCACTTTTTACAGTTTTTCTGGAGCAGCCCTCTTCAGAAAGCACTTGAATTTTTAATTTAAAAACTTTGTGTTTCTAAAGAAGCAGTTCTAGCATGAGCATAATGCTTCCAATAGAAGCATTCCTAAATGGGCCCTAAATGTAGCATTGATCTCATGGTCGCAAACTACACATTCTTTTTTATTAAATGGAGATGTGAACCTAGGATCTCCACCCTCACCCCATCGCAAACTATACACTCCAAAGCAATATCCGGAACCAGATACGGAAAAACGCATACCTGAGGAGAACTAATATTATGAGATTCTAAGGTCTATGTAAAGGGAGCAATTAAAACAATTATATATAATAAAAAAGGTTGTATATTAATAAGCCTCATGGAGACAAAACAAAGAATACCATACAATCTAATATTAACATAGAAAAGAACACAACAATCAAAAGTAAACAGATAAACGATAACTTCAACAAACCTGGTCCTGTATAAATTCACGTACTGTTAGAATTACACAAACTACCCAGGATTTCTGCATACCAGTTTAAAGGGGGCAATTTCTATATCATAGCATTTTTAAATTTCATTTATTTTTAATGGTTTCTTTGATTTTTTTAGGAAAACCAGATACCCAAGTCATTTTAACAAAAATAATTACAAGAGCAAACAAATTTTAAAAAAATTTAAATTAAAAGAAAATTGGTACAAAATTATTTACCTAATTGTCATAAACAAAGGGATTATAATCGAAGAACGAACCGGATTTCTTCAAACAGTGCCTGCAAAAGAAAAAAAAATCCTAATTTAATTACAAGATTACACAAACAGAAATCGTCGAAATTGTAATCGGAAAGATAAAAAAAACCCTAGAACTCCAATTGAACGCTAACGGCCACAAAAGCTTGAAAATTTAAAGAAGAAGAAAAAGGCGATTGTGAAAAATATAGAGAAATTGGCATAAAAAAACTCACCCAAACGAAAAACCGATCAAAGCAAACGAGATCAAAAGGGTCTCTGAGGGAGAAAGAGAGAGAAAAACAGAATTGTGTTTCAATATAACTGAGAGAGAGAGAGAGAGAGAATTGAAATTCTATGTTCTTCTTTTATATACACAGAAAACAGAATAGAAAGGGAATATTTATTTTGTACACGGTTTTACGGCTCTGAGTTTCTAATTCTGACCGTTTGTAATTTAATTTCCGAAAATAATTATTTATTTTTTTTTTTTCAATTCCAGTTTTTCTTTGGCCACCTCTTTTCATATCCAGTTATTGAAGAAGAAAATATAGCTGATACGCTTAGGTGGTTCTGTTTTTATTAGCTAATTGGGTTTAAAATCTAGTTAATTTTTTTTATTTTGTGAAGAATTAATTCTTTTATTTTTTATTCGAAATTGAACTTACCTTCCCTGCATCTGTTTTCTTTTGCTTGTAGGCAGCAAGTTACACACACTTGACCTGTTTATTTTCCACCCTTTGTTTTTAAGTAAAGAAATTAAAGTGTAAAAAAAGAGACTAAAGTCTCTCCATTATTTGACTTTCACTAATCAAATCAAGTATGAAACTACTTGTATTGATTTTGTGGCTTCAATTAGATATATCTTGGAATTAAAGTAAACTTTGGATTAAAGTCTTTGTTTTACACTTTCTTAAATAATCAAAATTTAATATAATACAATTCACCCATGTTTTTCCCATTACTATCTCTTTGTATTTTGTTCTCTCTCTTTTCTTTTTTTTCCGGTAATAACTGCCACACATGCATAGGGGCGGATCTAGCCCTTTTTCGACTAGGCAGCCACTCGGCCAATAAATTTAAGAAGAAAAAAAATTAGGTACATATATATTTAACATATATGAAAGAGAATTGACTAATAATAATAATGTAGTGATGCTTGAAGAATTTAAGACTTCTAAGTTTCTTGTAGGGTAAAATTTTAGATTTAAATAGTGTTGTTTTGTATTGTATTGCATTTACTTGTGGTTTTTATTTTTGTTAAGCTTTTATTTATGTATAGAGATGCATTAGTAAGTTTCGCCCAACCGGTTTTCAAATTATAGATCTACTACTGATCGAGACAATATAAACTTTTTCATTTACAATTAAAGTTCAACTCTTACTTCTATTTTTTTTCCCCTCTAATCAATTAAATATATATGTTGTGGATAGTTGACAGGTACCACCACCATGATGAGATTGAATTATGGTAATCATATCCACATGTCAACAAAAACAATTCACGTGGTAATGACTTCTTCTTTTTTTAATCAAAGAATGATATTAGTTTTATCAATGACATTGAATTAGGATGGACCTTTAGAGGGTGGCATTAGGTTAAGTCCATCTTAAACATAAATAAATTATCAATATTTTTGGTGACCAATAAAACCCACTTCCTAGAAACTCATTTGCAGTACACTCTGGTTGACCTAAACATCTAAAAGCCAAACGTTTTTCTTGTGCTTCTTCTTTGTCATCCTTCACTAATAAAAGCCGCCGTTCTGGTTTTTGGGTCGGAATACCTGTTTTTGACTTACCTCATAACAACTTATGTTATTCTTATGGTATGCAAACTGATGACAAAGAAAAAGAAAAGGGAAAAAAAAAAGGCTAAAAAGGTTCCTTCAATATGAAATTTGTTTGATTTTGGACTAGCGGTATTTGCATCAACTTTGTTAGAGGAGGTTTTAGATTCAACTCACATGAATGACGAGGACGATACTATATCTGTAATGAGTTCGATTTGTGACAGCGTAATTTTATTATTTATTAGCTCGTTGTAAGTAGTTTGTAAATATTTTGGTAGTTTGTCAAGAAGGAATTATAAAATTCATTGGAATTTAAAATATTTTTCTCAAATTTAGAAGTTTGAGTGTATTTAAATGATTTTTTTTTATTTATACAAACAATATTAGAGTAGGGGGTTTTCTCACACAAACATTGTCAATGTGTTATAGTCGAATCTGTGACCACTGGTGTGTAAGTCAATGTCATTTTCCACCTAGTTAGACCTCGTTGGCTATCTTATTAAAATTTTAAAAATCTTATAAAAGTATCGTTGTATTCAGTTATAACTTTTAAAAATTCCCGAAAAATCAGTAAAATTATATATATCAAATAAAGTCCTAATAAGAAATTATTATTTAGCACTGTATTGAAAGAAGAAAAAAAAGGACTAATTGGCATAAGAGTTAATGTCAACAATCCACATCACCCAAAAGTACAGCAAAGAGTATAAGAAAACATAAACTGAAGGTTCAAAATGCCAAAAGGATATTCCTCACATTTAGAGTTGTAAATTACATTTCTTATTATTATTATTATTATTATAGGGATAAAGTTTTGGCTTTTGTCATGTGGTCCATTCTGTTCTCACCCAAAAAAATAGGATGGAGGTGGTGGTGGGCCAATTGAGTATTTGATCTTCTTTCTTTTCTTTCTGTATATTGCAGAAAGAATGATACTCATTGGTACCTTTTTCCTTTCCATTTTAATATGCTGGTGATAAATGAACCACAAGAAAGGATAATCTTAATGCCATCTTTTTCCTTTTTTCTTTCCAATTATTATACTCAACTAAGCTATGCCTTTTTTTTTTTTACAAAATATTTGACTACTCTAATGTATATGGAGGAAGATCCAATTATTATACTCAAAGAGGTATAGCTGCATTTTCTTTCATTGAAAAAGTCATTATAGGTGCTGCATATTGCACCTCTGCTCAACCTGGAGGGTGCACTCTAAATGTTCGACGAAAAACCTCAACAAAGTTAGTCTGCTGCTGCACTGCGTTTTTTTAAAAAATAAATCCTAGCCAAAATTTCACATTTGCTAAAAAGTTTATGGATCCATCAGTGACAGTACACCGTCTTAATGAATTGAACTTATATTTATTTATATTTTATTAGAGTTCTTCCAACTTCAAAACACTATAATTCCTCTGTTTTCTATTAATTTTTTCTTTAGGATGCCGCGCAGCCCAAACCTTTCCAATTTTCAATTTTTTTAACCACAATTTAGGCATACTTAAATTGCATCCATTACTTATCAAAGAGGCTAGATACATAAGCTGATGTTTAACTGCCCTATTGTCGTTCATGAAAAAATTCATATATACAATTAACTAAACCTAATTATTCAATTCTTACGTGCATGTTGGACCGCAACAAAATACAAATCTCTATGCGTTGATTTCTTTTGCCATGTGAGAGTTTTTTAAATAGTTGAGGCAAATAATATTTGGAAAAAAGAAAACAGGTCTCATCTACAATTGTATGAAGTCAGGGGGCTATGCATTGATACATGACTCTTGGATCCAAAATCATGGTGGAGTTGTCCTTTTGTCCATAGAATTTCTACACTGAAGATCAAGTCGTAACTACCACATCGATTACGAGCTTATTTGGTCTAATGATATTTCTCTTCGTGATGTAGGAAAATGTCCAAAGTTCGGTTCCTCCAATCCGATTAACAAAACGAAAAAAGAAAACTACAAGCTTGCTTGGGTCAACAGCGTTCGGTTTAGACTAGTTGTTTAGTGAGAAGGGACAACTTCTCCACAACGTGTAGAGTGGTTGAATGTAATTCTCTCATGAGTCTGCTAATGATGTCTTTAAGACTGTAGATCTCACTTTATAATTTAGTGTTTCCTGTTGCATTTTCACCTTCTGTGAAAGTGCCTGAAGTTGTCAAAACAAGAAGTTGATTACAGAAGACTTGAGCATGGACAAAAGCAATGCACAAAGAACATTCCAAATTTGAGAAACATTCATGCATAAAGATAAAAAATTTAAAAGGTCTGTGGATCATGTAGCCGCCCAATTGATGTAAACAAACCAAATCAAGCATCAAGGTATCTTCCTTCTTTCTCCAGCTTGTAATTTGCTTAAACAGTGGTTTAAGACCAGATTCTTTCACTTTCTCTAACCTCAAATGGACTATCAACAGATATGCTGCCAATCAAAAACCCACCGTCCACAACTTGCTACAGTTCCATTTCAATCATATCCGAAACTTCATAGATTCTTTGTTCTTTTATGCGTTTAGAAATCGGATGTTATTGGACCAATGCTACCTCTTGGCTCGAGTGGCATTTGGTTGAGATTGAGGTAGATAAGGTGTAGAGTTCAAAGAAAAAGAAAGGAGGAGGGTTTAGCTAAACATGGGAGAGAGATGGGTATCAAGATACCAACTTGTCGAGCTAAAAGAAGCATTGTATGTCATCGACCAGACCTTGATCTAGTGGTATTTGTCTCCATTTAATTAGAGGAAGTTTTAAGTTTTCCGCACATAGATGGTGAGAACAATATATATACATTTATGATGGATCTGATACCTAGCTATGAGTAGGCCTATCATTGTGGTGTAGCTTTGATTAGAGGTGTCAAACAGGATGGGTCGGCCTAGCATGGCACGAGCCCAGCCCGTTTAAATGAGGCATGACTTGGCACGAGCACGAATATTAATGAGCCGTGCTCAGCATGGCACGAAAATTTGGGCAGGGCCGAGATCAAAAAATGAGGTCCAATGGACCAGGCCGGCCCATAGCCCGACATGGACCAGGCTTGACCCGAGCCCAAGTCCAGCCCACTTACATTTTTTTCTTTCTCAAAAATCAAAATGCAATAATTTGACATCTAATGTCATTATTTATATGGTTTTTTTTAAAAATCATAAACATATATTTTATATCTTTCATTTTATGGAAATTACTTGGGTCCTTAATTAATTAAACATATCAACTACAAATTAATTAAACAACATTAGATTTGATATCTAATCAGTACATATAACATATACGCTTCCCTTATAAAAGAAATAATAAGTTGTTTAAAGATGAAAAGTTGAAGTGAACTTTGTAAAGTTGGACACTTTTTCCCCTCCGCCCTTTCATATTGTTTGGATGTCTTATTGATTAATATTTTCAAATAGTTCATCATTTTTTGCCTCTAATTATATTTTTAATGTTTATAATTTGAATTATCTAGTGAAAAAAATTCAAATTAAATGAGTTGGTTCTTGGGCCCGAGTATGACATGAGCACGGGCACGACACGAGCCCAACCCGACCTTTTTAATATGGACATGGGGCCAGAATCAATGATTTTATTAATACAAATTTATAAATAAACCCAATCCTAGACATGTATTTATAAAAAAACCCAAGCACTATTTAAACATAGAAACATACCCAAAATCAACCACAAAGTCAACTTTTTGGGTGTGTTTATAAATGAGTTTTGAGTGTGTAATAATGAGTTTTGGGTGTGTTTATATGTTTAACCCCTATTTTGGGTGTTTTAGTGAAACTCCCTTTTATTAAATGAGCTGGCACGATACGGCCCGATAAATTAAATAAGCCAGCCCAGCCCGACATGAAAACGTTTAAAGCACGAGTTTAAATGAGATGGGCCGGGCCGACACGACCTATTTGACATATCTAGCTTTGATGGCATGTTGTAAAAACATCTTGTCGATATCCTTTTGTTTGTCCCAAAAAGGAAACCTTGGGTACATGAAACAGGGAAAAGTGAGTTGAACAAGAAATGCACACAAAGGATACTCTGTGTATCCTCATGTCAACCTCAACCAAACCCTATATTGAGATTATTAAAACTTATAGTTTCAATGACCAAGAGATGTTTTCTCCCCCACACCATGTTTTACTTGACACCGAAACAAACTGACAGTTTATAAATACACTAGTCATGTCAAATAAGAAAGCAAAAACTTCGGTAACTTAAGCTAGCTTGGGATACAGATAATACATATAAGGTCAAACATTAAAAATAAGCAGCCCAGGTGAATCTACTGGGCTTCTCCATAACTTATTTCACTTGCGTCCCTCGCCTTTTTTCTGGTCCCTGGCTGAGAAAATCATAGATCACTATCAGTACAGAGGGCAAAAAGAGGATCATCAAGATTTAGATAGCACTATTCCAGCCTTGAACAAAGAAAACAGGAGAGGAACACAGTTTGGGCTACATACCAGCCTTTTCTTCTTCTCGCTTCTTAGCGGCTTCCGCTCTTTGTTGGCGAATCAGGGCTAAGCGTTCTGCAAGAACAATTTAAATAGAAGAATGAAACAGTGAAATAGAGATGATGTTCAGAAGTGATCAAAGGAATAGTCAAGTTCCAATCCATCGAAAGACATTTAGAACCAAGCATGGCTACAAGATCAGATCCATACTCACCACCACCAAGCTACACTAACCGAGCAACAAAGTCAAAAATCCCAAACCCCTTACAAAGTTCCAATCCAAATTCTTTGTCTTGCAAATTGTCTAGCTAATATCCAATATAATCCTCTAATACTTGTACAAGCAATATCTCACCACCTCAGTTGAAAAATTTATTCAGGAAGAACCACGGATGGCCTGGACAAGTCTATAATTGGTCTATACAACTTGATTGCACACAATTCTACTGTATCATTGTTACAGAAATAAAGGAATGTTGAATATATTCAAAAACAAGAGATGCAGACATAATATTCTCTCCCACTAATTTTTACTCAACTTTAGGCACAGCATACATCTAGTTTGTAGCCACCAATAAGTGGAGCCGCATATCAGCAATGAAATATAAAGACAATAAAATATGATAGTCTTAAGCAAAAATATCTGCGTATACTAATTGAGAAAATTCAGTTAGCATATTATTACATGCCTAATGTAATTTCAATAAACTGCCCAAAAATGGAGCTAGAATTTATCTGTTTCCAATATTACCTAAATCTTTTTTTGCTTGTTCCGTTTTTCCCTGTTCCTGCAACCTCATGTACCGCTCATGAGCCTTTTGCTTCTCTATCTCCTCTCTGCAAACAGATAGAATTAAGTTGACACACTAATTAAGCTTTGATCACTCAAATATTTGGCTCCAAGAACAACCAATTCGAAAATATTGATCATAAGCCTTTGCAAATCAATTATATAGAAATCATAAATTATGATTTACCCCTCTATGATATGCCTTCAGTTTGACAAATATGTATCCCACTCGCCCCATTGTCGGGAACACTCAAAACAAAGTGGCGAAATAAAGTTCAGTTGCACAAAATGCACACAGGTACAGTTACCCGAATCAATTAATAAGAACTGTTGGACAATTGGTTCTCCTTATTTAACAATCAGACCCTTGAACTTAGACCAATTTCAGAAGCTAAACATAGCCAAATCTTATAGCAATTCACAGCCAACTCTACCACCCATACCACCAATAGTTTCACTTATTTTTCAGTCTCTCCTCAAGCATGACATTCCAACAAATGAAAACCAAAACCAAAACCAAAGGGGCAGTGAAAATAGTCTGTGGTATGGTATGTAAATTAAAACAAGGAACTGCCAGGAACAAAAGGTCATCCTATAGTATGTATGACCTTCTGGTGCTTATAGATAGAACCAGATGCTACTATTAAAGCCTGATACTCAATCGGACAGTTTTGATTTTAGAGAATAATAACATATTTCTGGAAAAACAAAAGAAAAATAAGATACAAGCATCATCAATGAGGAAGCATATTTTGTTTCATAGATCGCTTGCTACAGAACTTGGCCCCCAGATATTGAATGCACAAGAGGCGAGGAGCAATGCATACCTTTCACGCCTTGAGAGCTCAGAAGTTTTCTCAATCTACAAAAACACCAAACAATTATGATGATTGAGTTATTACTGCAAGTAAATAAAAAATATGGTCACGAGCTTACATCGACATTTTTAGCCTTCACATTCTTTGGTTTTACTAGATTGGGATTCTCAATTTCAATGATTCCCTGAGTGCCTTTCCGCTTCTGTTAACATATGGCCACAATTTCAGTAAGTTGGAATCATAAGAAATGCAAATGCTACCAGATGAATAATGGAATAGCAATAAAGCACCAATGAGTATACTGACTTCAGATTCTTCTTCTGATGATTCCTCTTCAGACTCTACTTCTTCCTCCTCTTCAGCTTCTTCCTGATAATATTAAATAAATATGACTTTTATATACAGAAGCACCACCAAAAACTTAAATTCATAGCAACAGAGGGGGATAAAATCAACAAAAACCACCATATAGTCTCCTCATACATTAAAAAAGATGATGTCAATGACAAAAGAGTAATTTTCTGCCTTCAATAATCACGTTATTTCAGACAATATCCAACAATGATTATATTGATTTGCTTCTTTCAAAATACTATCTCATACTTGAAAACTTTATGCTCTTTAATAGTTTCCTACATTCACGGCCTATCATATCATTCTTGAGGAATTAATGTGTGTGTTACAGTGGATCAAAAGTCCTACTCCCCAATGTTAGCCTACAATAGAAGCAAATCAAGAGAGCCCCGTTGACTGTTGGGAGCTCGACATGAAAAGTAGGAAAACTATAACACATAAGCTGCTCTTGAAGCAATTCATATTAGGAATTCTTTTTTTACATACAAGAGATTCATATTAGGAACATTTTTATTATGAGGTTTGGGCAGATGGTTGAGTCTGGGTTTTTCGTGGAAGGCAAAAGCTACTCCTTGGAGTACTGCAGCATGTCCATAAACTTCCTAAAGGAGACATGCTCTACAGGGAAAACAAACCTTTGTTTCACGTAGTAACCCTCCAAATCATGTAATGCTTAGAGTCATCCAAGACAGATGCATCGTGGTTCGGCCATGCTTCATATGATTCCTATTAGCCAGAAAGTTTTGGTTACAGAACATCTTGGTTCTGCAACTTCTGCTAAGATCATTTCTTGTTGATACAATGAAGAATTTGAAACATGATTACACCAATATGGAAGTATCCAATGCATTAGTTCAACATGCCAACATCATGTACCCATGAATGCGTCTGTGTGTGTCTATTTTCAAACAAAATACTACAAGAAAATCCTATAGAAATCATCACCTCTATAGTTGACAATCATGACTGCATCATGGAAAGTGCAGTGTCTTCAATTAAAATATAAGAGAAAAGCGTAATACTGAGGAACAAAGGACAAATTATTACCCTTTTAAAACTACGTGGACGAGCAGAGGTACCAGCAACTGCAACCATTTGAAGTATAGACACAAAGGAAAATAAAGTCAGCTAATAGCAGATGAAAGTACAAAAGCATTTGAAACAAGTTTACCAATTATCAATAGCATTTGAAAATAAGAAAACTGTCTGACACTTAAGCAAAAGCAATGTTATTTAACCATCACCCAATTATACAAGATCACACATTGTTAACTTCAAACAGTAATATAGAATACAACTGATAAACCCATCAATAACTACTCAAGCATCATAGACAACAACCTTAAATTTATTATCATATTAACCAATAAAGCCATCCCAAGAAACCATGATGTAAAAATCAAGGAGTGGAGGGAAATATTCTTTCCTAGCCTGACATATAATGAAACCTACAATCAACAAATTACACTTAATATGCTCCTTAATACAGAGTAAATTTCAAATCATCCACACGAACATCATGGTCTTTTGCAGCAAAAGTAGTGATGAAATGCAAATTTAATTGACTGAGAATGTTTTCACAGCATAAGGGATCAAAAGGGACTCACATACACTCTATTAGGAATTAAAGCTTAGTTAAATTGAATTCTATACCCAATAGATACAGTCCAAATTTCAATCCAATAGAATCAACCATTTTTAACAAGTTTTCCTTTTTGTGTTCTTACAGAGGTCATCCAATTTACTGGTCCAAACTTAAGGTGAATCAATACGAACAGAACCAACATGCCAACGCAACGTCAATGAAATATTTTTCAAAGAACAAAATTTGATGAAAAATTTACGAGCTTTCAGATTGACAGCTAAAATTTCAAAACCAGAAATGCCTAAAACTTGCACAAACTTATCTAGATCTAAATAAGCGCAAACAACTGAGACCCTGCTCAACGCATGCATACATACATATACCTACATATACATATACATATATATACATATATAAATTTGAACCAGATTTGACAAATAGAGAGAAATAGATAGAGAGATATTACCCATCTCTTCGTGGGTGGAGAAGTGGCGGTGACCGGTGGGCTTGCCCTTGAACTTTCCTCTTCCCATTTTCGATTGAAGTTTCAAGACGAGACAGAGAGAAAGAAGAAGAAAGCTAGGGATTAGAAAGGCTTTGTCTGAGTATATATAGTTGCTGCAGCTGGTGCTGCTTTTGGCTTTGCCTCTTGCTCTTCAAACCTACTGTGTGTGAGAGTGTACCAGGTATTTTTCAGTTTCTGTCTATTTAAGCCTCCTGGTCCATCTCATCCAGACACTCTAGTCCATAATTAGGCTCTTACTTTAGACCATATATTTAATAAAAATAAATCACATGCCAAAGTATATAACATTTTTGGCCGAAAGTACCTAACATATGAAATATTTTTCATGTCAACAGGTCTGATTCAGTGGAAAAAATGGCATTTATTTACTAACCAAAGGTTTCATGTTCGAACGTCCATACCATCATTTGTGTGTGTATGAAAAATCATTCTCCCCTCTATTTTAGGCCATCGTTTATACTAAAAAAATGAAACATTTTTCATCACACCTCATGTTCTAAAACTTTGATATCATAATAGCAAGACTAGAGACATGTAACCCATTTGAGTTAGGGTTAAGTGAGAACGCTGGATAAGAAAATGAGTTATGATTATGATAAATTATCTAAAAACTAACCAAATATTTGATGGAATGAAGCTTCCCCAAAAGCATAGTACTCATTTTTATGGCAGGTGGGTGGTGTGAGTCATAGTACATATCATTGTCAAGAATATCATAAAATAGAGGAATATATGGATATGAAATCTCTACTTTTCTCTTGTCCAATTAGTCAGAGAACCAGATACTACCTTTAGAAGGATTTTTTTAAGTCGGAATATTGATTTCTTTTTAAATATATATTTTAAACACAAGCCATATTGAAAAGAGAGAAATCAACGTAGAATATCGATAGCATGAATGAATATTCTTGTTGAGGCCCAAAAAATTCAAAACTGGGCCCAAATATATTTCTAACCCAGTACGACACCTAACTTGGGAAGAAACCCAACTTGGCTATGCAAGAGTTCGTCATATATACTTGCACACTTGCCACGCCAAGCAAATAAGCAACACGCCACGCTACAAGCTTAAGTGGGCCCAAGCCATGGATGGTTACGAGTTTTCATAAAGCCTATAGATGAGCCGAGAAATGGAAGTTTTGGGCTGCTTGAGAGTCCTGAAACTCAAGCTCATTTCTTGAGCCCAAATGTGTGGGTAAGCATAAATGAGAGAATATAGCCTAATACTCTAGGAAATTAGCCCATTCCCTTAATGGGTTAACCCATCACCTTAGAATGGCCCAAATGACCTATAAAATATCTGAAAGTCTCCAGCAAATGGCGGGAGACCAAACCAACGACAAAAGCCAAAGGTTGCCTATGTATGCAGGCTGCTAGGAATCTTCAACACATGGCCAAAGACAAATCACATCACAAGCCATCCAAAAAACCAAAGGATACCTTGAGCAAAACACCATTTAGACCAGCATCATTACCCACTCATTTCTCTTACCAGCTCTTGCCATGAAATAAGGGAGGAAAGAAAGTGAGGTAGTAGTCAAAAATAAAAGTTTAATACTGAAGCAGTTGCGGGAAAGCTTTAGGGCTCCAAAAAATCTTGTCTTTATGTGTTTGGACAGAGGAAGGTTTCACAAAAGAGGTTGAATCGAAGGAAGATGAGAGAAATGGAGGAGAAGACTTAGCAAAATTGGAGAGAACCAACTAGGGTTTTCTTGAGAAAAAAGAGCTTCCAGTGCCTATAAAAGGGAGACACTTTCTACCCAGCAAAACAACTCAAAAAAGGGCAAGCAACCCACATCCAGAGAGCAAGCTTCATCTCTTATCCCTTAAACCTCTGCAATTTCGAGCTTCATTCCTCTATCTTCTCCCATTTTATCCTCTGATAAATCGTTCTAGAGCTTGACAGAGCTTTCGTCGAGTTGCCGGAAACTACTTAACACACCCATTGTTATTCCTCCATCTCTCTCTCTTCAACGAACTCCTTTAGAATCCTTTCCCCCTTGCCTTAAAAACTCTGTTTCTCATAGGAAATCGCAACTCTTTCTTTCTCTCATGTTAAACTCATGAATGCTCAGCTCCCATGCCACAAGTTTCTCATGCCAAGCCAAGAATTTATCTGTAAGCAAATGTTGGTTTCATTGGTGAAGAAGACCAAGGTGTTTCCTAAGGCTCAGCTACCCTTTCAAAACACTTTGGGGTATGATCCTTGAACTCATTCTCAAGGGGCATGATCCATGAACTTAGACTTAAATGGCAATTTCATACATTTGGCTCTTTACAACAGTTTAGACCCATCAATAACTGCCGGAACGAAAAAGCCCATACAGTTCTTAAATACTTAAATTATAAGCTTTTTGAATAATTATGAAGTTGAGATAGACTTAAAAGGAACGAACTTTGGATATGGTTAACTAAGGTGATAAGGGGCTTGTAGTGAGTAAGAAGTTGGGAAGCGCTTGAGGAGAAAGGTCCACTCACACCTGTGGCAAGTTAAGGGTATAGAAAAGGGTTCCATCTTACCCGAAATGTCGGGCTCTTTTTATTAAAGGTGTAAGCTCCTTAATGCCCAAAGTGTGGATAACCCCTCCTAGTTCTAGTAATAGGTATTGTCTGATTTCTCGTCGTATCGTCAGTTTGTTTTTTCTCTTTCCACTCGTGAAGCCCTCTTTTTTCCTCATTTTGTGGGGAATCATCTGACCCCTTACAAATCTTTCCTTTTTTGTCGGTGAATCGTCTTCTTCTTATTCGCTACTATGCAAGAGTTCGTCATATATACTTGCACACTTGCCACGCCAAGCAAATAAGCAACACGCCACGCTACAAGCTTAAGTGGGCCCAAGCCATGGATGGTTACGAGTTTTCATAAAGCCTATAGATGAGCCGAGAAATGGAAGTTTTGGGCTGCTTGAGAGTCCTGAAACTCAAGCTCATTTCTTGAGCCCAAATGTGTGGGTAAGCATAAATGAGAGAATATAGCCTAATACTCTAGGAAATTAGCCCATTCCCTTAATGGGTTAACCCATCACCTTAGAATGGCCCAAATGACCTATAAAATATCTGAAAGTCTCCAGCAAATGGCGGGAGACCAAACCAACGACAAAAGCCAAAGGTTGCCTATGTATGCAGGCTGCTAGGAATCTTCAACACATGGCCAAAGACAAATCACATCACAAGCCATCCAAAAAACCAAAGGATACCTTGAGCAAAACACCATTTAGACCAGCATCATTACCCACTCATTTCTCTTACCAGCTCTTGCCATGAAATAAGGGAGGAAAGAAAGTGAGGTAGTAGTCAAAAATAAAAGTTTAATACTGAAGCAGTTGCGGGAAAGCTTTAGGGCTCCAAAAAATCTTGTCTTTATGTGTTTGGACAGAGGAAGGTTTCACAAAAGAGGTTGAATCGAAGGAAGATGAGAGAAATGGAGGAGAAGACTTAGCAAAATTGGAGAGAACCAACTAGGGTTTTCTTGAGAAAAAAGAGCTTCCAGTGCCTATAAAAGGGAGACACTTTCTACCCAGCAAAACAACTCAAAAAAGGGCAAGCAACCCACATCCAGAGAGCAAGCTTCATCTCTTATCCCTTAAACCTCTGCAATTTCGAGCTTCATTCCTCTATCTTCTCCCATTTTATCCTCTGATAAATCGTTCTAGAGCTTGACAGAGCTTTCGTCGAGTTGCCGGAAACTACTTAACACACCCATTGTTATTCCTCCATCTCTCTCTCTTCAACGAACTCCTTTAGAATCCTTTCCCCCTTGCCTTAAAAACTCTGTTTCTCATAGGAAATCGCAACTCTTTCTTTCTCTCATGTTAAACTCATGAATGCTCAGCTCCCATGCCACAAGTTTCTCATGCCAAGCCAAGAATTTATCTGTAAGCAAATGTTGGTTTCATTGGTGAAGAAGACCAAGGTGTTTCCTAAGGCTCAGCTACCCTTTCAAAACACTTTGGGGTATGATCCTTGAACTCATTCTCAAGGGGCATGATCCATGAACTTAGACTTAAATGGCAATTTCATACATTTGGCTCTTTACAACAGTTTAGACCCATCAATAACTGCCGGAACGAAAAAGCCCATACAGTTCTTAAATACTTAAATTATAAGCTTTTTGAATAATTATGAAGTTGAGATAGACTTAAAAGGAACGAACTTTGGATATGGTTAACTAAGGTGATAAGGGGCTTGTAGTGAGTAAGAAGTTGGGAAGCGCTTGAGGAGAAAGGTCCACTCACACCTGTGGCAAGTTAAGGGTATAGAAAAGGGTTCCATCTTACCCGAAATGTCGGGCTCTTTTTATTAAAGGTGTAAGCTCCTTAATGCCCAAAGTGTGGATAACCCCTCCTAGTTCTAGTAATAGGTATTGTCTGATTTCTCGTCGTATCGTCAGTTTGTTTTTTCTCTTTCCACTCGTGAAGCCCTCTTTTTTCCTCATTTTGTGGGGAATCATCTGACCCCTTACAAATCTTTCCTTTTTTGTCGGTGAATCGTCTTCTTCTTATTCGCTAAGAAAAGGGAGCAAGCGGTTCTTTGCTTAGTAGAGCTACCGACCGCTTTTTGTTCTTGCCCAACCGCTTCTTTTGATTTGATTATTATTTTGAATCCTATACTAAAGAAGAAGCTTCAGAATCAGAACGGGGCCAAATCGTAGCGATGGATAATTCATAATCAAAATAGGTCCAGTCCAAGGGACAAATCAATAAGAAATGCTATTTGCTTTGTAAGAATAAGAATAAACTTCTATGAAATGAAAGAGTTTCGTGGGAATAGCATTTCTATAATGGTGATAGAGGGTGTTGCCGAAAGTTGTTTTGAAAAACAACATAAATACTTCTTCTTCTACGATATTTCGGGTGAGCATAAGCCGTAGTGACCGACTGACCCAATGGCTTATGCTCACCTACATTTTATTAAATGAATTACTTTACTGTAAGTATCTTATCCTTAATTTACCCAAAGTACTCATCTTATTGTTTCCCCCATTGAGAGGCTATATCAAAAGAGCTACTTCAGCGGATTCTCTAACAAATGTTTATCTTAGATTCGCCGCCTTATGTCTCTTTTTCGTTGATTTGTTTCGCTAGTTTTTTTGTTTCTCTTTTCGCGAAATCTCTAGCGTTTCTCTCCCCAATAACCTCTTTGGGAATTTCCCCTACGTATGGAGTGACGATGAAAGTATGATCCCTTTTAGTGTGATGAAGATAAAAAAGGGGTTCGAATCTAATTACATCCATGAAATAAAATGAAAATTAAAAACAACCTCATATTCTAACTAAATAACTAAATTCCATTTAATTAATAATAATTTGATTTATCAAAATTTAACATTAATTTTGTTTATTAAGTTCAAATCTCATGAACGAAAATTCGTTGCGTCGTTAAATAATATTTATGAAAAAGAAAAAAAAGGCTATTTT
>NC_024128.1:10467103-10485978 GCF_000346735.1 Prunus mume | reverse complement strand
GGCAAGGGGCTAACTGGTGGAAATGCTCTTATGCTATAGAAAGATATTAGACAAAGAAAGAAGACAACAAAAACGGGATGTCGTCGTTTTAATGGGCGTCGTTCAGACGTGCACAATCGGACGCCTCCGTGAGTCGTGACACCTTAGCACAGTGAATATACTCTTTTATCGCATCTGTGTTTCCGGCCAGAAGAAGAAAGAAGATGAAGAAGAACCCTAATAAGCAGTTGCAGATAAACCCCAACTGGGCTCAACTCCAACAAAAGCTGAAGAGCCATGGCCCTAAACCTCCAGCAACTATCTTAGGTAAACAGCACAGACATCTTTGTTTTGCTTCAGCCACTACTTGGCTTGCTTAGAATTTATATAGTTGAAAGCACCTTTCTTTTTGTTGGGTTTGAGTTTAAAAGAGCATAAAGCAAAGGTTTTTATTGAGATTTTTATTCACAGGGAAGCGGAAAGAGAGAACGGATGCAGAGTTGGATGATTCTCTATCTCATGTCAATCCTCTCACTCCTGTTAATGATGATTGCAGGTGATTTTTTGGGAGAGATTGTTGTTTGTTGCTCTGTTGTGTTGATGAGCCTATTGGTTTAGTTGAGGCGAATTATTCTTCTCTTTGGCTATGGGAACTAAACTACGAGAAAAATAAAGGGTAGGAAGAAAAGAGATTAATTGTTTCAAATTGTTCTATCTCATGACTTAGGTGTTGGGAAATCCTGATGGCTTCAAATTAATGGAGACCAAGTTTACAAGAATTTTTAGTAGTTAGGCACTTAAACTTGAGAATTCAGTAATGCAATTGTATCCATTAGAGTAATGCTTGACCATGATATGTGTGTGAATCATGATTATTAGAATTTGTCTTCCCACTCACCCCATGTAATTTTCTACAAGAAAATCTTCATAAAACTTCCAGAAAGACCTTGGAAGTTATGCTTTCTAGTTTTGGTATCAATCAATATCATGGTAACATGTATTGAACTCCATTTTTGTGAACATTTGGTTATTGGTAACAGAATTGTTTAAATGCATATCTTCTAAGCATTTTTCTATGTGTAAGATGTTGTGTAAGTAACTTTCCCCCTTAACAGCTTCAATTGGTGATATCACCTAACTTCTAAACCATTTGACAGAGTGACAGATGAAGTAGCCATGGATTGTGAAATGGTTGGTGTCAGTCAAGGAAACAAAAGTGCCCTTGGACGTGTTACACTGGTAGTCCTTAGTTCTTTTTCTTTCCTCTCTTACTCTTCTGTCATATTGTAGTTGGACAGGGTGGATCTTTAAGATATGCATTTTTGACAAACAGTTTTGTATCTGTTGTTATTTCCTTAGTTGATTTGTGAGTTAATGTGTTTGGGTAGATATCATCTTACACTTGGTACTTTAACTTGTTAGGATCACTGATTGGTGATTGCTGATGGTACAGTTTTTTGGCAGGTAAATAAATGGGGTAATGTTATATATGATGAGTTTGTTCGCCCACTAGAACATGTTGTTGATTTTCGGACTCAAATAAGTGGCATTCGTCCCCGGGACTTGAGAAAAGGTTGACTTTATCTTTATTTCTGCTGCTTTTCTAAATATATTTAAATGTAGGTATGCTTAACTAGAACTTCTATATGAAATTCTTGTTCAGAAAATAAAGGAAGAGAAAAATGTTAGAATGAACTGCTACTAAATTGGTGGCTTCTTAAATGGCTATGTTATGTTAGCTCCACAAGTGACTTCCATTGGTCAATAGATAAGGCTGTGCTTTATGTGCAAAATCAATTTTTTTAATATTATATGTGCAAACTAATACAACTAACATCAATTTCTTCTCCGGATGAGCTACATGATTTTTTTGTTGCTAATTATGTATTTTCTTTCTCACTTGGTGTCTATGTCTTAAATAATCTTGTCCCTCTTTAGTGCCCATCTCAGTTCTGTAAACTATCTTTCCTCTTACCACATACCACCTACCAGTTACCACTTCATCCTGTCATTATCATACTTACACTCCATTTGCAACATTTTGTTTTTTTTTAATGAACAATTTATCAATATGTATTTATTATAACTAGAGTTACAAGACCAATGTATGCGAAATTATGCTGACAGTGATAGAATGCCTCATGCATCTTTGTTATCTGCAGCAAAGGATTTTCGAATTGTTCAGAAAAGAGTGGCAGAGTTGATTAAAGGACGAATTCTTGTGGGCCATGCATTGCGCAATGATCTTAAGGTATCTGGCCTTTTAATTTGGTTGTGTAGAGTATAGATGTGAATCTTTAATCTAACAATTTGACTGAAACAGGCTTTGCTTTTAAGTCATCCCAAGGAGGACTTGAGGGATACATTGGAGTATGAACCTTTTATGAGGTAATTTTTTTCGTTCTTTAAGAATTATTCAATAATTAAAATTTGCTGAGAGTCTTCAAGTATCATGATTTGTCCTCATGACATGTGTGGTTGGTGAAGCAGGGGGAAAGGGTCCAGAAGGGCACTTCGGCATCTTGCAGCTGAGTTTCTTGATGTTCAGATCCAAAATGGGGAGCACTGCCCAGTCAGTATTCTGATTCTTTTTCTTAGTGCAGTTTGAACAGAAAATTGTATTCTTGTTGCACTTTCTATACAACTTCTACAACATTTAGCATTAGGATATGATTTCACAAACTCCACTGAAATGTGACAAGGCTCATCAAAAAGGACAAATGCTATACAACCCAACTTTTTATCCCAACATTTTCTTTCCAACTTAGATGACATGCTGAAATTGGGTTTGCCACGTTGTTCTTCTTTTAATGCAATGATGTGGTCCCTATCATGTGGCATGTAAGTTGGGAAAGAAAGGGTGGGATAAGTAGCATTTTCCTATTGTTACATGTTAATGTGCTAAATGCTAGAAAGTTTGTGAAGAGTCTGGAAAGTCTTAGAAGTCTAAGACTTCATGCTTTTGTCTATGTGCCCTAGAAAGTCTAAAAGTCTCTCTTAGCTGTATTTTGTATTTGAGATAAAAGAAGATATAAAAAATAAGTAACGAAAGTGCCTTGGGACTCTGATGTGTCACTCAGAACCTGAAAATAGAAAGACCATCTATTTTGTTCAGCCTTCTTTCTCTTCAGACCTTCACACCTTCTCCTTTATTTTCTTCTTATTCCAAACATCTATCAAAAGCTTGAGTGGAGGCAGATATTTTCTTCTCAAATGAAACTTGATTTGCCTGCAAAGTTGGTGAATGCAATGCCTTGAAGAAGTTTTAATTCATTATTGCCCTGTTATACAATTATTCTATTTAGGTTACTTCGTTGAGAAACTCATATTATTACCTGTTTGGATGTTGCGTTGGTAGTAGTTTTTATTTATAGTTATATTGCTTTATGTCTTGAATGTTGCTACATATGGTTAAACATGCCCGCTTCTTGTCAACAAAACCTGTTGGATGCCTTTGTTTAACTCATGACGTTGTTTCAGGTAGAAGATGCTCGCGCTGCAATGGTTCTTTATCAGAAAAACAAAAAAGCATGGGAAAAGAGAGTTAAAGATCAAATTAAACTCAAGCAGAAACAGAAGAAACGAAAGCCTAAAAAGAAGCCGAAGGAGGGAGATTATTTGAAAACTGACCTTGCAGAAACAGCATTCTAGTTTTGTTTTTTTTGGGTCAAGAACAGCATCCTAGTATTGACTTCCTGTTTACAGTTTCGGAAGCTAAGTTCAATTCACTAGGAACAGATCCCATGTAGCCAAAAGGAAGAACAAAAAGAACGGTATACCAGACAATAACACTTTCTTTCACCAAACAGAGCTACAGATAATCTCATGATGTCTTGAATTGATAAAAAAATTTACTCACCGCCTTTCTTTCCCCATGGAGGAAATTTTCATTGGTGCCAGCTGAATTATTCTTTATATTTAATCCTTTGGTGAAAAGGTTCGTGAAGACAGGAAATTATTCGCTCCATGGAGGAAATTTTCGTGTCTTGTAAAATGTTTTGCTTGTACGCACAATTTTGTCCCTCGAACCTAAATTTTCATGTCTTTGAAAATGCCTGCTTTGATAGACTTGTGGTTCAGTTCTTGTTTTGCTTTTAAAAAAAAATGTGTATTTTACCAATCTTAAATACTGTACAGAAAATAGAAATATTGAAAAATACAAATGTACATACATAATACGAGTATCAAATCGTAAAATGCTAAGTTCTTTGTACGGTTAATAACTTTGAAAAAAGTAAAAAATCAAAAGGACAATAGAGATTCAGGTAATGGCCTAATAATAATGGATAATGCTTTAAATTACTCTTATTGATAAACGAAAATCAGGGAAAAAAAAAGGGATTTTTTTTTTATTTAAAAAAAAAAAGGACTCCCGTATAGCCGGGCGGCTATACTATTTATGAAAAATTATTAAGATGAAGAACCGAGGTATAGCTGCCCAACTGTACTATTACCTAAAAAAAAACTAGAACGTGACACCAGTACAGCCGTCCGGCTATACAATTTATTAAAATAAAGCACCGCAGTCTGGCCGAGCGGCTATACCAGTCATTAAAAAATTAAAAACATTTAATATAGCCATGCAGCTATTATATTTAAAAAAGCCATGCCTAGTGCTGGGCGGGCTTTTTCGCGTATAGCCGTGCGGCTATACTATCTAGCGAAAATAACGAAATACCTCACTGTATAGCCGAGCGGCGATACTATTGATTAAAAATAATAAAAAAGGGAAACCTAGTATAGCCGCCTGGCTATAAAATTTATTATTTAAAAAAAGCCTCCTAGCGCATTGGTGGCCTATTTTATATTTTTTTTACTAGTATAGCCGCCCGGCTGTACTATTTTAAAAAAATTAAAAAAGGTAACGCAGTATAGCCGAGCGGCTATACGATTTATAGATATATATTATATTTACAAAGGATAGCCGTTCGGCTATACTATTATTATTTAAAAAACAAAGGCCCTGCATTTAGGCAGCTATTTTTTATTTTTGTTGTGAGTATAGCCGTTCGGCTATACATCAGACCTCCAAACAACCCCTTCACTTTCATTTAATTTTTTAAAATATATATTATTTTTATTCAATAATATGTGAAAATTATGTGTGTATTATTAAAATTTTTGTAAAAAATATATATATATATTAAATATAGAAAAATACATATGTACGTGTATTGTACGTTTCCCTTTCTTAGGTGAAGTACTTCAGTAACCATGTTTCATAGAATATCCATGAATATAAATTTAGCATTAAGTTATACTAGCCCCTTGGCATGTGTCAATTGGTTTTCTTTTTTATTTTTTATTTTATTTTTAGAATTAAGAAAAAATAACTGAGTAGTTATGTTCCATAAAAGTATGACCTATTATCTGATTTTTTTTTAATATGAAAAAAATATAAATTTACCATATTATCCTCATTTAATTAATAATTTCAATTCTTAATATTTTGTATTAACCAAATGTATTTTCTAGTATTTTGATTATTTCACAATTATCTGCCTTTTGCTTTATGTATATAGATAAAGACCTAAATTTAGTTTTTTTTGTTATTGAATGAATGAGTAACAGTACAAATTGAGATTTTTCTCAGTGGCCAAATTGAATTTTCATGTAACACCTAGTGACCAAAAATGTATTTAATCATTTTGTAATAAAAAATGGAATTATATTACTGATTTAAGTAATTAATAATCAACCATGGAGAATAATAAAAACAACCCAAGGAAGTATAATAAATATAAAGTTCTTTAATACAATTACACAGATCCCCCTTTTCTTTTTATTTTTTTGCTAGAGTAGCATTAACATTTCTTGAGCCTTATGCCCTCAGAGAAGCCGATATTTATTTTTTGGCCCTTGATTACGTGGGCAAGCCGCAAGCGGATGCCTATAAATAGAGACCCGCCCTATTTAGTATTTTCTCCCGCAGAAATATAGCATTTCTAAAGAAAGCAATCATTCGATTCGGAAGTGCGTTGTCTCACTAAGGTACGGTCTTTCTCTTTTCCCCAATCTCCTTTTAAGGGTTCGTGATCTTAGGGTTTCTCTCATTCAACTAGAACATAATTCTCAGTTTCTCCTCGGAATCCAGGGTTTCTTCATCGCTTTCTTAATTTCGCTTTCTTTGACTGTAAATTTTCTAGGGTTTCCCAACCCCCTTTTGAAGTTTTAAATTTTTTTTTGTATGCGAATTTGGAATTCAGCAGTATGTTTTCCAGTGCAAAAGTTCTTCCTTGTTCTAATTAACAGCATAAACAATTTTATTTCAATTCTGAAGGTTTTTTGTGATTATGTTATGTATATAAACACATATTATCACAACCCTCAATCGATTTTTTGGGCTTAATATTTCCCCAAACCCCATATTCTCCTTGTATTTGTCAAATGCATTATAAATGTCACATCACAGCGATATCATTTAATTGAAAGTACACGCACACAGGCTTTATATAATTGTTAATTAAAGCGTATACTTTAAAATCATAGTCGGCATTGCACCTTCTGTCTATGTATGTGGGAAGCCCAGGTGATATGGTGGCTGCATGTTTTGTTTAATATCCTAAAACGAGAACTAATTGGTTGAAGTAATGATAACAGGACAGAAATTTGTTGAAAAATGGGCAAGAGAAAGTCCAAGGCAAAGCCTGCAGCTAAGAAGCGAATGGACAAGCTTGATACTGTTTTCTGTTGCCCCTTTTGCAACCATGGGAGCAGCGTTGAATGCCGAATGTAAGTTTTTCGTTTAATCTATTTTCTCCCAACTTTTGATGTATTTTATCTTCTTAGGAATGTATCGAGTTTATTTGAGTTTTTTATGTTCAATGGTGCTGCCAAGGAATGTGTTTTTGGTCAACAATGGTAGAGGTGTGTGGTAATTGTCACATGTTCATTTCCATTTCTTTGTTTCATATATGAAATAGAATCTGGCTGGGTTTAGCTTACTTGCATATGTACTTGTTTCTCATTTGGTTTTGAATTGAAAGTGAATGAGTTATTTGGTTTCAGTGACATGAAGAACTTAATTGGAGAGGCTGTCTGTAGCATTTGCCAAGAGAATTTCAGCACAACCATCACAGGTATGCCAAATACTTTCTTGTGGTCTTAAGTTACTATTTTTAATGTACAGCATTTCTGAGATTGTGTTGTTTCTGGATACTTGTGAGGTCCAATGTTGGGAGTGTAACAGGATTGATTGAGAATTATATAACCAGAAGCACGCATAAAGATTAGTCAAAACTACAACACCAATAATTTCTTTTTGTAAGGATTTGAGTTTTGCTATTGGTTTTACGGTAATTAGGTTTTGTGTCGGGTGAAAATGAACATGTTGCTTTTTGCAGTCACCAACTTCGATGTAACAGTTAATAATGCATATGAAATGTAGGGAGATTTAAGTGAATAATTCAAAATGAAAATATGTTTCCGAAGTATGTGGACAAAACAAGGATGGTGTTGGGAGTTTTGTGGATAACCCGAGTAGAATCATAATTGAATATCTATGAACCTTGCACTGGAAAAATGGATAGAGAATTCCCCTAGGTTGTAGGTAAATGTGGCAACTTTGGTTTTGGATGATTATTCTGTTTAGATGCTTCTTGTTCTCCGGATAGTGACTGCCATTTCCATGTGTGTGATAATTGCTGATCTTTCTTTTGTTTGTTTTGCAGCTTTGACTGAACCGATTGACGTGTAAGTAGTTCATATCCTTTTGTCTAGTGAATTTGTTAATAGTTAGTTTCATATTAAGTTTGGTCTCTTTTCCTTTACTCTTTTGTATGACCATAAATTCTTTCATTACAGATACAGCGAATGGATAGACGAATGTGAGCGGGTCAACACTGTTGATGATGATGGTGCTTAGGAAAGAAGATAGGGGATGTTTCGTTCAGTCTTGTTGTTGTAAAGGAAAGAGAGGGCTGGAAAGTTCTGTGCCCTTGAATCCAATAAAGTATTATCGGGCTTTATTCGTATGGTTGCTGTAACATAGTAGAGTTTTGAACCTATGTATGTACATTTTTCAGTTTGTTTTATAAGTTGGTATATATATAGATATATATATGTATTCTAACATACTCCGAATGTCCGAAGCTATGAGAATAGGCTTGCTGTATAATTTACCTATTGGTGGTTGTTCTTTCAACTAGTTTTTATGCTCTTCCCATATAGATTGATGTGGATGATTGCGTTTAGATGGAAACGGTTGTGAAGATTTTGACCAATTCGATGTCTCTACTCAGTTGAATACGTGAGGAGGAGCTCGGGTTAAGTCTATGTTGACAAATTTTCTCAACTATTAATCAATTTCGCTTGAATAATCCAACCAGTTCAACGGCCTGGCGTCAAGTTTGCAACCATTATCAAGCATTTGGAACATGTTTAAACAAGATACCCACTTATAACGATGTTGGTTTTCGAACATACGACGAATTAAGGCCGAGGTTAGACCTGGTACGGGTTGTGTGTCTGCTAGTTGCCCTGAATCGAGTTCCCCGCCAGGGCTGCGTCTGCTCTCCTGCACTGAATTTGAATTCTCCACCAAGATAATATGCCCGCTCCCTTGTAAACGGAATATAAGATTTTTGTCAGTGAACTAACATGTGGCAGTAAAGTTTTCTTAATGAGGAAAATTTTATTGTCGACTAATTTTTTGATCTGATAAGACAAAGGCCAACGATGCTTGTTATGAGTTAGATTTAGCTATATAATCCAACCCTTACAATGTGAGGTTGTGCCGTCAGTGCCATAACCGTGTGTAATATAAAAAATAAATTATTTAAAAAAACCCAATTGACAAACGCGTGTCAACTTGAAATATCAAAGTTCAAACATATCAAACCTAATTTTATCAACAATAGAAAACAAGTTGGACCTAAGAATGTGAAAGTTAGGAATACCATTTGGATTGAAGAACTAAAATTTTTATTTTTGGGTATAAATCGCTGAATTGGAAATTATTTTCAAATATTTTCTATATTAATAAAATCCACATATGAATTTGGTTACTTCAGAAAATAAGGAATTTGAAATAACACTTTCCTTTTGGAATTTTATACGAGAATTGTTAATCACATTCTCAAAAAGCTATAATGTACTCCTTACGAGTCATTCTCTCATTTACTGAATTGATATAAAAAGAGTGCATGATAACTTTTTTGGAGTGCTAAAAGAAAACATGACGATTTTTTTGGAACGCAAATAAAAAAGGTGCATGAGGACTTTTTTAAAGCGCAAACAAAAAAGTGCGTAATGACTTATAGACTCATTCAGAATGTCTTTCTTTAACTTATTTTTTCTTCTCAAAGGTAGAAGGATCAAATTGTTGCCATAAGTGTCAGGATAAGTACTCTACGCTTACTCATTTTTTAATTAATTAAAAAAAGAATAGAAAAACCAACAACTATTGCTATTTTAAATAGAAAGATATCTAAAAATAAAAAAATAAAAAAACTTGAAAACAGACATTGGGGGTGACATGTCGTTAGTGGACAAGACTAGAGAGTAATCCTTTTCCAGGGCTTGCCCCCAATTTTGCTTTTTTGGGCTTCAAAACCTTCAGATTCAAACCCAAACCAAATCAAACACCCACCATCTCTCGCTCTCTCTCTCGTCTCTATAAATCTCAACCGAATTTTTTGTTTGTTTTTTTCCTTTTCCAGATTTTCCGAGTAAAATTGTCTGTGCCTGACACTCGCAATACGTACTTTGCCAAAAACCCAACTCCTGTCTTCGTCTCTCATTCCCTTTTGCTTCTTCCAAGCAAAAAAGGGAAAAAAAAGTTATCTTTTGCTTCTGAGTCTCAGACAAAGACAGAGAGCAGCCATGGGTAGGCCTCCGAGTAACGGAGGCCCTGCCTTCCGCTTCACGCAGTCTGAGGTACCTTGTGTTCTTCTTCTTACTCTTCTATTTTGTTTTTCTTTGACGATTTCTTAACTAATTATATGTATTCGGGAACCTGCTACATTTCGACATTAGAGTTGAAGTTATTGAAGGGTTTTCATAATTTTTTTATTCTATGTTTGCATGTCTGCTAAATTTTGAATTAGATTTGAATTTTCTGAAAGTTGTTTTTGTAAATTTTGAATTCGCTAGTAGAAGTGCCAAATTTCGAACTAAGAGTGATGATTCTTGAATGGGTCAGTTAGATTGTGGGTTTTGTTTGCTTGATTTTCAGCGTTTTTTCAATTCATTGTTTTGTGCTTGAGTCCTATTGATATTGTTCCTGATTTTATTGCAGTTTTTTTTTTGGACGATTTTTTACTTCTTACAATACCATGTAATTTTTTTTCTTCTTAAAATATAATAGCTTACCTGATATCTCTAGCTTAGGTTTTGGTGGTTCCCCTTCCCAATCTTTCTTTAAATCATATCGATGGTCCTTGCTAGTCTGTTATGTAAGTAATGGTTTGTAGTTCAATTTCGCGGGTTTGTTCTATGAGAGTTCCCCTAGTCAGGAAGGCATTTTAAATACTATCCAGAAATTCTTAAAATGGAATAGGCATAGCTTCCGAAATAATGCCTCTTTAACAACTTTATTCCTGTTTAACATAAAGGACAGAATGGAAACTGAATACCTTGTGTCTACATTATATGTTATCTTCGTATATATTTCATAAGCTTATTGCCTACCTCGTGTCCATTTTGGGTTTTTGGGTTGTATAGGCATAATTAGTTGTGAATTATTACCCCAATAAGAGCTCCATATTAGTTCATTGCATGGTTACCTAGTACGGGGAATGAGAGGGTACGTGGAATGGGTTTGGGTTCAGGGTATGCTGGTTTCTATGGTACGGGGCATGAAGGGGTAGGTATAGTTTGTAGGGTTTTTTGGGTAGCAATTCGTTTAACATTTTAATTTGGTACGGTATTTATTTTATAAATACTCATATATATAATATATAAGAAAAAGAGACGCACTTCAATTCAATGATTGTATCAGTATGTGAATCAATAATGCGGTTAAAGTCTCAAGGATCATTTCTTTTTTTGGGTTTTTGTTTGTTGCCAATAGAGAGCATTCCTTTAATACTGAATCAGTAGCCAGCAAGCACTATTGCACTAATATGTGGAGATGAAACTTGAATCGTATAGATGACCCACTTCATATGTAATAACAAATACATGTAAACAAAAAGAGTTGAGGGGCGCAAATTGGGTCGCTAAAATGAGCGTTAAAATAGGTTTTTGGGACCATAACATATGCTGTGTAAATAGAGAAGTAATGATTCATAAGCAATAGAGAATTCCTATGAAGAAAATCTTCACCTATTAACACACTGTACCTGTTATACTTATAATACATATCCATATTCCATATACGTACACATATGCATATCTGTAGATGATTGTTGATTTGTGAGTGCTGATTAGTTTTTCTTCAAGGTATTTTATATTTTGAACCTTAATGAAGCCTTCTGTAAATTGGTACATTATTAGGTTTCGGAGATGGAAGCTATTCTGCAACAGCACAATAACACAATGCCAGCACGTGAAGTTCTTGTGGCCCTTGCGGATAAGTTCAGGTGTGCATTAGTTCTAAACGCTTAGAATTTGAAAATATTATGTTCTTCTTATAAGCATTAAATCCGAGATACTTGTCTTTGGTGTAGTGAATCGGCAGAGCGGAAGGGCAAGATTGCAGTACAAATGAAGCAAGTATGAAAATTTTCCATTGTAATTTTTCGTAAGGAAATATCGTTTAAGTCTGTTTGTAATTTATAATGTGCATTATAGGTTTGAAATTGATTTGGGAAGCCATTTAATTTTGTTCGTAACTTATAATCTTCATTATATTTATAGGTTTGGAATTGGTTTTAACAAATTTCTTAATTCTTTGGTTATAGGTTTGGAATTGGTTCCAAAATAGGCGATATGCGATCAGGGCAAAATCAAGTAAGGTTCTTGGGAAGTTAAATGTGTCACCTATGTCTCGGGATGATTCAAATCCAGTGAGAAATGTTCCTCAAGGCCCTCAACCTGTAGCTGCTCCTGTACATGCTCCTTCAGGTAGGATGGAACTTGCTCTATATTTAGTTTAATATCCTTTATTTCTCATTTTCCGTAGTTTGAGGCTTACTCATCTGGTGGCATTATTATTCATTTTACTTGTTTGAACTTATGTTGAGTAGCCTATATTGATGTTGTCTACTTGAATTGTTTCTTCAATCATCAATATGTGACCTTATATTTTGGGCTTCATGGGCAGCTAGTTTCTTGGTCAGTTAACATCGTTGAAGTTTAATATTCTAGAGATATGTTTTCCTTTTTAGCCTAATATAGTCATCTCTTGGTTCTTGTGTATGTGGCATGCTCTATTTATAACTTACTCTAATTATTTACCTTGACATACCAATTCCGTTGAGTGCATTTACGTACATGCTTGAGTTGTTAGGGAGGGCTCTTGTAACAGAGGACTGTTATTTTAGGTATTTTTGGCAGTGCGAGTCTCTTTTCCATATAAACATATGCATGAATTGTGAATAGGTGTTAATAATCCCATCCTCTTATGTATGTTCATCAGACTTTGGATATTTTTGCCCTTGTTTTCATTTATTAACCAGCTCAAGGTTCCGGAAAGGGTGCTTCTGAAAATTCTATTTTTGAGTTTGAAGCTAAATCTGGGAGGGATGGTGCATGGTCAGTAACTCTTTTCCTTCTTTCTATGAATTCTAGTTTCTGTCATGTTGATTTTTCTTTACCCTTCCAATTAATAAATAATAAATTTTTCTTTTTGTCAAAAATGAATTCTCACGTTTTTAATAATTGGACTCATAAGTCAGTTATCATTATTCGTCTAATTTCATTGTCTGCTGTGCTCAGGTATGATGTTGCCAACTTTTTATCTCATAGATACTTGGAGACTGGTGATCCGGTAATTTTCTAATATCAGTTTTCTTGAATGTACAGCATTAAGTTGTTAAAAGGAATTCATTATAGGTCTTTCTTTGTTGTTATTTTTCCTCTTTTTTCCTATTCTTTCTCATTTGTTCTGCATGTCTATTATCTTAGTATTCTTCTCCTTAAATGGTTGATTCAACTCAACTGCCTCAACCTTGAATCCCAACTAAACTTATGCCATTTGTTGTAAATGAAAGATAAAATTGGTCATTATAACAAATCCCCAGATTGAATCTTGCTGGCTGTTTCAGGAAGTACTGGTTCGGTTTGCTGGGTTTGGACCAGAGGAGGATGAATGGGTCAATGTACGGAAGCATGTCAGGCAGCGCTCCCTGCCATGTGAATCATCAGAGTGTGTTGCAGTTCTCCCAGGGGATCTCATACTATGTTTTCAGGTGGTGTTCATTTGTTTCTATGTCCTTCAAAGAGATATATTGGATCAATGATTAAGATAAGTTATTTCTGATCAGATCTTCATGGAAATCTAACGGATTTAAATTTTTCAGGAAGGTAAAGAGCAGGCTTTGTACTTTGATGCCCATGTCCTTGATGCTCAAAGACGAAGACATGATGTAAGAGGATGTCGTTGTAGGTTTTTGGTGCGCTATGTTCATGATCAGTCCGAGGTATAAAACTGCCCACATGTTTAAATAGTACCTTTTAAATTTATATCTTCAATTAGTGAATCTACAAATTCAGGTTGTGATTTTCGTAACCTTTTGTTCTTAACATGCTTTTCGACAGGAAATTGTTCCACTAAGGAAGGTCTGCCGTCGGCCTGAAACAGATTACAGGTTGCAACAACTTCATGCTGTGAATGAGGCGGCATCAGCAGAGCAGAAAAGTATGGATCATTTTATGGGGTCTGTTACTTCTGCTGAAATGATGCAAAAGCAGCAGAATACAGATGCAGCTTCGGCGCCCCCAGTTTTGCATGCTAATGCTTCTTTAGCTAGCCAATCTACGACTCCAGAATTGAAAAGATCTGAAGTCAGCACTGTTATTAGTTCAGGGAATTCTAATTTTCCTCCAGGTAGTGCTGTAATCACAAGCGGCACTGCTACAGTTGTCGTTCCTGGTGGATCTGTCGAGAACATGCCAAAAGGAAACTAGAAAGTTGCGTTGACAAATTTGTCAGCCCTCTTCTTGTTAGCTCCTAGCTCCTCTATCCTGAAAAGGATGAGTAATATACAACCTCTTCTCAGCATTGGTTTTCATCAATGTATGAATTGAGTATGAGCTTCCCCTGTATACTAATTCTGAATGCCAATAACTAGTTCCAAAAAAGTGTGAAGTCTTACAATTTCAACTGTAACCTCAAATTGTTAAATCCAAAGCTTCCATTTCTTTTTCCATGTTCTCTTGGCCATTAAGTGAGGCAGTATTCTATTTAGCGTTAGTTGGCTCGTTTTGGCATCAAATCTGAAGTAATCTGGACAACACATTCATGCACGAATCAACTTGATCGATGATTTAGATTCGCCGATAACATAAACATCTTATATATAGTTGATTAATAGACTTGGTTAACATTTGATTAGTAATGTGAAAGATGAATATTACCTTAACCTAAACCCTAACCGTGAACTAAACGGTGCCTAAAGTCCGTTGTGGTGGAATGGAACCAAATTTAAACGAATGAAAACGCAGAAGTTAGCAGAAAATGCAAAGAAACACTAAAATGAGCCAAAGGCCCAAGCAAAGGCGGCCCCCACAAAATCCAAGAAAGCAAAGCCAGCCACGACGCAATGCGCAACATAACGAACGAACCCTCTCTTTCTAAATTTCTCTGCGGACCAAAACAAGACACGTTTCTGTCTCTCTCTCTGCTTCCCTCTCACTTCCATATTTCCTTCTCTTTAAAACCCTAACAAACTCTCTCTATCTCTCGATCTTTCTCTGATGATCTGAGCTTTCTGGTTTATCGCAAAGTCACAATGCGAATTCTGAGGTCACGGAGCTTCAGAGCCTCAGTCTCCGACTCCAATTACCACTTCAATGTAGGGTTCAGGCGCTTCGTCACCAGCTGTAGAGCCGTGGTGTTGCCGCGCTTTGGTGGGCCTGAGGTTCTGGAGCTCCGGCCCAATGTCAACGTCCCTGATCTCAAGCCCCATGAGGTCCTCGTTCGCACTCGTGCCGTCTCCATCAATCCCCTCGATACCAGAGTGAGTCAAATGTCATTTCTTTCGTTAATTTGATTCTTCTGTTTAATTTCTAAGGTCTGTTTGGTTGCTGAGGAAACAAGGGAAATTAAGTTTTTGATTTTCATCTCCTCTTTTCCATTTTGGCCATTTCCAATTCCAACAATAACTTGAGCCACAAATTTTCATATTTGTGCCAATCAGCATTTTTTTAATATATAAAAAACTTCTTTAATCATTCACTGCATCTATACAGTAATTATGATTCTGAGTATGTTTAACATTTGAGTGTTTGAGTGATGACATTAGGTTGGTTAGTCTAAAATGTTATCACATGTAAGTTGAAGATATATTTATAGTTAGTTTCTGTTGTAGTGTGACCATATAGAAAATGATTTTCTAATCCAAACATCATTGGCTGTCAATTTATTATTATGTTTTAAAGCAAGATTTTAACATGAACGCCTGCTGTTATTATTATTATTATTATTATTTTTCATGCATTTGCTCCTTCCTCCTATTTCAAATAGCCCATAGATAACATGAATGCCTTGATTCGAACTCTCATAAGATTATTTCATTTTATGCTTGTCATATGGCTGAGGTTGCAGCTCACTAATTCTGTAATACTATGCAATAATGTTATCATTGTATTCAGCGTTCTGGGTTTTAATTATTTTATTTTTTTCAGATGCGATCTGGCTATGGTCGTTCGATATTTGAACCCCTTCTACCTCTTATTTTGGGTCGTGATGTTAGTGGTGAAGTTGCAGCTGTGGGAGATTCAGTTCGGGGATTGAGTGTAGGACAAGAAGTTTTTGGTGCATTGCATCCTACTGCTGTAAGGGGTACTTATGCTGACTATGCAATTCTATCAGATGAGGAACTTGCACCAAAACCAGCGTCAGTTACACATGTGGTAAATGTTGTTGTACTTTGTTCCTAGCTAAAGAACTGTAGAATGTTACACTTGGTGGTCTTTTGCTTTTTATGATTTGGTTTGGCTCTATGTGTTCTGTTATTCTTCATACCCTCCATATAGTGTCAGTGGATGGTTCAGTTTTAGTTGTGTTAGAGGATGATTTAGTAGGTGGTAGAAAAGTGTTATTACCTTAAAATGTTTATTTCTGCTTTCTTTGCTGTTATTTGATCAACTATGGGAAGCTAGTTTTGAAAGGTTTATAGCTTCAAAACATGGTGAAGGGGAAAACGAAGCATCATTTAAACTTCCACCTGGCTCAGGAGAAAATAGAATGGTAGAAAACAGTTTTCTTAGCTTTAGATTGTAGATTAATTGGAGTAGAAACCACCTGATATGGAACTGAGGCCACCAATATTAAACAGAAAATGAGAAGGTGCTTTGTGAAAATTGGCAATCATTTTTATTTTGAACTCCAGGGGTGAGCATGTTTTTCTGCTTCCACTCCCATTTTTATCTTGTCTGTAGGAAATATTGAAAGTGGCTTGCATATGATACGAGATGGGCAAAATTCAATGTAGCATGAAATATGAGCATACTATGTTTTGTAATCAATTCTCTCAGGATTCCAATCTACCTTAGGAATTGATGATGATTATGTACAGTTAAGTGGAGGAGAGGTTTAACATTTACGTTCTGTTTATTGCTTTCTGACTACAGAACTTGGCTTTATCTTGTTCTGTGTAATCCTAGGAAGCAAGTGTCATTCCCTTTGCTGCTCTGACTGCTTGGCGTGCTCTCAAAAGTACCGCTAGGATAGCTGAGGGGTATGTTTTTATAAAACGTCTTGTCTCTTGTTATTTTTATTATTTTTTGAAGTTGCTAACTGTCATTAACAATTTAGCATCCTTTTCTTATTGCATCTGATCTCTACAGACAAAGGGTGTTAGTGGTGGGTGGTGGAGGAGCTGTAGGTTTGGCTGCAATTCAGATTTCAGTAGCCAAAGGCTGCCATGTTACAACTACCTGCGGAAAGCAAAGTATAGATCGAGTATTGGCAGCTGGTGCTGAGCAGGCTGTTGACTATACTGCTGAGGTGATGATGTAATCAACTGCTACTTGACTTTCATTTCACCTCCCTAGCCGAGTGAAACTCCCATATAGAAAAGTGTTTCTATGTGCATATGGGTGTAAAAATCATGAATGATTTCTTTGCTGAGTTAACATGTTTGATTCACAGGACATTGAATTTGTAATAAAGGGGAAGTTTGATGCTGTTTTGGACACCATTGGTGGGCCAGAAACCGAAAGAATAAGCATAAATTTTTTAAAAAGAGGTGGACACTACATGACGCTTCAGGTAGGAGATGGAAACTTGTTAGTATTGCCTCTCTAAGGGACCTTTGATGTTTCCTTTCAGAATTCTGCAGCATAGGCTGATAAGGGTTTTATCCTCTTTTTGTTGTAGGGTGAGGCAGCATCTTTGACTGATAGGTATGGGATAGCTTTTGGGCTTCCAGTTGCTACAGCTGTGTTACTAAAGAAACAGAATCAGTACCGCTGTTCTCATGGAATAGGTAAAACCAGCTTTCATTTTTTGGTACATGTTTCATCATGGTGCGCACTTTAAGTTCATTATTTGTTTAAAGCGGGGAAAGTGTGGTAATATTTTCACAAGTTGATTAAAGGCGAGCTTGTTGATGTTTTTTTGGTTTAAACCTTTTATCCCGCTTGCTTTGGTTTTGTTTGCGTATGAATTTTTAAGCAGTTTTAGACTTGAATAGGACAAAGGCAATAAAAGGGAGGAGTACTAGGAAGAATATAATATTGATAAAATAAGTTGATGTTACACGTTTTGTCATTAGTTCATGGTTTATTGTGTTAATTGACATAATAAGCATGTCTAATTATATTAAATAACAAAAGATGGTCTGAAAACCTTCTTTCTTTTTGTCTTTTTTTTTTAAGATCAGGTACGTTTTTGGGTAATATGTGATGCCGAAATTACATGTTCTGATATTACCTTTGCAAGCCCAGGTTGTTATTTTAACAAGTTGTATATATTCTGTTGATGGTGTAGAATACTGGTGGACTTACATGAGAGCCGACTCAGAAGGGTTATTTGAGATCCAAAAGCTGTCCGAAGCCGGAAAATTGAATATACCAGTGGAGAAAACATTTTCCATCACTCAAGTGATAGAGGCTCATGAGGCAAAGGAAAAGAAGCAGATCCATGGCAAAGTAGTGCTCAAATTTGATTGATGAAAATTACAGCTTGCACTGCTTTTGTCTATTTCTTGCACATTTTACCACTATATTTGCCTTTAGCATCTCTCCGTTGGTTACACTTCTCCATACAATAAGAACTGGCAGTTGTACAGGAGTTGCAAGTTCAGGGAAAGGCTTTATATCCGGTTGGCAATCTGTAAATGTTTGAGAATGTTCTTGTGATAAATCTTTAAAATTGCTCTATTTTGTAATTCATTAGTCTGATACAAATCATAAATTTACAAGATGAAAGAGTTTGCTTATTAGACTCGACTCGACTCGACTCAACTTTAGGTAAGTTGGCTTTGCCGAAGCATCATTTGAGGTATAATGTGACCCAACATTTGCAATTGCCGAGCACCTGGTAGGGGAAAAGTTCCAACTGCGAGAGCCTCTTTAAATTATTTATGGAAAAAACATCTTTCACCATTTTTTCAAGTTTATTTATAATTTATTTTTTAATTTGCAGTTGGAAGAACTTCACAGCCTAACTAGTGGTCTCAAGTTTAAACCCCATAACACCTTGATAGTGTGTGTGAGAAACTCCCGTTTCTCTTAGTTTAGACTATCGCTTGTTTTAAAAATAAAAAAATTGCACCATACAGGCAAGCTTGAGCCTTAAGGTTGCTAGGCCTGAACCCTAATAATTAGAGGGCGGTTATCTAGGGTTT
>NC_024128.1:10435552-10467059 GCF_000346735.1 Prunus mume | reverse complement strand
CAGCTATCCGAGGTTTAGGTAAAGAAAAAAAATACAATTGAGTAGGTAGGAAAAAAGTTATTTCTTATCCTAAATTATTTGCATACTGACTTGCCAAAGAAGTAGCCACCATCTCTCCCCTGTTTGTTCTAATCTCGAGTACATCTTGTAAGTTTTCTTGCTCGACAAGAACCAAAAGCTTTTACACGACCCAATATTCTTGTACGTGCACACCATAATACAGCTACGTATTTCAATCACAGAAAGAGAGAGAATGCTTCCATTGTTAAAGCTTGGAACACTAGCCTTACGAACTATTTCCAGGCCAATTGCTAGAAGGCTCAAAGTAGAGGCTGGCTTACACCCCAGGTTTCGTGACTACATCATCAGCTTTGCCCAGGTTTACTCTCTCTCTCTCTCTCTCTCTCTCTCTCAAATTCACTTGCAGCCCCTTTTCTCTTTCTTGTAATGTAATTATTATTTTTTCTTTGTGTGTAGATTTTGATTATTTATGAATGCTATTTTTGCTAAAAGTTTGATTATTCAATTGGGTTTTCTTGTTCTCCTTTGGTTCCTCACAAGATTACTGAATTGCCATGGACATCCATATTTGCCAGTGTTAAGGGGTTGGTTGGGAACTTTTGTCAAACACATCAAATTAATATTTTGTCAAGATCATTTGATATGGAAGAATGATCTAAAAGCAAAATAAGAATGAGATTTTTCAGAATGGGGTGAGATGTAAACCAAGTCCTTTTCATTAAGTTGGTCTTCAATGATGCATACAACTTGCTCGTTGAACATCGATCCAAACTATTTGGTTTTAAGTGATGTACTACATAGTAACCCTGCTACTTGAATCAGGCAAACTATCGTTTCAGAACAAATATACAAAGACGTCTATATGGACGGGCAACAGATGTTGTGATCCGTCCTATGGATGAAGAAAAAGCTGTTGGAGCTGCTGCAGAGCTTCTTGGGGAACTTGTTATCTTCACGGTAACCACCGGCTGCCGTATTGCATGTCTTTAACCTTGTCTCACTAGGCTGCAGAGTGTTGCATTACTTTTGAGGAAACCCTATGCAATTGCTGGAAGTTCATGGTCTGCAGAGGAAAGTCAAATAGAAAATTTTTGGTTGACTTGACTCTCATCTTTTGCAGCATTAATATCTTTGTTGATATCTCTCCTTCCTTTGTTGATATATTATAGGCCACTTGAAGTTATAGCTGCGTTGTTTGCTTAGGTTGCAGGACTTGCTATAATCTTTGAGGTGCAAAGAAGTGCTAGATCAGAAGCTAGAAAGGAGGAACAGCGCAAGCAAGAAATAGAGGTAAATTCAAGTACAAAAGATCTAGTTCAATGATTTAAATACAAGTAGCTATACAGCCCTAGCATTTTAGTAATTAGTATTTTTTACATTTCAAAATGCAGGCAATGAAGCAAAAAGGCACAGATTTAGAAAAAGAAGTGCAATGTCTAAAGGCCAAACTGCAAGAGATGGAGCAACTTGTCCAGAGAAGAAGCTGGCTAGATCTCATCAGGTTCCGGCAATCCCCGGCACTAGAAGAGCACAAGTCGGCAAGGTTTTAGTGAATGATGTTTTAGACTTTTTGTTACTCTCCTTCCCTGTATAAATATGCTAATAATTAGGAGAAAAACTTACCTGCAACGGGGTGTATATCTATTTCCTCAATCCTTTCACATTCATCACATGATGAAAAATTAACTATTGCAATTGGTTATAAAATCATATTACTTACTTGATTCGTGTAGTTTGGACTGAATTCGACTTTGATTCTCATAGTTTTCAATACAAGTATACTTTAGCTTTTGCAATTGGGTCTAAAGTCACATTTCCATCAATGTAGTTGACCAAAACTTAGAAATGTTATATGTTGCTTTTCTGTCAATTAGTAACCACCTCAATGAAAATGTTAAATTGTGACTTTTTTCTCAATATAAACGATAGTATATAAACTATAAAGAGAGGGAAGTTTCTCACACACACACTATCAAACAATAATCTAAACTACAAGCAATAGTTTAAATAATTGGGTTAGATCCGTTGACGATTATGATTTATTTGTTCACTTTTTACCACCAGAAAATTAATTATGACAGAAGTAAGGATAATTAAAACTGTAGCATGGGTGAGTCAAATAGTAGTGAGGTAAAAAGGCATGCATGACCTATTTCCATAGGGCTGACTGAGGGAGCCATGGACAACCTGATCTCTTATTGAAATTTGAAGGTATGTGACATCCAGATAACAGAGCAACATGCTAATTTATAATCTTTGGTCCAACATGTATTAAAAAAACACTTAGAACCAAACCTTTATGCTACATTAACAGTTGGCATCACCTGACTTCTGGGATTAATTTAAACAGCCAACAAAATTCTTCTGTATTAAAAATTAAACTAGTAATCTGCTTTTGATACTTGTTTTGTCTGCTTCTGGTGTAAATGTTGGTCAAACCAAACCCCCCCTATTTCAAGAAACCTTGACCCATTTATTATTTTCCACATCATCTGTCATGCTTTGCTTTGTTCTGCTTTTTTTTATTGTGTGAGAGAAACTCCCATAATAATAACACGTAAAATAACTTTTTCACATGCCATTACGTTATCGGCGCTTTAGCAGCTTGGCTTGGTATTAAATTGTTTGCAGCAATTGTCTGTTGAAGGCACTATGTTGTCATATTGATAATCATCCAAGAGGCACATGCCATGTTAACCCACAAAAAATAGGAAAAAACACTAACACAATGTTTGATGGTTTGTGTTTGTTCCGGGTTTTTTATTATTATTATATAATTATTTTTTATTACAAGAAAACAAAGACGAATAGTATTTTGGGAGAAGCAGCGGTGTTTAATTTTTTTGGGACATATGTTTTCTTTAAAACCAAATCAAACTCATATTTTAAAATTGTGATGTTGAGGCCCTTTATCCTTTGTCATACAATGTGTAAAGTTAAATTGTTTGTTTATGCTACTACTACAATCTAAATATAAAAAAGAAATGAAAAAAAAAAAACAAATTAATTTCAAACGGTGGTTCCTTGTATATAATTATTTTAAATTTATTCCGAATATAGTGTAACTAGCTATTTCAATATAGATTAGTTTGGATTGAGACATTGCTCAACGAGTTATTCATACTCATAGACCACTTACAATATGAAACATATGCAAAAATAATCATTAAAATTACAAAAAAAATAATAATTATACACACATATCGAATTATGATTTATCTGCTAACGAGGGTTAGTTTAGTTGGTAAGGTTCTTATATATGTGTAGCTCCACTAATGTTCGAGTGCCATTGCCAGCAGTCCTCGTTGGTGTGCGATATGTAATTTCCTACATAAATCCATACCGATTGCAGCTGGCAATTAGGTGTCACGCATAAGTTCTTTGGGTTCAAAGTTGTGAATATGCCTTGACGCTTTAGTAAAAGTAGCCGATTTCAACCAAGGTGGTTGGTGTGAGTGGTTCGGCACTCTCATTCCTTAAGAGAGGTCAGGGGTTCGATCCCTGCTCTCGTATGGAGTCACCACTTTGGCCAGCACTTTACTCCTTACGGGCCGACCCGGTGTGAACGGGGATTAGTCTGGGTTGTGGTTAAGGCTTAAAGGTGTTTCCCCTTAATTTTTGTTCACCTAAAAAAAACTATAATTTATCTGAAAATTGATAATGACTCTTACTTTTAAGTTTTATTGACATGGCAAGTAACTATTTGAGCTAGGAGGGTATTACATTGGGGTACTTCCCTCCCTCAATAACGCCTCTCTTATTAATCTTATCTCCCCTCACGCGCTGCTTATTTGCGGTTCTCTATGTGAAGCGTGCGACTATAGTACATTGAACGCAGAGCCTTTCAGAACCCACCCCCACTCTCCCATCCAACGAGCGTGAAGTAATTAACCCTAGTACAGACCGTACAGATACCAAACTGCTTCGCACTCCCCACCGTAGCGCGTTGGTCAACAAATCTTCCAACGTCATGATATGACCATGCGATCATGACCGTTGATAAGCTAATGAAGCATGATGATGATGGTAATCTAATCTAGTCGTTTTATCTCGGGGTCTGGTCACGTGCGTCCTTTGGATTCTTCTCTGTTTTTCACGTCGTCCCCGTCGACCCCTCCATGTGATCTCCATGCCCGAAAAGGCCCACCTTTTTGGCGTTGAATAACAAAATTGCCACTGCATCCTTGTCATTTAGCTGCCGAGGAGGGGAAGAAAACGGCCAGTGAAAATAGCGATGGTGTGAAAAATAGTCGAGAAAGTGCTTCTTCTAGACTTACGCAGATGGTGAAAATGGTGGATTTGATATTTCCAAAGACACACTCATTTGTCACTCTTGTCTTTTTTATTATTGTTATTGCTTTTGCTTATCATTATCTTCCCACGTTGCTTGAGGACCCATAGTTCACATCACACACACTACGCCATCTCATGAAAGTAACATGTCCAAAGTCCCCATTATATGCGATACCTAGTTGCAATCATGCACATTGATTATTAAGTACGTGTTTATACTGTTGTTAGAAAGGTTAAAATCGCTTTCTAACAACTCAAAACGTTTTTGAAAGCGTTTAGAAATAAATCTCAAAATGTATTTGGAGTGCTCTCCTATTGTCAATTTATTTTGAACTGAAACGTCAACTTTTTTCATGATATCAAAAACTATGAATGGGTGTGCCTCCTCATCAAACTAATACCATAGATCTCTTAGGCTTATAAAAAGTAAATGAGTAATGTGGCTTTTCAATAAGATGCTTAGGCCATTTCCAAACTCAAAACTCATCTCCAGCAAATGGGCTACAAGTGCCATGTCACTGGGCCAAACCCAGTCAGCATACCAAATATGGCCTGCTTCTTGGGTGAGCTAGTTGTTGTTTTTAAATTAATCATATCCAATCCGAAAATATTTTTCTCTTCTAAAATAAATTTTAAATAGGGTCTAAAATAATACTTTAATTAAATTATTCAATATATTTAAAGAATATATTAAAAACCATAAAATATTAAGGGGCTATGATTTAACCTTATACTGCTAGTGATGGTAAAATATAGCTCATCACCTTCCTTTCAAAACTATGCCCCGTTTTGGTTCATAGAATTGATTTGAGGGAAAATCACTTCCTATATCATTTCCTTAAGGATGAGAAATGGAGATTCCCTTCCCATGTTTAGTAATCCTGGGGAAGTAATCAAGAAATACCACTTTATTTCATTTCACATGTTTGGTTTGTATAGGAATGTAAAACAAAGTTTGTTTAATTTTTCAATTATACCCATATGAAATCAAATAAAAAAATAATGCAGTTAATGCTATATTATAATTCTAAATTATTAATGAGGACAATATAGTCATGAAAAATTTGTATTCAATATTGTCTCATTTTCCTAAACTTTTTCATAAGGAGGAAAACAAAACCCAAAGATGAGGGGAGCTTCACTATCCCCCTATTGTTTTTCATGTGCAAGATAATGATTTCCCATGCCAAGGAAAGTGGTTTACCACATAGTTCCTTCGTATGCAAGTGGCTTTCAATAACATCCATTTCCTTTTCTTCCCACCTTTTCATCTCTTTGGCTGGTCTTTGGTGTACGTGTACCTTCTTTTCCTTGACTTTTAGATTTGAGTACCAAGATTCCACACCTAAAAGGCTAAAGCTAGAAAGCAAGCAAACCATGCATGCTCACAAGTCACAATAAACTCCTCCAACCTTCGAAGTAATAATCTACAAAGACGAAGGGCATTATGGTCATGTAATTGTAACGCATGTATCACAGTAACTTAGTTTCAAGGCCCAAGTAACCAGATCCTTACACTCACTCAGTTCCATTTTGATAAAGACAAACTCCATTCTGTCACCTTCCAGTACCAATAAATCTCTCTCTCTCTCTCTCTCTCTCTCTGCAGCACAACCCACCATACAAACCAAACAAATATTCATCAATCATAGCCCCCCAATCTTGCTCTGCTTATGCTAATGGCCACCACCACAACCACAGCTCAGTAAAAATTACAATGAAAAACAATGGAGTCAGACAGACCCCATCGCACAAAAAGCAACAGCAGCATTAGTGGCACTACATCCACAACTACAAGCGAGCTCTTCATTTGCTTCACTACTTCTCGCCTCTCTTCTTCATCCATGAAGCTCTCCTCCAAGTCCATTCTCAGCCCAGGCCGAGCCAGAGAGCCTTCCCAAATCTCCCTCTCCTCTTCTCTCAGCCGCAGGCTTAGAACCAGTGGAAGCATCAAGGGTGGCCAAGCCTCCCCAATGTTCCCTAGCAATGGTGGCACCAGTAAAAAACGTGGGTGCGCTTTTGAAAACCCAGAACCCTCTTCCCCTAAGGTCACATGTATTGGTCAGGTCAGGGTCAAGACCAAGAAACAGGGCAAGAAAATGAGGATAATTAGTAGATCCAAGCGTAGCAGGGGAAGTGAGGCTAGTTTCAGAAAACCAGAGCAAAATCAGCAGAGCACCAACAACACAGCTAGTCAAAGTCAAGAGCTTTACAATCGAGACAACAGCAGCAACAACAACTTCCAAGGTTTGCACTTTCAAAATCACCAGATCAATAATAATAATAATCAACAGGAATGCTTGAGGCACAGGAACCAGAGGTGGGTTCATCTTCCTTTGACGATTTGTGAAGCTTTGAGGGCTTTTGGGTCCGAGTTTAACTGCTTGATTCCGAACCGGTCTTCTTGTTTGGCTAGTGATGATAATAATAACAAGGAGAAAGAAGAAAATAAGGGAGTGAGATCAGAGAGTGGAGGGTCATCTTGTGGTGCAGTCTTTGCGAGGTGGTTTGTTGCTTTGCAAGATGGGGATGGGGATGGGAAAGGGAGAGAGATTGAGTTGGTGGTGGGTGAAGATCAAGAAAGAACAGAGAGAAGTACTAATAGTAGCAGTGGCCATAGCCAGAGGAGGCAAGTGTTTGAAGGTATTGAGTTCAAGGAAGAGAGATTGAATGAGAGTGTAATGGAGGAAGAAGAAGCAGGGAGAGTGAGTATTTGTGTTCCTCCAAAGAATGCTCTTTTGCTCATGAGGTGTAGATCTGATCCAGTGAAAATGGCAGCTCTTGCTAATCGATTTTGGGAGATGCCTGCTGCTCCTCAAGATGAAGAGGTTGAAGATGAAGAGGAGAAAGAGGACAAGGGTCTTACAGAAAAAGCACAAGACTTTGTAGAAGAACAAGGTACTGATGAAGTACTTGAGAAGGTGCAAAATGGGTTGGAGACAGAGGTTGCTGAAGGGGATGGTGTGTGTGAGAAATGGGTTTGCGATGGTGAAGAACATGGAGACTTGGAAGAGGTAGAAAAATTGGTTTTAGAAGAGGAGGAGGATGAGAAAGAAGGTTTGGATGCGAACCCAGAAAAAAGGCAGCAACTTTATGGTGAAGTAGAAGAGATTGAAGAGAAGGCTGAATGCCAACAAGAAGCAGAGTTAGAGGAAGAAGAGGAACAAGAATTGGATGTAACCCAGCAAGCATTGTCAGAACAAGAGCACGAGCAACAAGAAGAAAAAGAAGAGGAAGCGAGAGAAGTAAAGCTTCCAATACCTTCCAATGAGTGTGTAAAGTCAGAAGAACTAGAAGAAGAGGAAGAAGAAGAAAAAACAGAGGCTGAAGTTGCAGACGAATCAACAGAGGAAGAAACAGAGACAGTAACCCAAGAGAGGCCCGAACCCGTATCCGAAAACCCGAAAAACCAATTGGATTCCGGGTCGAAGCGGGCGGTTCAGAACCCGGTCTTACCGGACTGCCTACTGTTAATGATGTGCGAGCCTAAATTGTCCATGGAGGTGTCCAAGGAGACTTGGGTCTGCACCACGGACTTCATCCGATGCCTGCCGGAGCGACACGTCAAGAAAGTCGACGCTCCAGATGAGGCCAAGAAGCGGGTCAGCATCGACTCGAATCCTGCTGCGGCTCCGGCGGCGCAGCCGGTCATTCAGCCGCCGAGGGCGGCTTGGTCGCCAGTTCAGGCAGGTCCGGTTTCGATGGCCACGATGATAGGGCAGAAGCTGGTGGGGTCCACTGGTTACGAGCCGTTTGTGCTTACGCGCTGCAAGTCCGAGCCGATGAGGTCGGCGGGTAAACTCGCGGCGGCGGATACGTGTTTTTGGAAGAATAGGAAGATGGAGCCGCATAGGCGGGCGGCGATGGGAGTCGGCGCGGCGGGGGTCGGGGTCTGACTGAGCCGAGGGAAATTAATTTTGGTTGTGAAAAACCCAAAAAAAAAAAAAATGTAGGAAGTTGTATGATTATATATGTATGGGGTGACTCTAGGTTTTTTCAGAGTGATATTATTGCTCTATTTTTTTGTGGGTTTGTACATCTTTATGTAGTGATTTTCTATAAATTCTTTTTTCATGTTGCTCTTATAAATTTATTTATAATTGATTTCAATTTCCCTTTTCTGTTCATGTCAAAACTTGTTCACTTGGGTTAGAATGCAAGTGGATGCATCGAACGGTCAGAAATTGCAGGACAGGTTTTTGCCCCTTAGATTGGGTTCTGTAACAAAATGATGGGTTCCTCTATTTTCTACTTTTTTCTCCTACGCTCTGAATAAATGGTGATGCTGTAAAAGTTGGTATTGGTATGGGTATGTGCAGAGCAGCAAGCACTTGTGTGGTGGGTAGACTGTAAAAAGAGCTGCTTTGCTCTCCTTTATAGGGTAAATGATGGCAGTTAAAGATTGCTTTTTTCTGGTGCGCACATGTAAGAAGGTGGTGAAACACATGGGCTATGGAGTATTTAGGTTTTAGAGCAGAGTGCAGGGCAGAGTGTGGTTGCATATTGGGTAGCAGAAGCAAAGGCACTCTTGAGAGCCTGAGCCAAAATCAGAAACTTTGGTTGGGGAGTGGAGCTCCAGCTTGCTTTGTGCTCAGATAAATATTGTTTTTATTAGTTTATTTATTTGTTAGGAATATTATTTAGGGGAGGGAGAGGGGGAAGTTTTGCATATCACAAAGATATTACTGTTTTGTTATCCCCTACTAATTACATTCCGTCATGTGAAGCATTTATACCGATCACATTTTGTCATGTGGAATAATTATCATGTGTGACAGACCATGATTAATTGCGGATGACAAAATAGTGTTATCTCATGATATATAAGTTTTTCTCAAGGAAAGGAGGAGAGGTGACAATGAAGAGTTTATAAGTAAAAAAAAACAAACTTGTAATGGAGTATCATTGTTTTGCTATCCCTGACCATTAACATATATGAAAAAATGATCCCACGTATCGTTGTGTTATCCCGTTAGGTAAGAGTTTCTCTTGTTTATAAGCCTGAAATAATTTAATATCAATAGCTTGTAGATGAGATTATTATTTTTTTTTGGTCGAAGTAGATGATATTAAAAATCATCTAATATCCATAAGACTTCTTTTAATCTCATCTAATATCAAAGTGTTTATAAGATGAGATTAAGAATCAAGGAGTAGCTCAACCACAACCCATCCCAATTATTTTCAAGCCATTCCCTTATCCAAATGCCAACCAGCAATCTCAATTCTCACTTCCTGGGTGCCTTTAATTCTGCTACTTCTACTCTACCAACCTGTCTGACCAGTTTTCACCATTGTCAGCTGAAAGAGCTGTTTGCTAGCTAACCCTACTACCCTGTTTAGCTAGATAATCTGCCTTTTTAATATAAAAGAATTTTATTTGATATAATCACTTTATTAGTTGCGATGCCCAATCAGATGTTCAAAGAAAAGAAAACAACTGCTAAATTTAGGGGAAAAAGAAAAAAGAACAGAGAGAAATGTAGCAACAAAAACAAAACATTAAAGTAGATTGCTTCACAGATTTCTTACCTAGATTGATTAGATGTGGCAGCATAAAATAATTGACAGCAATTCAAGATAGTTGCAGCAACAAGCTGCCTAAGTTGTCACATTCCCCATAATGCTGCTCTGTCCCAATCCTTGAGTTTATATTTTTTTGTTTCTAAGTATCTGTAAGTGCTAGAAAAATGAAAAGAGAAAAAGGTTCTAATGGTTTAGTGAAAGTGAATTATTTAATATTGTTTATTATTATTATAATTATTTTATCAAGTCTTTGTTAGGGTGTTCAACTATTTCCAAAGCAGCAGCACAAGTTAGTGATTTGAAGCTTTTACAGAGATTCCATCTTTTCCTGGACAGAGATTTTCTTTCACTATGGAGGGCCTTTTTAAGGTAAGGACAAGGACTAACATATAAAAAAATGAATGCCAAAACAAAGAAAAGTGGGGGCTCTACCATCTACATTTGCCTTTGTAGGATCATCTACAATGGGAGACTGAAAAGAACAAGCAGGTTTTCATTGTCTCATCAATTGCAAAGGTTACCTGACTAGACTATTCACTTGTAATTCACAAAATCCTATGCCATGGTACTGAAGATGCACAAAAGCAACCTATTATTGTAGCCCATTCCAGCGTCACCAACTGCGTATAAAGTTCAAAGAGCCCAATTTCAGTTAACTTGACAGGCAAACTTAGAAATATGAGCCCCAAAACATAGAAAATTTTGTCATTCTCCTACTTGAGATGCGTTGATTTGCTAGCTTGAGTTTAGAAGGAAACCGCAATTGAGAAACTATACAACTTTCAAATTTTTCACAAACCAAAAGATTTGAATTAAGGATCCACAATCTAGTCACTTAATTTTCACTATGTTGATATTCTTAGTCACCTAATTTTCACTTCGTTTTATTGGAGAAATTCCTGAGTTCAAATCTCATGAATGACAGTCGTTGGAACAAAAAGAAAATATCACTTGAAGAGATCAAAGGGAAAATAACTATGGAGTTGGAACACAATAACTTTTGGCCAACATTGTAGAATCTAAATCATTATTATTACTTCTTGCCTGAGACAAATCAGCCTCTTGAAAACCCATAGTTTTGTCATTTTTTATAATCTGCGGTGACAAAATCTGATTGATTGGTCTAATAGTACCCATTGTTGTGAAGAGTTTTGGAACTTCGAAAAGAGTACGTAAAGCTGTGAAGTGTGAACCAAACTTTGTAACCTTACGAGCTCTCCTAACCATTGAAACATGTTCACAACGACTTCTATTTCCAGGTGAAGTACTGTAAAAGAAAAGCTGCACTGCACTCATGGTATTTATAAGTTGTTTTTGCTGACTCATGTTTGGAAAGTTGTGCACATCTTATTGGTCATAATCTTGATCATCTTCATCTTTTTTATTATTGATTAATTGTGAGGTCGGTCATCTTCATTCAAAAGTAAAACCAAATTGCCTCTACTTAACCAACCAAACCCACTATACAGCCAGAATATTATTAACTTATGAATCTTGACAAAAAACCAACCAAACCCAACAATTAGTTTGTTCATCTTAGTTGAGAGAGAGAGAGAGAGAGAGAGAGAGAGAGAGAGACTAGAGAGAATGGTTTGGAAGAAAGAATACTTAGATTTAGTGTTGGTCCCAACTGGTTTGCTAATCATGTTTTGCTACCATCTCTTTCTTCTCTACAGATGCCTAAGACATCCAGAAACCACAGTCATTGGCAATGAGAACCACTGCAGAAAAGCTTGGGTTGAGAGAATGTTGCAGGTCAGCAAGACTCTAATTAATATAAATTAATAGCATGCTAATCAAGTTCAAATTTAATTGGTCTCTAATTAATTGCAGGTTGAAGCAAAGGACAGAGGCCTGTCCCTAACAGTAATTTCCGGCACCATAACAGCAGCGAATTTCTTAGCTTCAACCTCTTTAGCATTGAGCTCTCTGATTGGAGCATGGATTGGGAGCTCTTCACACAACATCTTCATGAGTAGCATTATATATGGTGACACAAGTCCTGCCATAGTTTCTATCAAATATATTAGCATTCTGGCCTGCTTCCTGCTTGCTTTGGCTTCCTTTTTACATTGCATAAGAAACTTTGTCCATGCCAATTTCCTCATCAGCATGCCAGACAGTGACATTCCTTTGGCTCATGTGGAGAAGGCTGTGATAAGTGGTGGCTTGTTCTGGACACTGGGGTTAAGAGCTATCTACTTTGCCACTACTTTGCTCCTCTGGATTTTTGGTCCAATTCCGATGTTTGTTTGTTCAGTGATTATGGTGTTGATTTTGCACAGGCTTGATTCAAATTCCACTCCGTTGCATCAGTTCCAACCAGCCAAGAGTCATAATGAGCTCAGGAAAATTGGTGAAGAAAACAGCAGAATAGAAAGGGTTATTGAGCAACATCATGAAAGATCTCACATGGATGGAAGCAGAGCTCAAGGTTGAAACCAACAACCAGCATCATGTAAAGTACAAACTAAGAGGCAATAAGCATAGGAGAATATCTTTGGAGTATAACACTTGAGAGAGAGAGAGAGAGAGGTCTGGAAAATCACATGTTGTGTATGCTAATTCCCATCTCTAACATTTTTTTTAGTAGCAAACTTTGACATGATCTGATTTAATGGTTTTAATAATTTAAATCATTTTGAATTTTTAGTTTCTTACTTAAACCCTTTGAATTTGTAGCTTGCTTATTTGTTTCTTCAGCTAATCTCTATATAAACCCTTGGAAGATCAATAGATGCAGCGCATTCATCTTGACATCCACAGTTTGGTTAAATTTCAACTGGCTTTACGTTAAGTTCTGCATGATTGGCAAAGCACAAAACCTTGGGCTACTTCTGAAGCAGAAAGCTTTCCCAATCTTTTAGCTTTTGACAAGGTCCAAGGCAACTGGAGATATACTTGGTCCTTGGAGTGTCACTGTTTGTTTGATCAAACTCTAAATATAGACCTGATGACAGATAAACAAATTGAACATGTTCTGCTGATTTGTTATTTTCTTACTTTTTTGGGATAAGTTAACATGTTCTATTGAAATGCAGGCAGCTAAAATGATTGTCAATTCGTTCCACAAATTTCTGTCAAAATGAATGATATAGGTATGAAGGCAAAGTATCAAAGTTTTATCCAAGACTGAAACTCCTAGATCATCTCTTGTTAGTTTATAACTTTTCTGCCAGATGAATATGCAAGATGCACAAACATTAAAAGCAGCTTCAGTGGCCATTGCATATTTGACAATCATGTTTACTAATTGCATAGAGGGATTTAGTGCGCATAGATTGACAAAAAGACAAAAGCCTGAAATGGCATCTATTTCATTGAAAATATAATTTTCCTAGAACGAGGTGGAAATGGAAAAAAACCTATTCCTCTGCGTCAATAACGGTTCTACTCCTCTATTGTGTCTCATCTGAACTTTGGTCATCCTTGCCGCTGTTAACACCACTATTTGGGGGGCTCTCAACCGTTGAATTCAGTGAGCCTGACTGCTCTTTACCTTGATTCTCAGTTTCTGTACTTGTATCTTCCATGATGGAGTTGATGGCGAGCTGACCAGCATAAAGGACTAAACCAACAGCGTTGATGCCAAAAACAAATGTTGCAAGGTAGCACAACCCATTTATAATCGTCCTGACAACAGGAGATTAAAGGTTATCATTCTCCGGATCGATTTAAAAGCAAGGAACATTGAAAGGAAGTAGTAATAGGAGCTACCTTATGGTTATTGTAATCTGACGAACCTGAAGAGTAGAAAAACAAGTACAGTGATTAGAGTCTAGGTTCAGTAGTCAATGAAAGTGAACCAAGTTCACATACCAACAAGAATAGAAATGAAAAGCTGTCCATAGTAAAATTTTGCTACCACCACATTCAATAGAAACGAAAAGTAAAAACATTTTGTGGTTCAAATTGTGCAAGTTATCACCAGTCATATTTCAAATTATTTAAGAACTTAACATTCTTAATCCTACTGTTCTATTCAACAGTGAACTTAGCGCATAGTAGCTAAACTCAATACAAAAGAAATGATGCAACATAAATCAAGAGGCCGTTAACGTGCAAGAGAATTTATCTGAAAGTTTTTAGGCAAACCAGGAGAAACTACCACAGTAGCAGCAGGCTCACAGAGAATAAATGTATCACTTCAACAAATATATCCACAACCAACGCATCAGGAACAACTTAATTAAAAGTTAAGGACATGGGGCAAATCAAGGAACAGACCGAAAAATTATCAGAAATTGTTTGGCGGTTGAGAGATGCTTCAATTGTAGTAGTGAACTTATAAAGAATAAGTGCGATGACACCGGCTGATATTCCACCCAACAATGCCTGAACAGGTGAAGGTGGACCCTTTTCTTCAACAGAACCAGTAGACAATGCCTTCAAGCTATCCAAAGCCTCCTCCTTCAACGACTTCTTCACTCCAGAAGACCTAAATTTCTAGGCACCAAAATCACTCCATCAAATCCCACAAATTGGCTCATAATTACACACAAAATAAAATACTTGGAATTAAAGTGAATGGAAAAATGTCAAGACCCAAATCCTCAAAATCCAAATTTGACCACAATGGCAAATTAAATTTTAGTATCACAATTAACAGAATCCAAAAAAAAATATAAAATTCCCCAAACCCCAAAATGGGATATAAATCAGTTGAAATGTGGAATTATCCTATTCATGTCAGAGTACAGCTCACAACAAATTGAATTCAAGCTTAACAATGCATAAAGAAGTGGCACTCAAATTAAAACAGCAACACCCAGTTACCCAATGTAATCACGAACACACAAAAAACTTACAATTGATAATAAAAGGGAATTCCTACCAAAACCCAGTTCCTAAAATTCCAAACTTTAGCATAATAACACACAAAAAATAGTAATTTGTACACATAAATGAAAAGAAAGCTATAATCTTTACCAGCTCTTTAGCACGCCTTGCACGACGTCGAAGAGAGCGAAACAGGAAGACACAAATGGCTCCAGTGAGAAGAACACTGGTAGCTACTTGGATAGAAGAAGGGTCATCTGTGGTAGCAAATACTGGAGAGGAAGATGGTGGCAATTCTTCGGGACCCTCTGGGGCGAATTCTAAGGGAGTGTATGGAGCTGTAGGAATACTCGTTGTGGGTTCTGGAGCTTCGGCTAGCCATTGTTCGGGTCTGGGCCTAGAATGGGCTGAGACAGAGCAGAGACTTATGGGTTTGTAGAGAAAATTGAGAGGAGAAGATGAGAGATTTGGGGGAAAGAGAAAGTGGGTTTGGGGAGGAGAGAGACAGATAGGGAAATGGGAACAGAGAAGGTGTTGGGTCTGCAACATTTGAGGGTTTTTAGGGAGGGAAGGCTGAGTTGCTGAGGGTTGGGTTGGTTGTTAGTTATTGCTCTGTGTTTTTTTTCTCTCTCATCAATCAAAATTGAAGGGTGAGATTTTCTTTGCACATTTTGAGATTATGGTGGGATTTGATATTTGAAAATATCTGTTATCTATTCCAGATGTATGTTTCTTATTTGTTGTTTTTTTCCTTGCAATTTTCTTTTAGCAATGTTGAGAGGAATACAATTTTCAACCATGTGTATTTGATGTGCATATGTAAACCATCAAATTTGTTGGCCATCATTTCAAATAGCACCTGAATGGAAAACCATTTGGTTATTTGTAAGAAAATAAGAATTATTCAATGTTTTTTTTTATAAACACACAGATGATCATGACAATAATAAAAAGGCTAAAGAGTTCATGATTTAACTGATTTTGAGCTTTTTTTTTAAAGAATGATTTTTACACGCCGACTTAAAAATTCATTTTAATACATAAATATTTTTTTTTGCAAGTAGCTTGTAGCTCAAATGGTTGAAAAATAAAATTGATGGACATCATTGTTCGAGCATACTTCATTGTAATGTGACCATCAATTCTTCCATTTTAGGTCTCCATCGGGAAAAAGTCCATACGAAAGAATTAGCATCACATTGTGGAACATTTCCTGACCCTGATCAGAATAACACCTTAACATCCTTTGTTTTCTGTCAAGCAAGCTGTAAAAGAACCAACATTCTTTCCAAAATGTCATTAGCTTCCAAGTTCTGGTTCCTACTTGAACTTGCAATGCATGAAGAAGATGGCTCAAAAGTATCATCATGAGTTCAGAATTGAACAGATGGTAATGAAGACAGTGCTGTTCTTTCCATGTAAGCATTGTTTTTTAAGAATTCCATGAACACTCACGGGTTGACATCCTAAAAGGCAAAAGCATTTGCTTTTCCTTGTCTCATCAAATCAAGCTGTCCATTTCAAATGTTATGATATAAAATACGTATGGGTTCCATTTGATTTGGGATGAATGCCAGAGTCTCTGAAAGTAGCAAGAACTTGAAGGCTTAACCAAATAATTAAAATCTTGTAACAAAAAATATGATTGGATTAATTTGGTTTTTGAATGGATTGGATGTTACAGTTTCAATATAATCAGACTACACAATTGGTACGTTATTCAAGTTACAAATCACAAAAATTCCCATGATGTTATATGTTATTTTCTTTAGGCGCACACATTAATCCTAGCGCACATTAGAAGCCACAGCTCTAGCCCAGAACTTGATCTGTGCCTTCATGTCCTCAGCAGACCTACTTGCACCCAAGTTTGGAGGTGGAGGAGCACAGCTTTGCACCAGCCATGCTTCAGAAAGATAAGGCCTCCTAACCTTTTCTGGGTTCAAATCCTCTGTTCCCTTCTTTTCTTGCAAACCAGGAAGTATGTTAACCACACTGGGGCTCAGTTCTTTCTTGTCAAATGTGAATCCCAGGTCCTTGAACCCTTGCAGCTCTTCAATCTCAAGATCACTTAGGCTCTTTCTCGCGGTTAACTGGTTAAGGCTTCTGCGTCTCATTTCCTTGCACCCATCTGTACTAGCATTGCTTTCCCCTTCTGTGTTTTTTGGTGGTCTATATCTTGGAATGCTAGAACTTTGTGTCATGAGCCCCTGCAATATTCAAATGTAACAACATTATAAGCATATAGTTCTAATTCTTATATAACCTATGATTCTTAACACAAATTTTCAAATACACCAATGTACTTTCATGATCAACCATACAAAAATTCAGCGAAATGGGAAATGAAGTAATCATCTAATTGTAATCAAATAAATTGACGAACGAAGATAGGGATTCTATTGCTAGTACCTTATGTCTCTGAGGAACACTTTCTTGGTTGCTCTCTTCCCTTCCTATACATGGTGGCAAGGAGGGTGTCCTGAGCAAATTCTGGCGCACTGGCTGCCCATTCATTTTGCTTCTTCTGTTATCACTTTCCTTATCTTGAACTCCTTCTGTCCTGCCTATACAAGCTGGTGATTTGGTTGGTGCCTGCAGCATTTTCTGATGTGATGTTTGCCTTGTCAATTTGCTCAAACTCTTATTACTACCACTTTGCTTTACTTGAACTTCTTCCTCTTGCCTCCTCCCTATATGAAGATGCAAAGATGGTGTTCTAACCAAATTAGGACCAGCAAAGCCATTTCCTTGTGTGGCCTTACTTGTTGTCAACAAGGACTTTTGGTCATGTGAACTCTTCACTGACATTTCTTGACCAAAGTTTGATGAATTGCATTGAGGATCAGAATAACACCTCAACATCTTCTGCTTCCTGTTGAGCAAGTTGTCAAAAAACCAACACTCTTCCAAGAGATGATTTGCTTCCTCCACATTTTTCTCCTTCCTGCTTGAAGATTGCTCAACTTGGTCATCACCAATAGGCTCCATGGCTCCACACAACTAAAAAACACCCACTTTTGTGTTCTTGTATTTGTACCTATTTAAATCAAGATGCAAGAGAATTAAAAATTAGAGTTGTGAGCAACAGCTAGCTGGGATGACTGGGGAAGCCATGTGTGGGGCATGGAACCATGTGCTTTGGGAATCAAGGCATATTTTAATGTTAAAATGCATTTGGACAAGGTGGTTCATGATTTGCCCTACAAAAGGGATGAGATAAAAGATTTCAGATTGAAAGCAGGGAATGTGGCATTTAAGTCAATACATACAACTAGGAAAATATGAAGAAGGATTAATTGCTTATGTCAATGACAGGGTCATGCCAGCGCACTCCCCATGTGATGGGCTTTTGTTTATAGAGAGGTGCACAATATTTTTCTCCCCATTATATGACAGCTAAGGTTCTTTTGGTGTTTTTGGTGTTGAATATATACAAAAAGTAGTCCTCTTCTCTCTCTATGTCCTATTTTACTTCCCCCCAAAATATGGTTGAGGCTACCCATGCCTTTAGTGTGCTCCTAAGAGCATCTCCACCCACAAGGGCTAAGTCTAAGGCAAGGGCAAGCAAGGGCTGCCACTATTCACGTGAATAGTGTCAGCCTTGTCATTTGCAACTCCACCCATGAGGGCAAGGTCTAGGGCAAGTAAAAGGCAAATACTATTCATTGTACTTCATTTCTTATTTTTTTATACTTTAAACCATTAATTTTGATAATCTTTTGTAATTAAATTTTTGGATAAAAAAATATTGGATGTAGAAGAATTGAATGAAGATTTGGTGTGGAAAGTGAATAATGTGAGTGGAGACTAAAAAATATTGGATAAAGAAGAATTGTATGAAGATTTGGTGTGGAAAGTAAATAAAATGGTTAGGTATTTTATAGGGAAAAAATACAGAATTTTTTGGTATTTTTTTAAAAAAAATTCAGAATTTTTTCGAATTTTTTTGCAATTTTACCGTCGGATTTCTGGAAAAAAAAAAAGATCAGAGCGTTCCTGTCGCGACACGTGGCACAACAGTAAAAAAAATTTGAATTTCTGCGCGTTGACGTCACAAAACTTGGGCTGAAGCCCAGGCAGAACTTGCCCTTGGGCCTGCCCGGGCTGGTGGGACCCAGGGCTTGCCCGGGCTGCAGTTGCTGCGCTGGAGTGCGAAACTGGGCTTTGGGGGGCCTTTTGCCCGGGTTATTGCATAGCGCTGGACATGCTCTAAGTGATTTTAAGTTCAAGCTCCCATAGTATCCGCTATATTGCACGAACACTCTACTAAGCCTAAGTATCGGAGTGTCGGACACTTGGACACTTCTGGGACACCCGTGTCTATAGTTAAGATAGTCCCCATACATGGTCAAAACACTCTTTAGGCACTGGTTAACTCATACTCAAGGTAAATTAATATGTTAATTCAATTATAATTCATATAAAAATAATAAATTATATTTGAAATGCTTGAAAACCTTGAATTTTACTATATATGGTATTGTAAAATTGGAATATGAACATCAATATTTTAATTTTTAAAAATATATAAAAATATAATTATAATAATAAAAATTAATTGTCATGTCCCCGTGTCTCATATTTGTGTCCCCGTATTCGTGTCCGTACAACATAGGGTACCTGTGTGTGTGAGTTTCTCCCCTCCCTTTCTTAATTTTGGCAAAAAAATAAAATATGGTTGAGAGAGCATGACCAACAAAATTAAAATATGGTTGAGGGCCTAACTTGCACAATTAAATGTCTTTGGGGCATAAGCCCAACAAACAAAAATAAGTTTCCAATCACATTTCAGCCTAGATGAAGTGTTAGGCCATATTTTGCAAGCCCATTAGCTCAAATACTCTATATGTAACTAATCTGCAGTCCCAATACATAGAAATTTGATGAGAAAGAGGGGGAAAGGGAGCCTTGGCTGCGTTCTAGAGGATAAGGGGTTACCGCTAGGGTGGGTTGGTGGTTGTGTGCTGGGTGTCTGTTGAAGTTCGATGTGTGGGCGTTGAGATGTTATTATTATACTTTAATTTCTTTTGTCAAACATGTATTTTAATATATTTTAAATTTTTTTTTAAAAGCCGAAGAAAATTAACGGAGTTAAATTAGTGTTAACTTGTGTGCCATATTTCACAAAATCTTCGTAATAGAAAAATTGGACTCGTCAGCAACTGGGTCAAACGCTTTTACCAATATTGTCGCTGTAAATAGTAATATATAAGTGCACAGGACCACCAACCAAAAACATGCATAAATAATAGTCTCATCAGCTGAGATGTCTTGACCCAAACGTATCTACAGTGCCACAGTTGCCCAGAGCTGGCTAGCTAGCTCAACCCACAAAAGTGTCTCAGCCTCCAAAGACGAGCTCGTCAAGCTTTCACATAGCCATGTTCCCATGGTTTGCCATGGGCCACATCAACCCTTACCTTCACCTCGCTAACGAGCTCGCTTCCAGAGGCCATAGAATCACTTTCTTGGTGCCCAACAAAGCTCGCCTCCAGCTCCAACACCTCGTCCTCCACTCAAACCTCATCGTCTTCTCCCCTGTCGCCGTCCCTCATGTCCACGGCTTCCCCGATGGGACCGAAATCGCCTCGGAAATCCCGATTCACATGACCCATTTGCTCGCTACTGCCATGGACAGAACACGCGGCGAAATCGAGCAGTTTTTAACCGTCAGCAAACCCGACTTTGTTCTATACGACACTGCACAGTGGGTCCCGGAGATCGCGAGAAGAAACGGCACTAAAACCGTTTGTTACAATTTCGTTTGCGCCGCCGCGCTCGCGATCACCCTTGTCCCGGCGCGTAATGTCCCCAAGGACCGGCCTATCACCGAGGAGGAGCTGAGGGAGCCGCCAGCTGGGTACCCGTCAAAGAATGTGGTGCTTCGCGGGGCCGAGGCCAAGGCCTTGACGTTCATAACATTGCCGTATGGGGAAGGGATCACGTTTTACGAGCGGACGAAGACGGCTATGAAAGAATGCGACGTGTTGTCTATTAGAACCTGTAGAGAGCTGGAGGGTGATTTGTGTGATTATATAGAAGCGCAGTACAAGAAGCCGGTGCTTTTAACTGGGCCTGTTCTGGGCCTGGGATCTGATAAGAAGAGTGAGAAGTTAGAGGAGAGGTGGGAGAAGTGGTTTTCCGGGTTTGAGGCAGGGAGTGTAGTGTTTTGTGCATTTGGGAGCCAGTGGATTCTTGAAAAGGACCAATTTCAAGAGCTTGTGTTAGGGTTTGAGCTAACTAGGTTGCCATTTTTTGTGGCTTTGAAACCACCTTTGGGTTGTGCTACAATTGAAGAGGCTTTGCCAAATGGGTTTGAAGAGAGGGTTAAAGGGAGAGGGGTGGTGTTTGGGGGTTGGGTGCAGCAGACAGCCATTTTGAGCCACAAGTCAGTTGGGTGCTTTGTGAACCATTGTGGGTTTGGGTCAATGTGGGAGTCTTTGATGACTCATAATCAGATTGTGCTTGTGCCACAATTGGGTGACCAGATCTTGAACACCAAGTTGCTGGTTAAGGAGCTCAAGGTTGCTGTGGAGGTAGAGAGAGAAGAAAATGGGTGGTTTTCGAAGGAGAGCTTGCGCAAAGCTATTAAAAGTGTGATGGATAAAGACAGTGAGGTGGGCGTTATGATAAAGGAGAACCATGCGAAATGGGTGGAAACGTTATCAAGTCCTGGGTTTATGAGTGGCTATATTGATAGGTTTGTTCAGAAGCTGAAAGAGCTTGTAAATTAAGTTTTATTGTTAACTGGTTTCGTTCTTGCTTATTTTGTTGTGTTGGAATTAATGTCAGAAAAAATGAATGGTCTTGACATGGTGGTGTTGAAATTGTTACTTTTTAGTGAGTTGTATTTGTGGTTGGAGGGATCCAACACTCAGAATAAAGTCTCGTGCTTCTTTTTAATATACATAAACTCTAATGCATCTACGTACGTGAATCACATCAAGGTAAAGGAATTGAATCATACAAATATCTAAACATATTAAATCATACAAGAAGATGCCATTGATGAAGAGAGAAATAATTGAACTTTGAGAAATTAAGTTATATATACTTGATGGGAAGTGCTTCCCCCTGTGATGTTGTAAATGTTTATGGTTTGTGATTGTTCTTGAATATAATAGGTTGTGATTGTTCAAATTAAAAGTAAAATGATGCAACTTTTGCTTTCTTTTTTTGTTTTATTTTTCCGTTTCAACAGTTTCAATCAGGCAACCAATTAATTTATTAATACCATGTTTAGTTACAAGCCCACACTACCAGGCTTGGCACCTTTTATCTTTTTAATTTGAAGTGATGCAATTTTTAAATACATAATGGCCATTTCTCATGTCCCAAATGCCCCAGCAAATATATATGCAAACATTCCTTATTTTTGAAGGGAAATCCGAACCTGCACAAAAGTTACTGCATCGTATGACTGTCTTTGCCAAAGAATTTTCTGAAGCAAATTACTTCTAGCACACAATCCAGGATTACACCTATATCTCTCAAGTCCTTCTCAAGTTTGGAGGCCTCCATCAGTAAGTCTCAATAAAATAAATGTAGATGGAGCACTCGAAAATTGATATTCAATTCGTGGGGTACCTGGTTGTTAGAAATGAGTGTGATGACTGGGGAGGTGGTTGTTAGAAATGAGTGTGGTAATTTTAGGACAATGCTTGGCTTCTGATATATCTAGAGACATTCCTCCTCCACAACTGACGTGGCTACCTTAAAGAACAACACGTGTTTCTTCTTCTTCTTTTGTTTTTTTTAGTACTGTTTTTCTTTCAACTCCATTAACTCAAGCACAAAATCTGCTTCTGCCACAACCACAAAATCTGGGTTAGGCAATTTGCGGACGAATGTGGTTGATGGGTTCCAGATAAACAAGTTATGAGTTTCATCATAACCAGCATCTGCAAATATAAAACAATTAGAGGAACAAATATAAAACCATTAGGAAATTTTAGGAAAGGAAAGCTTCTTCGTTGACATTGTAACCATGGAAAGGACAGCTATTTAGGAAATTTTACCCTCTTTAAAATCCATAGCCAATCGAAGGGTTTTGGGAAGCTGATTTTCACAGCATTTCTCACATCACAACAAAAGACATGTGACCGATTTTAAGGTCTGACTTCGATCACTATCATCACCACCCTCATTATAACCTCCATAACCACCACAGCCAAAGCTCAAAACTCAAAAGCATTTATTGAAACAGATGGCTTCCCAATTGGAAGAGGGGCTATCAATTGTCTGTTTGCATTTTATTGTTCAAAAGGGGGCTAAAGAAGAAGAAACACGTGTTGTTCTTTTGAGGAAGCCACTTCAGCTATGGAGGAGGAATGACTCCTGATATATCAGGAGCCAAGCATTATCCGTGATTTTATGGGTGTATGTGTTAGCCAAACAAGTTATGGGGCCAAGCAAACGGAGCTTATGGCTGCAATGGACGCAAAAGAATGCATAACTGGTATTCTTTCGGCGGAGGAATGCAATGTAACAGACGATCTTTTATTCAAAGAAGCAAAATGCCTATTAAGCAAATTTAGAGTAGATTTATATCAATGGTCCCCGTGGAGTTGTAATAAGGTGGCACACACGTTGGCTCAATTTGCAATCAGCTGTAATGATTTTGTTTCTTGGATTGAAGAAGCACCTACATGGTTGCTCCCATTTCTTTATACAGATGTACTCTCTTCTTGAGTTTGTGAATGAAATCTTGATTCTTATAATTTAAAAAAAAAAAAAAAAAAAAAAACATAATGGCCACATTGATTTGCTGAGCCTTAATATCATAAGGAGGAGCCTTGTTTACTATGAGACTAACTTCATCCAATCATGAAGACCGTAGTGGGAGGCAAATTGTCTTAAGGAGATAGTATTGAATACTAATTAACTTTCGACTGGTGTGAAGTTTGTCTAAGTATGCATTAAATTCAGATATAATTAATAGCACTGAGCCTTTGTTGTCCCCTTGGCACAGGGTTCAGCTTGTAAGATCACCATCCTTTTTCACCTTTTATATTTGCATTTCATCACGGTTGTTTGAGAAGCTTGCGTTGGCCGGTTAGGTTCCATACAATAATGGTGTAACTACAACACAAAAAAATGTGGTCCTCTGAAGTAGTTGCTTTAAAGTTTGGTCTTTCTCAAGCTCATCATTTTGGTTATTCTAACATTTTGGTTGAAGGTGATTCACAGGTTTTAATTAGACTATTGCTTCATCGTCTTCCTCTACCTTGGCATGTTTTCACGGTTGTTTAAGGCAATTTCCAAAAACAAAGTTTGGTTGAAATTTCTTCAAAAAATCACAACTTTCTCTCTAGTTGTTGGATTCATGAACTGTTTTCGCCTACATGATCGTGATATGAGCACAACAATATAAGGTAAAATTTAAGGGCTGTTGTTGAGATTTTGGAATTTCTCCAGGTTGGGGTTTTTGAGGAATTACACTCCAATTTAATGCTTCGTTATGGTACTTGAGTTATTTCTGGGCATTCGAAGCTTGGTTGAGGATTGGAAATCATTTGAGAGCAATTGAAACACAAGTTAAAGATGATATATAGTTTGCTGGAATTTTGTACAGAGATTGTTTTTTTACCGCTCAAACTTTTTTTTCTTTCTGTTAACTTTTCTTACTTTCAATTATCAAAACCTTAATTCAGGGTAAGAGTAGAATAGGAAAGAGAAAGAACAAAAAAGAACAAAATTGATTAAATAATATTTTAAAAAAAAAACAAAAGAGAGTGTAAGTGGACAAAAAGGGAATGAAAAAAATTAGTTCTCTAAAAAAATATATCTATAAAACAAAAAGAGAATCATGACATGGCCATATCACGGCCATGGCCTCCATCTCCAAAACGGGGGCTAGTGTTGACATATAGTTGCCTTGCATTAGAAATATTGGCCATGAAAACAGTAGCTAGCTAATTGTTGGCCACGAGTGAACTGTATTAAAATGGGATTCATGAAGATTTAGCCACGAATTGATTGTGGTACATTGAAAAATAAGTACCGTTGTGCCTCAGTATCCGTATCTAATTGTTTTTCAGCCACAAATACATATATCTAGGAACAACTTTCATAAAGAACTCAAATCCATTTGAGTACTGGAAAATATGACTTGGTATGACTGCAACTGATTGGTCATCACAGACATTGCTTTTGACCGACTTCAGTGTTTAATTCCCTGAGCATTTTATACTTATATAGATGCCACCAAATTTTGATACGATTTTTGGGTTTTGTAGAGAATGTGGTACCAACCTTCGAACCCAAGACCACTAGGAGTTAGTGCAAGCGCACTTAACCACAAGGGCAGCTTGAAGGCCAGTAATTTTGATATGATTTAGTAGACATCTAGATGAAGCCATCAATACCTATATCGGACTGGGAGTGTTGGCCAAATGGTCGCAGCTATTGTGCACGGCGAAAGCGAATTGCACTGAATGGTGAATATGATGTTAAGATTTCAAAGGGACAGACTCTTGGCCTACCACTAGCAACATCGATATTGTCCCAAGATGAAAACAGAGTAGATTTTGTTGGCTTTTTAAAATCCTCTCCTAATGTTGTACATGCTATTCAGTTGCTCCACCTTTTTTTTTTTGGTTCCAAGATGAGAGTATTCTATTGCAATGAAAAGAGATACAGACACCAATTCATAATAGAAATACCCCAACAGAGAAAAGCTAAACAAAACTACCCACCCAACACAGAAATAGACTTCCTGCGGTTGATGAAAGGCACAGATATAAAACTCATTTCAGCCAAGATAACAACTGCTACTTAATAGTAAGACATCAAGGAGTCCCTTTTGTTGATGCTCTTTTTCGGAGAGAGTCAACTTAGAGAAAAGGGGTTTTGCCTTCAGCAGTGGAGAAGGTGTGGACCTTCGGTAATGGGCTAACCTGTAGAAGACAAAGTAGGAGAAGCAATCGTTAAGCTTCGAACACCGGTGTGGTGCCGGCCGAAGGCTCTCCGATGCTTAAGTCAGCTAAGAATAGTAACTTTGGAGGAGTGACAGTAAAAAGTAAGAAAGTAGTTACCCTTTTTACTAGGGTACTGTTCCCTATTTATAGGGAAGTGAAAGTGGGATGCTTGTGTAGATTTTCGATGTGGGACTTTGTGCAAGTCACCGTGGTGGTGACACGTGTCCTGGGTTAGGTTCAGCAATTAGGACCTTCTGCAGTCGGGAGCTTCAGCAAGTGCTTGGCACCTCGAAAGAATGTCTTCCTGACAGGACCCGCCCCAGAATTTCCCCTGAAATCGGGGCGGACCCCGTCCTGGTGCCGACATCACACCGATGCCGGGCCCACTTACTAAAAACCCAAGACATCCTACCAAAATTTTGGCAGAGTCTCCCCTGTAAAATGCTCAAACCCAACAATATTTAACCTGCATAATTTACATAAAATAAATCTCAACTGCCAGTATGCTTTTAACATACAACAATCCCAAAATAAAGTGGCCTCCGGCCTCAAGTATCAATCTAACATGGGCGATAACAGAGCATCTAACAGAATTTGTTTATAACAAACAGTTGAGTATAAGGAATTTACACAGATCCTATCTACGGATGAAAAGTTTGGAGCTCGCAACCTGCTCGAACGCTTCCAAAAGCAACTACTGCCTGGAGGGCGCAAAACAGAATATGTGAGTGGACAAAAATAAAGTTTGCATTTTAAATCAACATAATAACCCCACCATGTAAAAATAGTGCTCTAGCATGCAGTTTCACAATTCAGAAACCAAAACTCAAAACACATTATCCCAAATCCAATAAATCTCCAAATTTCAAAACCACAACTCATTTCCCAAAGATATGCAACTCTCATCAACCCGTAAACACACACATATATATATATATAACTATAACTATAATATAATATATACTTCTCTTCATACTAATGTACCGGGGAAACAATCCAACCGGGGGATTGGGTATGTCTGACCGTCTAAGATACGCTCCCTGCAATCCTTGTAGACCTTCACCGGTTCATGGGCCTGATTCCTCGGTGGAGAGATGTGAAGGAGCCGCGACTTAGTTGTCGCTGGATAAAGAGGGCCTTTACCCTTGTCGAGCCTAGGCTGGACCGGGGCGCTGAGGTAAAAAGGCACTGGCTGGCTTGGCTAGGTGTGGTCAACATCCTGGGTAAACTCAATTTGGGAACTCGGGGCCTGCACCTTCTCCTAGTTACGCTTCAGGGTGCGATAGTCATGCTCGAGCTCAACGTTCTTGGCATGAAGATGGTCGTATTTCTCGGACATCTTGATGACGTTAGCGCGGAGGAGCTCCACCGCTGCCTGAAGATTGACATCTGCCGAAGGTTTCCTTCAGGATGTACCCTTACCCGGGGGGGGGGGTATGGTGCGGAGTGTCGTGGCTGTCCTCGGTCGGCATAGCTGAATGTGGGGTAAAGAAGAGGCGACGAGGCCTGATGGGAGAAAGAGCCAGTTGGGCTGGTAGAGAGGAATGAGATTCAAGTGTCGATTCCTACAGACGGCGCCAAACTGTTGATGCTCTTTTTCGGAAAGGGTCAACTTAGAGAAAAGGGGTTTGGCCTTCAGCAGTGGAGAAGGTGTGGACCTTCGGTAAGGGGCTAGCCTGTAGAAGACAAAGTAGGAGAGGCAATTGTTAAGCTTTAAACACCAGTGTGGTGCTAGCTGAAAGCTCTCCGATGCTTAAGTCAGCTAAGAATAGTAACTTTGGCGGAGTGACAATAAAAGGTAAGAAAGTAGGTACCATTTTTACTAGATAGTGGGTAATTGAAGATGGTGCTTAACTATGCATTCTTGTATTAGTATAAGCAAGATGACCAAATCAATCACAATCTCTCATGTGAGTTGGATATTGAGTCTCTTGTCTGAGTTAGGAAAAAAGGACAATATGTTTCGGAAATTAGCTTTTTAATCAAATTAAAGTTATCTTCCTTGTTTCTCATAAATAGTGCATACAACTCTCCTTTGTTAATGTGGGATACTCTCATCTCAATATGCATTTGTGTTGGGATAGGTGAAGAGTTTAACACACCCCTATTTACGTGAGATTTTTTATATTTAGCATGTGAAATAATTTTTATTGGATGACGTGAAAGTAAGTGGAATCATTTGGTATGTTGATATTATAATTTTTTTGTACGTCGAAAGTTGTTGATATTATGTTTGAATGTGAGTATCCAAGGAAAATATCATATTTCTTATGTGCTTAGAAGTATTGTATATTTTGTGCTAAGGAAAATATTAAGGGACATTTTGGAAAAAGCAAAAGGAGAGAGAAAAATTTTAAAAGAAGCAAAAATGGACAAAAATGCTCTTATTTATTTTTAGATTTCCTAAGGAATCCAATACATTTGCATGTCTTTGATTTGAAAGTTGAGCGGTTTTTTTGTCTTTTTTGAAAAAGCTATGGCTTTTTCCAAAAGTGAAATTTTTTTTATGTCTAAAACCTAAAAAATCTAAATATATTTAATAACCAAACTTATTTTCTTTTTCTACTCTAAAATATATTTAATATACAATATTTCCTTTTAGCTGGTGAATCCAAACCCTTTGGTTGCATATCTGATTAGCAACTGGGTCAAAAGTTTTTACCAACATTGTCGCAGGAAATAGTAATATATAATTGCACACAACCACCAACCATACCCAACAAACATGCATAAATAATAGCCTCATCAGCTGAGATGTGTTGACCTAAATGAAGTAAGCTCACAACCCTATCTATAGTGCCATACTTGCCAAGAGCTGGCTAGCTAGCTCAACCCACAAAAATGTCTCAGCCTCCCAAGACGAGCTCGTCAAGCTTTCACATAGCCATGTTCCCATGGTTTGCCATTGGCCACATCACCCCTTACCTTCACCTCGCCAACGAGCTCGCTTCCAGAGGCCATAGAACCACTCTCTTGGTGCCCAACAAAGCTCGCCTCCAGCTCCAACACCTCGTCCTCCATGCAGACCTCATTGTCTTCTCCCCTGTCGCCATCCCTCACGTCCACGGCCTCCCCGAGGGGACCGAAATAGCCTCGGAAATCCCCATCCACATGACCCATCTGCTCGCTACTGCCATGGACAGAACACGCGGCGAAATCGAGCAGTTCTTAACCATCAGCAAACCCGACTTTGTTCTATACGACACTGCACAGTGGGTCCCGGGCATCGCGAGAAGAAACGGCATTAAAACTGTTTGTTACAATGTCGTTTGCGCCGCTGCGCTCGCGATCGCCCTTGTCCCGGCCCGTAATGTTCCCAAGGACCGGCCTATCACCGAGGAGGAGCTGCGGGAGCCGCCAGCTGGGTACCCGTCAAAGAATGTGGTGCTTTGCGGGGCCGAGGCCAAGGCCTTGACGTTCATATCGTTGCCGTATGGGGAAGGGATCACGTTTTACGAGCGAACGACGACGGCTATGAAAGAATGTGACGTGTTGTCTATTAGAACCTGCAGAGAGCTGGAGGGTGATTTGTGTGATTATATGGAAGCGCAGTATAAGAAGCCGGTGATTTTAACTGGGCCTGTTCTGGGTCTGGGATCTGATAAGAAGAGTGAGAAGTTAGATGAAAGGTGGGAGAAGTGGTTTTCTGGGTTTGAGGCAGGGAGTGTAGTGTTTTGTGCATTTGGGACCCAGTGGATTCTTGAAAAGGACCAATTTCAAGAGCTCGTGCTAGGGTTTGAGTTAACTGGGTTGCCATTTTTTGTGGCTTTGAAACCACCTTCGGGTTGTGCTACAATTGAAGAGGCTTTGCCAAATGGGTTTGAAGAGAGGGTTAAAGGGAGAGGGGTGGTGTTTGGGGGTTGGGTGCAGCAGACAGCTATTTTGAGCCACAAGTCAGTTGGGTGCTTTGTGAACCATTGCGGGTTTGGGTCAATGTGGGAGTCTTTGATGACTGATAATCAGATTGTGCTTGTGCCACATTTGGGTGACCAGATCTTGAACACCAAGTTGCTGGTTAAGGAGCTCAAGGTTGCTGTGGAGGTAGAGAGAGAAGAAAATGGGTGGTTTTCGAAGGAGAGCTTGCGCAAAGCTATTAAAAGTGTGATGGATAAAGACAGTGAGGTGGGCGTTATGGTAAAGAAGAACCATGCAAAATGGGTGGAAACGTTATCAAGTCCTGGGTTTATGAGTGGCTATATTGATAGGTTTGTTCAAAAGCTGAAAGAGCTTGTAAATTAAGTTTTATTGTTAACTGGTTTCGTTCTTGCTTATTTTGTTGTGTTGGAATTCATGTGAGAGAAAATGAATGGTTTTAACATGGTGGTGTTCAATTAGGGTCCTTCTCCATTACAGAGTTGAAGTTTGCGAATTCATTATGGATTTGTGTTTTGACCGTCGGATCTGCAACAATTGCCCTTTTTTTAATATCTCACTCTTTATTTTTTATTATTCTATTTCCTATTCTCTTTCTTTCTCTCTATTCCTTCCCTCTCTCTTTTTTATTATTTTTCCTCGTCTCTCTCTCTCTCTCTCTCTTTCTTTATTATTTTTCCTTCTTCTCTCTTCCTCTTTTCTTTCTTCTCTCCTGGTCTGCTGAATCTCTCTCTCTTCTTTCTTCTCAGCTCTGTTCTCTCTTCCCTGCTCCCTCAAGTCCATGTTTTTTTTTTCCTCCCTCTTCTAAAGGACAACACCAAGACAGACATGACATGGGCATCAACCCACCCCTTCTCATACATTTCATTGAAAACATTTAAAGCCTTTTCGAACTTCCCTGTATTGCAATAAACCTGCAAAGCCGGAGTCAGCGTGTACTTACTGAATTCCCACCCAGAATCTCCATTTCTTGCAATCTCATTTCAAGCAATTGAATTGAACTTAACTTAGATTTAGATATAGCCCTCCAACAAACATTTATAGTTATAACTATTTGGAACACAAAGACCCTTCACTTTAACTTGATCAAACAAAAAGTTAGCTTCTTGAACCAACTTTACACTACCTAAACATCTTATAAAGAAACCCAAAGCTCCAGGAGTCGGAGAACAATTTGAATTCACAATTTCCATAGCCATGGCTCTCAATGGAACATTTTGTCGAATGATCAGCCTGATAATTTGATTGGTCTGAGGTTTTTTTTTTTGGTCGAATGGGTATGGGTGGGGGGAGGAGCCAAAAAAACCTTGGGACTTGAGGGAGTAGGGAAGAGAGAACAGAACTGAGAAGAAAGAAGAGAGAAAGAGAGATTGAGCGGAGGAGAGCAGGAAAAATAATAAAGGAAGAGAGAAAGACGAGGAAAAATAATATAAAGGAGAGACTGAAACAAAACAAAAGAAAGAGAGAGAAGAGGAAATAGAATTAAAATAAATAAATTAGAGAGGGTGAGATATTAAACAAACGGCAATTGGTGCAGATTCGACGGTCAAAACACAAATCCGTAATGAATTCGCATACTTCAACTCTGTAATGGAGAAGGACCCGTTTAATTAATACTTTTTAGTAAATTGTATTTGTTGTTGGAGGGATCTAAGGGACGGTCATACATCCAAGCTAACCAAACTGTAGCCTAGGTGAGTTGACAATACCACAACCCACGTGACATCCTCATTCCAAGCAAGGTCTTAAATATCGATATTTTCGGAAATATCGGTAGTTCAAAAAGATGGAAAGATCCGGAAAATATCGATATCGATAAAAATTGGATAAAAACCACGGAAATTGTGATAAATACATGGAAATTTTTAATGAAACTTTAGAAGAAGTTTATTTAGTCAATCATCTATTATTTTGACACAAAAAATTGGAAGGAAATGCATTACATAGTGGGTTTAAGTGATTTAAGTTAATTATACTGCGAGCTGACAAACTATGTGACTTAGAAAATTTGGAGTAATTAATGAAAGAAAATTAAACATCCCTTAGTAATTTATTTATCATTTTTTAGTAAAATATTTTACACTTTATAAATT
>NC_024128.1:10396453-10429947 GCF_000346735.1 Prunus mume | reverse complement strand
TGTGACGGTGCCCGGAGCTGTGCTGGCCGGGGAAGAGAGAGGGAGAGGCTGCGGTTCGAACGGGACCGGTCTCGTCGGACGGGGTGGTCGGAGGTGGCGGCTGTGTGGTGGTTTCCGATCGGTGAACAGTGACGGGAAGGAGGAAAAATCGCAAGGAGAAGAAGAAGACGCGGGAGGAAGAGAGAGAAAGTGAGGGGTAAATGTGAAAAATCAGATTTTACCCCAAACTTACCTCGAAATAATTACGGTTCTGCCACCGAACAAGTTTTGATCGCCAAAACTTCGTTAAATCTCCGATTCAGGCCTACCGCCTGTCTACGGTTTCGTCTCAGTACCACCTACGCAGCCACACCACTCACGGTCCCAAAATCTTCCCGGATAAGAAAGTGACCAAAATCTCCCTTAACCCAGGAGTAATTTAATATTTTCCCTTAATTAAATTAAATAGGAAAATAAACGGAGTCGGGGTGTTACACTAAGAAGGAACAAATGGCTATTATCCTAAGGTTTGTTGGTTGTGATAGGCATATTCGAGAAAGGTTTTTTTATATTTTGAGTGTTCATGACACTAACTCCTCAACTTTTAAAATTGATATTTGTAAAGTTTTTGGCAAACATAATCTTTTAGTGAGCAATATGTGTGGTTAAAGATATGATGGTGCTATCAATATGCGTGGTGAATGGTTACAAGCATTATTTCTCAATGATTGTCCATATGCATATTATACACATTGCTTTGCTCATCATCTCTAATTAGCTTTAAATGGTGCAGCTAAAGAAGTACGACTCATTTGGAGATTTTTTCACTAACATTGTGAATTTTGTTGGTGCTTCTGCTAAACGTCATTTTGAGTTAAAATTAACCCAACAAGCTGAAATTAAAGACTTAATAGCAGTTGGAAGACTTGGAACAGGTAAATGGGTTAATCAAATTCGTTGTTTGCAATGACATAGAAGTACTCGTTGGAGCTCACATTTTAATTATATTAGGAGTTTGATTGATTTATTTGGGCAACAAGGACACTTCTAAAAGATATCAATCAGAATAGACCTACCTCACAATTTCGTGGCGAAGCAGAAGGTATTAACATTTCTATGTTGTCTTTAGGCTTTGTTTTTGGCTTACATTTGTTGGACAAAACTATGAGATTCACTAATTTTTTTTGCCTAGAATTTCAAAGAAAATCTCAAGACATTGTAAGGGCTTTGAATTTGGTTGCAAGTATAAAAATGGAGCTTCATGAGTTGAGAAATAATGGTTGGAATGATTTTATACAGAGTGTGCAAACATTTTGTGAAGAACATATATTGGCCATATTGTATGAGCCATAATTCTTCATTCATTCTAGACCAAATTTCCAATTTTGGTCCAAACAAAAAGCCAGAAGGAAAAAGGAAAAACCAAAAAGACAACTTTGATGAAGTGGAGCTGTGCAAGAGGAGCTACAGGTAACAAAAGATATAATAGTTATATGTATGCATTGTTGCCATGCAAGATTGGGTGCTCAATGATTGTTATTTTACCTGAAGAGTTTGAGATCAAGAATTTGGATGTTCTGCACTATTTCCTTGCCCTGCAGTTACATACAATTCACAAGGGTTTGTTTATTTCTCAAACCAAATACATCAAAGACTACTTGACCAATGATCTGTATTACTAGACTGGGCTTTGGTTTTACAGTTAGATCTTCCCCTCATTTTTGTATTGTTACTTCCTGGCTGGTATCTTTCGACCCTGCTTTTGTAGTCGTCCCTGGCTCCTTTTGGGTTTGCAGTGAAATGAATTTCGACAAAAAAAGAAGAAGCAAATTATCAGAAGCTCCACAAGGAGTTCTTTTTATTTGACCCAGAAAAGAGTATCTTTTGGCATGTCATTATGATCCGGTGTGTTTCACAAGTGGCCAATCCAACAAAGGTATGGCCCGCACGAGTACAATTATTAAAGTACGCACTGCCAACAAAGGGAAGAAGGGAGGACAAGACAAGACTGAGTGGTGTTACTTTTTTTCTTTCTTTTTTCGCGGGATAGCGCATAACCACATATTCTTTTCTCGCACATGGGTGATCAGATGACAATAATTGATAATCTAACCTCCCACAGAGTTTCATTCGGCCTAATAAATGACAAGAATGATTTCAGTAATTTATCAAGCAACCCCCTCCCAATTCTCCGATTTATGAATGCAGAGGGGAGACACACATGCATACAAGAGCTAGCACAAAAGTTGATCAAATGGCGCAACCTAATCTCAATGAGACGAGCTCATCAAATTTTCACATAGCCATGTTCCCATGGTTTGCAATGGGACACTCCATCCCTTTCCTTCACCTCTCTAACGAGCTCGCAGCAAGAGGCCATAGAATCTCTTTCTTGCTGCCCAAAAAAGCTCAAATTCATCTTCAACATCTTAACCTCCACCCACACCTCATCGCCTTTTGTTCAGTCACTGTTCCTCACATTGAAGGCCTCCCTGAGGGCACTGAGACTGCCTCTGACATCCCAATATCTTTGACCCCCTTGCTAGCGGCTGCCATGGACCGCACTCGTCAGCAAATACAAGGCTTCCTAGTAAGTTGTGGTGTCAATGATCGTAAAGTCGATATGATTTTCTATGACTTTGCTCATTGGGTACCAGAAATTACAAGAGGGCTTGGAATTAAGTGCGTTAACTACGGCGTTGCTTGTGCTGCGATAACTGCGATGGCTATTGTGCCAGCACGAAATGTGCCCAAAGATAGGCCTGTGACTGAGGAAGATCTACGGGACCCACCTCCTGGGTACCCATCATCGACTGTGGTAATGCTTCCTGGTCACGAAGTCCAGTCCTTGATGTTCATTACGATGCCGTATGGAGATGGGATCACTTTTTATGAGCGGCTCATGACCGCTAAGAAAGGATGTGACGCGATTTGCATCAGAACATGCAGAGAAGTGGAAGGTGTTTTTTGCGATTACCTGGAAGCACAGTATAAAAAGCCTGTGCTTTTAACTGGCCCTGTTTTGGGCGCGATGGACTCTAATAATAAGAACAAGAAGAAGAGTGAACAATTAGAAGACATCTGGGCTAATTGGTTTTCTGGGTTTGAAACAGAATCTGTGGTGTTTTGTGGATTTGGAAGCCAGTGGGTGCTTGAAAAGGACCAATTTCAAGAGCTTGTGTTAGGATTTGAGCTAACTGGGCTGCCATTTTTTGTAGCTCTAAAACCACCCGTGGGTTGTGCTACGATTGAAGAGGCATTGCCACAAGGGTTTGAAGAGAGAGTTAAAGGGAGAGGGGTGGTGTTTGGTGGTTGGGTGCAGCAGACATTGATTTTGAGCCACCCATCAGTTGGGTGCTTTGTGAGCCATTGTGGCTTTGGGGCATTGTGGGAGTCTTTGGTGAGTAACAATCAGATTGTGCTGGTTCCACACGGTGCTGACCATATATTAAACACCAAGATACTGGTTAAAGATCTCAAAGTTGCTGTGGAGGTAGAGAGAGAAGAAAATGGATGGTTTTCGAAAGAGAGCTTGAGCAAAGCCATTACAACCGTTATGGCTAAGGACAATGAAGTGGGTGTTATGGTGAAGAAGAACCATGCAAAGTGGAGGGAAACACTATCAACTCCCGGGTTTATGGATGGCTATATTGATAGGTTTGTTCAGAAGCTGAAAGAGCTTGTAAGTTAATTTTTAACTAGTCTCATTGTTGCTTCCTTCCTCCTTGTATTGAGTTGTCTTATATTTTAGTGTGTTCAATTTAACTAATATTGTTGGATGGAGCTCAATTTGATACATGGTCAATGATCTTTCAATCTGAACGCAAAATATTGAAGGTCAGATCACATCTTGAAGGTCACACAAGTGATTCATTTCGTTTTTAAGAAAGTGGGATTTGTACTTGTGCACCACATATATGAATCTTTTTTGGTTAAACCCCAACCACACATATATATGATCGTTCTAGTTATCTAAGAATGAGTACTCTAGTTATCCATTAGAGGTTTTGTGAAAATAATATAAAACTTAAGTGCTGTTCGTGTAATTTTTGAAACCTGAAGAGGTTTTGTGAAAACACTCAGGGGGTGTTAGTGTAAATAATTCTTATCCATCTCTTAGTTTCATTGCAGTTATATGTAATTAGACTGTTTCCATTTCGTTCATGTTGTGTAAGAATGATCATTAAATACCAAAAAATTGAACATTTCATAACATTAGATTGCATTCAAGGATGATCCAGGATCCCTTTTCTTTTCTTTTTATTTTTTATTTTTTATTTTTATAGAATACTCCTAGAAATTTCTCCAAGTTCGAGTATTATTTAATGCAGGACCATGAAAAATAGGATATTTTCATGTGATGAAAAAGACTAATTAAGTTACCCTTCAATGATTTTCATGAGATCGAGCAATGGTTATATGCCGGACCACATAGGTCCAAGAATGAGTAGTCTAGTTATCCACGTGCTCAAGTGTCACACAAAGTAAGGGAAATAGTTGTCGTTCTACTTAGATTCTCTCCTACACTTGGATTTACAATACAAACAAACAAAGTTCACAACTATTAACCAGTCCTATATGTATCAAGGGATTAACATGGGTTCATAAGAAGTTAGATTACTCCCTCATTGCTGATTAATTTTGAACTATTAACCTTCAATTTTTTTTTATGGGATCAGAGCCTGTTATTCACGTATATTGGGATGAAGAGAAAGCGCACCCTCTACTTTATAGCACGCGATCAATCTGTATAAACAAAAGTCATGGGCCACATTTGCTTGTAGTTATTCATGTGTCATGTATAGCACTACCGACAATGGGAAAGGGGTTTTTGGGGTTGGGTGGTGGGGGTTGGTGGTTGGAGGAGGACAAGATAGAGAGTGAGTGGTGGTAGTTGATAGCTCTTAACCACATATTGTTCTGGCACACTTTTGGATGACCGGATCTTAAACGTTAAGCTACTCTTAAAAAGGTCAAGATTGTTTTGTTAAGTAGAAACGGAAGAAAATGCATGGGCGTTTTTCAAAGGAGAGTTTGGAAAAAGCTTATATTAAATCTGTGACAGATTAAACAGTGAGATATTATTACGTTGAAGCATAAACATATCACCTATCAAATACTATAATTTGAGACAATATTTAGTCACATTATGCGAACATCTGAACATGTTACATGATGTTATGGTCACATAGAAAAATGTCTCCTAGGTTTATGAGTCACAATTATTTCAATTATTGCATGTATGTGTCAGCCATGAGAGTGACTGTGGTAAGCCCCTCATAAGTTAATTAACCTCATAGCCACATACATATTATACGTTCTTTGAGATCTTGGATCAAACGAGAAGGAACACAGGCATACAAGAGCTAGCACAAAAGTTAATCAAATGGCACAGCCCAATCAGAGCTCAAATAATTTTCAAATAGCCATGTTCCCATGGTTTGCAATGGGACACATCACCCCTTTCCTCCAAACCTCTCTAACGAGCTCGCCGCCAGAGGCCATAGGATCTCTTTCTTAGTGCCCAAAAAAGCTCAACTTGAGCTTCAACGTCTCAATCAACACCCAAATCTCATCACCTTCCATACAATCACCTTTCCTCACATTGAAGGCCTCCCTGAGGGCACTGAGATTGCCTCCGATATCCCAACATCCATGTTGCTCTCTATTGCCATGGACGTCACCCGTGACCAAATCCAAGGGTTCCTAAAAAAGCAGTGTTGTTGACCAAATCAATGACAGTTGTAACGGCTTTACTCAAGCTCTCTATTGCCATGGTCAACAAAAATCAAAGGAGAGCTTGAGCAAAGCCGTTACAACTGTTTTGGATAAAGACAATGAGGTGGCTGTTATGGTGAAGAAGAGCCATGCAAAGTGGAGGAAAATCCTATCTGACCCAGGGCTTAAGAGTGGCTATGTTGATAAGCTTGTCCAGGATATCTGTAATAATGGGAAATAACTTTCGCTCCTTGCACCAAGAAAAAGCTTTGTATTGTTGTTATATGTGCTACAATACAAATAAGGGAATAAAAGTTTATTTTCAGTACTGTTAATAGTGCTGATATGTTAATGTTGATACCCCTATTTTTGGGTTCTAACCATAACATTTCTAATTTTCATCTATGTAGATCCGCTCTTAATCGGATTATTAGGAATTCATTAAATTGATAATGTCTACATCACAACACCCATTTTCTTGCTTAAATATAGGAAGATTGCAAGGGTCTTGTAGCTCAAGTGGTTAAAAACACCAATTTTCTTGTTTTTTAATTGAGTGGTCAAATAGATTCGATTCAAGTAATTGAAATACAATGCAAGGTTGACCATACAAGAGAGTCCGTCAAATAAACTTATTTGATGGAGGTGATTAGGGGTGGGCATTTGAACCGAGCAGTATATTCTTCATTGAAGATTTTTGCGATATTTCATAATCTAAATTAACAACAAAAGAATATATCAGCAGTAAATTGTATCTTTATTCACTAATTATGTATCTCAAAGTCATGTATTGTGGGAAATAAACATCTCAATTTTATTATATATATTATCAAAATAACTAGATGAAAGTGCATCCAAAGTTGCAAATGTTGATTCAGCCTTATGGAGTTAAAGTTTGTGCGGAGAAAGCCAGTAAAAACTTCCAGGACATTTTTGGATCATATGTTTGTTTGATTGGGCATATGATCAGTCTCGTCTGAGACCATTTTGAATAATATATTTATCCCAAAAACATCTTAAATACTTTATATTACATATTTTTTAAAGAAAAACTTGTTAAGTGTTCGTAACAAAACCACATAATTCGCAGGTCCAACTACATAACTATGAGAAAATGAATAATAGTGTCCAAATGTGCTAATTACAGGGAGATTAGCTCCTCAAGGAGAATCAAAACTCCAAAAGGAACTTGCAGAAAAGTTTAGACCTACCATGCCATATAACTATTAATTTCATTTTCAACGACTCGATAAAATTTTCTCATCTAAATTCCGCAACGGCACAAACTTTGCCACGGGAGCAAATCCAAGCTGCGAAATGATCAAATCAATGAAAAGGCTGCTTGCTCATTACTATCAACTCTATAAGTGAACAGAGGCACAGGGTCTCGAATTTACAGTGAAAAGAAACATCCTTGTCAGGATCCATATGAACCAGTACACCATCTCTGAAAATAAAGTTTGAATCAAACCTGAGGATGAGTATTCGGGGAAGCATTTTCTTTTGTTGGGGTGCTCTCGCTGATGGTGTGGCATCTGCATTCCACTGGCAAAAGACTTTTATTTCCTGAAGTTTTGCAATGGCATGTAATTGTTTCCGGCCATTCGAACCTCTCATTATTTCCGTCTCTCATTTTATCATCCAATAAGTTGCTGGAACCTCCAGAAACAGCTGCAAGAAGATCCACTGACACTGATGCAACAATATCATGAACATCCTCTGCAGTCCATAGGCTCCTATTTGATCCCCATTTGTGAATAAGAATTTTCTGTGTCAAACTGCGGAGGGTATCTAGACATGTAGGGCAACAGCGATACAAGCATAGAACCCCAGACTCGCTAGAGAGACTTGTTTTGCTCAAGATTTCAACATCCATAACATGCTTATCAGCATCTGGAAGAGTTGGAACAGGTAAAGGGGTTAATCAAATTCGTTGTTTGCAACGACCTATAAGTACTTGTTGGGGCTCACATTTTAATTATATTAGGAGTTTGATTGATTTATTTGGGCAACAAAGACACTTCTAAAAGATATCAGTCAGAATGGACCTACCTCACAATTTCTTGGCGAAACAGAAGGTATTAAAATTTCTATATTGTCTTTTGGCTTTGTTTTTGCCTTACATTTGTTGGACAAAACTATAAGATTCACTGATTTTCTTTACCTAGAACTTCAAAGAAAATCTCAAAACACTGTAAGAGCTTTGAATTTGTTTGAAAGTACAAAAATGGAGCTTCATGAGTTGAGAAATAATGGTTAGAATAATTTTATACAGAGTGTACAAACATTTTGTGAAGAACATATATTGGCCATATTGTATGATCCATAATTCTTCAGTCCAGAAGAAAAAAGGAAAAACAAAAAAAGACAACTTTGATGAAGTGGAGCTGTGCAAGAGGAGCTACAGGTAACAAAAGATATAATAGTCATATAGTATGCATTGTTGCCATGCAAGATTGGGTGCTCAATGATTGTTATTCAACTGAAGAGTTTGAGATCAAGAATTCGGATGTTCTGCACTATTTCCTTGGCCTGCAGTTACATACAATTCACAAGGATGGGCTTTGGTTTTATAGTTAGATCTTCCCCTTATTTTTGTATTGTTACTTCCTGGCTGGTGTCTTTCGACCCTGCTTTTGTAGTCGTCCCTGGCTCCTTTTGGGTTTGCAATGAAATGAATTTCGACAAAAAAAATAAAATAAAATCAAAATCAAAAGCTCCATAATGAGTTCTTTTGATTTGACCCAGAAAAAAGTATTTTTGGCTTGTCATTATGATCCGGTGTGTTTCACAAGTGGCCAATCCAACAAAGTTATGGCCCGCACGAGTACAATTATTAAAGTATCCACTGCTAACTACAGGGACAAAGGGAGGACGAGACAAGACACAAGAGAATGAGTGGCGTTACTTTTTTTCTTTCTTTATTTTTTCAGGATAGCTCATAATCACTTATTCTTTTCTCCCACTTGGGTGATCCGATGTTGGATCTACAATGGATTCTCTAAGTCACATTCTTAGACAAACTTTAGAGAGTAATTGGAAAAATCATACTCCAATCATACTCTCTCTATTTAACTTCAACTTTAATATTGGCCTTGTAAATTACAAGAATGATTTCAGTAATTTATCAAGCAACCTCCTCCCAATTCTCCGAGATATAAAAGCGTAGGGACACATAAATGCATACAAGAGCTAGCACAAAAGTTGATCAAATGGCGCAACCAAATCTCAATGAGACGAGCTCATCAAATTTTCACATAGCCATGTTCCCATGGTTTGCAATGGGACACTCCATCCCTTTCCTTCACCTCTCTAACGAGCTCGCATCAAGAGGCCATAGAATCTCTTTCTTGCTGCCCAAAAAAGCTCAAATTCAGCTTCAACATCTCAACCTCCACCCCCACCTCATCGCCTTTTGTTCAGTCACTGTTCCTCACATTGAAGGCCTCCCTGAGGGCACTGAGACTGCCTCTGACATCCCAATATCTTTGACCCCCTTGCTAGCGGCTGCCATGGACCGCACTCGTCAGCAAATACAAGGCTTCCTAGTAAGTTGTGGTGTCAATGATCGTAAAGTCGATATGATTTTCTATGACTTCGCTCATTGGGTACCAGAAATTACAAGAGGGCTTGGAATTAAGTGCGTTAACTACGGCGTTGCTTGTGCTGCGATAACTGCGATGGCTATTGTGCCAGCACGAAACGTGCCCAAAGATAGGCCTGTGACTGAGGAAGATCTACGGGACCCACCTCCTGGGTACCCATCATCGACTGTGGTAATGCTTCCTGGTCGCGAAGTCCAGTCCTTGATGTTCATTACGATGCCGTATGGAGATGGGATCACTTTTTATGAGCGGCTCATGACCGCTAAGAAAGGATGTGACGCGATTTGCATCAGAACATGCAGAGAAGTGGAAGGTGTTTTTTGCGATTACCTGGAAGCACAGTATAAAAAGCCTGTGCTTTTAACTGGCCCTGTTTTGGGCGCGATGGACTCTAATAATAAGAACAAGAAGAAGAGTGAACAATTAGAAGACATCTGGGCTAATTGGTTTTCTGGGTTTGAAACAGAATCTGTGGTGTTTTGTGGATTTGGAAGCCAGTGGGTGCTTGAAAAGGACCAATTTCAAGAGCTTGTGTTAGGATTTGAGCTAACTGGGCTGCCATTTTTTGTAGCTCTAAAACCACCCGTGGGTTGTGCTACGATTGAAGAGGCATTGCCACAAGGGTTTGAAGAGAGAGTTAAAGGGAGAGGGGTGGTGTTTGGTGGTTGGGTGCAGCAGACATTGATTTTGAGCCACCCATCAGTTGGGTGCTTTGTGAGCCATTGTGGCTTTGGGGCATTGTGGGAGTCTTTGGTGAGTAACAATCAGATTGTGCTGGTTCCACACGGTGCTGACCATATATTAAACACCAAGATACTGGTTAAAGATCTCAAAGTTGCTGTGGAGGTAGAGAGAGAAGAAAATGGATGGTTTTCGAAAGAGAGCTTGAGCAAAGCCATTACAACCGTTATGGCTAAGGACAATGAAGTGGGTGTTATGGTGAAGAAGAACCATGCAAAGTGGAGGGAAACACTATCAACTCCCGGGTTTATGGATGGCTATATTGATAGGTTTGTTCAGAAGCTGAAAGAGCTTGTAAGTTAATTTTTAACTAGTCTCATTGTTGCTTCCTTCCTCCTTGTATTGAGTTGTCTTATATTTTAGTGTGTTCAATTTAACTAATATTGTTGGATGGAGCTCAATTTGATACATGGTCAATGATCTTTCAATCTGAACGCAAAATATTGAAGGTCAGATCACATCTTGAAGGTCACACAAGTGATTCATTTCGTTTTTAAGAAAGTGGGATTTGTACTTGTGCACCACATATATGAATCTTTTTTGGTTAAACCCCAACCACACATATATATGATCGTTCTAGTTATCTAAGAATGAGTACTCTAGTTATCCATTAGAGGTTTTGTGAAAATAATATAAAACTTAAGTGATGTTCGTGTAATTTTTGAAACCTGAAGAGGTTTTGTGAAAACACTCAAGGGGTGTTAGTGTAAATAATTCTTATCCATCTCTTAGTTTCATTGCAGTTATATGTAATTAGACTGTTTCCATTTCGTTCATGTTGTGTAAGAATGATCATTAAATACCAAAAAATTGAACATTTCATAACATTAGATTGCATTCAAGGATGATCCAGGATCCCTTTTCTTTTCTTTTTATTTTTTTATTTTTATTTTTATAGAATACTCCTAGAAATTTCTCCAAGTTCGAGTATTATTTATTTAATGCAGGACCATGAAAAATAGGATATTTTCATGTGATGAAAAAGACTAATTAAGTTACCCTTCAATGATTTTCATGAGATCGAGCAATGGGTATATGCCGGACCACATAGGTCCAAGAGTCTAGTTATCCACGTGCTCAAGTGTCACACAAAGTAAGGGAAATAGTTGTCGTTCTACTTAGATTCTCTCCTAGACTTCGATTTACAATACAAACAAACAAAGTTCACAACTATTAACCAAGGTATGCAACAATCTCACAATTTAAGCATGCATGTTGCTTTAAGTTCATAGCGGGTTCTAGTCAGTCCTATATGTTGAAATATCAAGGGACTTAACATGGGTTTATAAGAAGTTAGATTACTCCCTCGTTACTAATTAATTTTGAGCTAGAACCTTAATTTTTTTAATGGGATGAAAGCCTGTTATTCACGTATATTGGGGTGAAGAGAAAGCGCACCCTCTACTTTATAGCACGTGATCAATCTGTATAAACAAAAGTCATGGGCCACATTTGCCTACAGGATAGAGGGTGAGTGATGGAAGTTGATAGCTCTTAACCACATTAACCACATATTGTTATGAGGACAAGATATAGAGAGTGAGTGGTGGTAGTTGATAGCTCTTAAACACATATTGTTCTGGCACACTTTTGGATGACCTGATCTTAAACGTTAAGCTACTCTTAAAAAGCTCAAGGTTGTTTTGTTAAGTAGAAACGGAAGAAAATGCATGGGCGTTTTTCAAAGGAGAGCTTGGAAAAAGCTTATATTAAAGCTGTGACAGATTAAACAGTGAGATATTATTACGTTGAAGCATAAACATATTATCTATCAAATGCTATAATTTGAGACAATATTTAGTCACATTATGCCAACATCGGAATTATGCGAACATCGGAACATATTACATGATGTTATGGTCACATAGAAAAATTTCTCCTAGGTTTATGAGTCACAATTATTTCAATTATTGCATGTATGTGTCTGAGTCATGAGAGGGAGCACAAAATTATAGCCACATGCATATTATACGTTCTTTGAGATCTTGGATCAAACGAGAAGAAATACAGGCATACAAGAGCTAGCACAAAAGTTAATCAAATGGCGCAGCCCAATCAGAGCTCAAAGAATTTTCACATAGCCTTGTTCCCATGGTTTGCAATGGGACACATCACCCCTTTCCTCCACCTCTCTAACGAGCTCCTCGCCAGAGGCCATAGGATCTCTTCCTTAGTGCCCAAAAAAGCTCGAACTTGAGCTTCAACATCTCAATCTCCACCCAAATCTCATTACCTTCCATACAATCACTGTTCCTCACGTTGAAGGCCTCCCTGAGGGCACTGAGATTGCCTCCGATATCCCAACATCCATGTTGCTCTCTATTTCCATGGACCTCACCCGTGACCAAATCCAATGGTTCCTAAAAAAGCAGTGTTGTTGACTAGTGTTTTCAAAGGCATGCTTAAGCATGCGTCGGAGCGAGGCAGAGGGAAATCGCCTTAGGCATACAACTGTTTAGCTTATTGCACGGTTAGCGTAACGAGGCGTGGTGAGGCGTGGCAAGGCGTGCGTGGCGAGGCGCAGTGAGGTGCAAAGAAGCGCCTCTGTCTGCAAGCCAGGCGCGAGGAAGAAGACGATCTGGCTTGAAATGTTTTTGTTAGGGTTTGTTTTAATCAAACAGCGTCGTTTCATCTAGCTAGGTGTTTTTTTTAACTGAGGTGACTTAAATGCACGTTTTGGTTTATATTTTTCAAACAAACACCATGCCTTTTAAGCCCCCATTGAAACAAATTCATAATGCGATAATCTTCATCAATTTTAATTCTCTCCATAACTTGAAGCGTCACTCTCTTTCAGTATGCAATTCTCTTTGTACAAGATTCACATATATATATATATATATTTTCCAAACAACACAATATCCATAAAAATTCACTAAAAATAACACTCAAGTCCACATATAAATTGCGAAAATCATAGCATTTTATGTTTCATGATGAGGAGTGCGATACATGAATTGAGTTTTTCTTTTGATGTTGAATAAGTATTTTATGTTTTGAGATTGATTATTATGCTTGATGACATTTAGTACTTATATTTTTTAGAGAATATTCTAGCTTAATAAGAATTAGTAGTACAGTTAATCTATATTGTATTATTTATATCTTTTTTATTAAAATAAATTAATGTTCGCAAGGCTTACGCCTCAATGCTTTAAGGCTTACACCTCGCATAGCAGACTAAAAACGCCTCGCCTCTACGCCTTGCCTTTTAAAACATTAGTAGAGAGAATAAAATGGATGGTTTTCAAAGGAGAACTTGAGCAAAGCCGTTACAACTGTTATGGATAGACAATGAGGTGGGTGTTATGGTGAAGAAGAACCATGCAAAGTGGAGGAAAATCCTATCCGACCCAGGGCTTAAGAGTGGCTATATTGATAAGCTTGTCCAGGATCTGACTGTAATAATGGGAAATAACTTTCGCTCATTGCACCAAGAAAAAGCTTTGTATTGTTGTTATATGTGCTACAATACAATAAGGGAATAAAAGGTGATTTTCAGTACTGTTAATAGTGCTGATATGTTAATGTTTGGGTTCTAACCATAACATTTCTAATTTTCATCTATGTAGCTCAAGAGATTAAGAACACCAATTTTTTTGTTTTAATTGAGTGGTCAAATAGATTCGGATTCAAGTAATTGAAATACAATACGAGGTGAACTCTACAAGAGTGTCTCTCAAATAAACTTATTTGATGGTGGTGATTAGAGGTGAGCATTTGAACAGAGTAGTATATTCTTCATTGAAGATTTTTGCGATATTTCATAATCAAAATTAACAACAAAAGAATATATCAACGGTAAATTGTATCTTTATTCACTATTATGTATCTCAGAGTCAATGTATTGTGGGAAATAAACATATAAATTTTATTATATATATTATCCAAATAGCTAGATGAGAGTGGATCCAAAGTTGTAAATGTTGATTCACCTTATGGAATTAAAGTTTGTGGGAGAAATCCAGTAAAAACTTCCAGGACATTTTTGGATCATATGTTTGTTTGATTGGGCATATGATGATCAGTCTTGTCTGAGACTATTTTGAATAATATATTTATCCCAAAAACATCTTAAATACCTTATATTACATATTTTTTTAAAGAAAAACTTATTGTTAAGTGTTCGTAACAAAACCACATAATTCGCAGGTCCAACTATAACTATGAGAAAATGAATGAAAGAATAGTGTCCAAATGTGCTAATTACAGGGAGATTAGCTCCTCAAGGAGAATCAAAACTCCAAAAGGAACTTGCAGAAAAGTTTAGACCTACCAAGCCAATAACTATTAATTTCATTTTCAACGACTCGATAAAATTTTCACATCTAAATTCCGCAACGGCACAAAACTTTGCCACGAGGTAAGCAAATCCAAGCTGCGAAATGATCAAATCAATGAAAAGGCTGCTTGCTCATTAGTATCAACTCTATAAGCGAACAGAGGCACAGGGTCTCGAATTTACAGTGAAAAGAAACATCCTTGTCAGGATCCATATGAACCAGTACACCATCTCTGAAAATAAAGTTTGAATCAAGCCTGAGATGAGCATTCGAGGAAGCATTTTCTTTTGTTGGGGTGCTCTCGCTGATGGTGTGGCATCTGCATTCCACTGGCAAAAGACTTTTATTTCCTGAAGTTTTGCAATGGCATGTAATTGTTTCCGGCCATTCAAACCTCTCATTATTTCCGTCTCTCATTTTATCATCCAATAAGTTGCTGGAACCTCCAGAAACATTCATTCTTCTAACTGCTGCAAGAAGATCCACAGACACTGATGCAACAATATCATGAACATCCTCTGCAGTCCATAGGCTCCTATTTGATCCCCATTTGTGAATAAGAATTTTCTGTGTCAAACTGCGGAGGGTATCTAGACATGTAGGGCAACAACGATACAAGCATAGAACCCCAGACTCGCTAGAGAGACTTGTTTTGCTCAAGATTTCAACATCCATAATATGCTTATCAGCATCACACTTGACATCATTCTGTCCAATACCAGCATCCACTGAGGACAAACCATTAAGCTCATTGCAGATGGTACTAGAACTACAGAGCTTAACGCAGCCAAATTCTTCACAGGTACAACCATCCTCAGAAATGACAACAGATTCAGCGCATTCAAATCCATTTGAATGTTTCAAGGATCCAGAATCGCCATTCCCAACTACATGGTTCTTGTCCTTTTCTGGCTCATGTGGTTTAGGGCTTGTCCCATTTTGGTCATTCAAAATTCCGTCTGAATCAAGAAGAGATTTATCCAGAGTAGAGTTCATTACGACGATTTTCTGGCCAGACAAATCAGAAATTTCAAGTCTACCCTCAGAATTAGGATGACTCAAATCACCATATTCTTCATTTAAGTCAACACTACCAACTTTTTCATTATCAAATCCTTGGGGGTCAATTTCTGGCACTTTAAGCCCATCGGAGCATTTGCTAGTACCATTTGGCTTGGGTTCCTCACTTTGAACTTGATCGTCCGCATGGTGATCATCTGGGGGTCTCACATCGGTTAGCTTAGCATTTTCCATTTTCATTGGAGCATCCACCTCTAAACTGAAATGGGAGCAATCATTGTTAGTTAACAACCCATGAAAAGCAAAATTAAAATAAGTAAATAAATAAATAATTCCACAACCACACTAATGGCAGTATAAGCATTACCTGTGCAGTGTGTAAGCCCAGCTATTAACCATGTCTTCCAGATAGGCCACTTGCGATAAAAGGCGAACATATTGATATCTATCTTTCCCACCCTGGATCTTTGCATTGATCTGTAAAACTAGAAGCTCAAGAACCTTCCGTATCTCAAAGGAGACTTCTCTGAGTGATGTGTAGACACCTCTGTATGCCGACAAACCGACAGCAATCAGGCCTCTAACTAGAACAAAATTTTCTTTGCTTTTAATGTTACTGGAGCTACAACCAACAGCTACCTTTTCAATTGAGTTATTAGGACGAGCTATACAAGAATTGAATGGCCAGCCCTTCCAAGGTCCACTTATGTCAGCAGAGGGACCTTCTTTGAGTTTTGAAGTAAACCAACAAAGCTCAGCAAAATGAGGATATCGCAGAATCTGATATCCAAATGAAGATATTGCTAGCAGCAAGCTTGATTTCCCTTTCACTGTTCTATTAGGTGGTGGATGAGCTTTAAGAAGAGACTCATCAGGACCCTGTTTTACACTGTTGTTTGCATCAGCTGATCCATGATCTAGACTGTGATTAACCATCTCTGATTGACCTTCTAATGTACCAAAAGTTTTATAATCCTGGCAAGAGCTTGTATGGATGTGGGACGTTTGATGAATTAACAGAACAACCTGTTGAACTATATCTCTTAATAACTCTTCTGCAGATAGATTGATCACCAAATCATGGTTGAAATCTCCATTGACCTGCACTGAAAATCGGGGAACTGTATGCTTCACAGGAATTGACTGATGGTCATTTGATATATCACTCTTGAAGAACTGCCTTATTCTAACTGGAAGTACTGGATCTGCAACTTCCGATGTAGCCTGTTGAAAAATAAAAAGCATTACAAGCTAATATGGACATACATTCCATATTTTTAATATAAAAAGAAATTAAGATTGACATTTAATCTATTTATTTAATACAAAACAGAAATATCATCAAGCAATAGTTTGCATCAGTACAAATGAAGGCAATAAAATAAGCGAAAAATAGCCAGGAGACGGACGCTTTAAGCAATGTACATTAAAATTTTCCATGCTTTTATCTTGTGACAGTAAATTGTTATTATTTTTTGGAAGACAGTTATTATAGACTGTAGCTTCTTTCTCCTCTTCCCATTCCCAAAAATATCCCAAGAGGGACCATTTCATCACAAAATGCCCCCAAAATGTTTTGTTCCAATTTTCTATTATTTGAAAAAAAAAAAAAAAAAAAGAGAGATTGCTCCTATAAAATGGTGAAAATATGGTTGACAAGAAGTTACTAAGAACTTACTATCAGGGTTAAGGAAAAAAAGAGAAGCAGAGCATCCATCCCTGTTTCAATAGAACCATAAAATAATGTGGTTCTTATATAGATTCGTACTCAGATGTTTCCAGGAAAAACTAGCTGTGTTTTCCCATCTGACTGACTTGTCAGCTACCACTTCATCCAAATGCCATTTTTGAGCAACAAGTGAAGCAACTCGCCAAATCAAACTCACAGCCACATAAACTTGTCTATTTATTTATTTTGGTTATACAAGGGCAAAAGCCCAAAAGAAGAGAAAGGGAAAGCACACACACGAACACACAACGCAAAATTAAACTAGGCAAACCCTAGAACTGGTAACACTTTAACATCTTGAAAGAGCAGCTCTTAAAGGCCTGAATAGGCCTGATTAGACAACTGCAACCCAGTTGGTGTAGTACATATAAATTAGCCAAAAATCACAGAAGCTAGCTTCTGTACAGAAATCTCACACTCTATCTATCAAGTCTCTTCACATAAATAATATTTCATTTCGAATTAAAGATGAAATTCAATGCTGACCTTTTAAGCAAGACTTTTCAATTGGCCATCATCCAGAGAGGACTTTAAAATACATATATAAACAGTGGAAAATTGAAACCTTGAGCTTTTAGCGTGAAATAAATTATGAGAAAGATCCAAATATAAAATAGCCATAAGATTTGCAACTGTATTCTTTAGGACATAAGATATCAAAAGGATTAAGATTATTAGGATTAAAGCACGCCTTTGCCAGCAAAAAAGTGGCAGAGTCAAAACCCTGAAAGCAGCTACATGCTACATCACAACTAAAGCTGTGATTAAAAGATATTTAAGAAAAACAAACAAACAAAAGAAAAAGGGGAAAAAAAAGCCTACCAGGATCATCAAGGATGTAGAGACACATATAGATTCCACCTGCTCAACAAATAAGTTCCAGGCATGTGAAGCGCTACATGCAACACCAGGGCACTCGCCCATGTCTTCTGATTTGCATTGCTGTGAAGTGGACCCACTTCCCTCTTCAACAGCTTGACTGTGTACAAAATACGACTTTTCATTTTCAGGAAGTTGATGGTCTGATAAATCAGAATCACTCTCCTCTGTCACTTGAAGAGGTGTCTCCACAGCCCACAAGTCAATTCTTGGCATGAAAACTACACATGGCCCAACACTGGCACATTTCACTGCAATAGAAAATAAAAACTGCTCTTAATATTTAAAATTTAATTGTATTTAACTACTGTTTAACTGTAAACTTCAACTGGATTTATATTTCTTTCTCACATGTATCACCACATCATTTCCTAGTTTTTCCTATGGCTTTTACCTACACTCAACTCGAAATATTTCATCAAGATAAGAACATCTCAAATCATTGTTGTGTCGGTGACATATTCAATGAATTGGTTGCTATACCACAACTGTATTAAATTGAAAGGAAAAAAGAATATTACCAGGTTCAATGTCTGTTTTGACAAGTCATGATGGTGCCTTTAGCAGTACAAATTATCTACTGCTTATATTATTAAACTCAGGAGTGGTGTTGGTAAATGTTAGAAGATATAAGGGTAAATCTACATTTTGTTATTCAAACATAGGAGAAATCAAGAAGTTGGAAATACACAGCTTGCTAATCTAGGAACCTTCATTACTGGTGGGGCAAAGCTGCATCACATTTGAAAACTTTTGTCCAATGTAGCCGTATGAAGTGCATGGACAGGAGAAGTAATGAATGGAAAAAGTATGCGGCATCATACATGAAAAGAAGCATCCATGTACGACTATGCTTTCCAGACATGGTCATCTTCCCACAGGCCCACACTGAACTTCTAAATCACTTCAGCTAGACCAACACCTCAAATATTGAGGGATCTTATGATACATTAGGCCAAAAACTACCTAGCATCAAAGAATTAGTGGAAATGTTGGAAAAACTGTCTAGGACACGTAGAAATGCATTTAAAAGATAGGCAGATGATCCTGGAACAGTAATCTCCCTTCCAAGGATAAAAGACAAAAAATGAATCACTGAAAGTTCAAACCATGAACATTTCAAGTCAATTAAATATTGTCATACTATTCCAGCTTGGTAAGAGAACTCAGAGTAGCACAACTATTGAGCTTCAAGCATTATAATGCGATATGCTACCAACACCATGTAGCTTAAATTATCTATGCTAACAACAAAGAAACAATATAAAATACCAGATAACCAAGAGGAACATACTTAATATCTGTGTTATCCCTTGCACCATATCTCCATGCCCTTCTTGTAAAACTGTAGCCAAATCAACCTTCTGAACTTCTACATTCCCAACAAAACAGTGAAGAAGGCAAGAAGCAAGATGCCTTTGGCCAGATCTGGGACTTCCAGCAATCAATATTCGAAATCCTGATTTGTTTGTTGAGGCAACTGATATGTTTTGCAACAAACTAGGGCGTGCACCACCTTGGTGTTTAACTGAAGAAAACTTCAAAATGTTGTCATCGTCATCATCACTAAAAGCATCAGAATTAGCAAAAGTATCATCTCCAAGTAAAATGCCAGTGTGCAGAAGCTTTCTCTCTATGTCCTTCACAACATCTGCTTCCTGAAGTAAGATATCAATATGGGACCACCAACGATCACTGGACATCTTCTTCTTATTCAAAGCCGAAACCATCACACTTTTAATCATTCTTGCAGCTTTCCTGAGAGGAGCCGGCAACCAGAGCCGTTCATCAAGATATAGGGAAACAAGCATAGTAGATAATGGTTGTAGCAGACATGGAATAAGGTGTGTAGGAAGAGGAGAGCATACAACATCATTAGCAGCTATTCCTGCTTCTCTACGAGAGCAGGGAGGCGGAGAACATGTCAGAGCCTCCAACCAGTCCCTGTCCTCCACTGCAAAGGCAGGAAGAGGGAGGCGTTTATGGTCAGAAGCTTTCTTTCCAGCAGCAGACAAAACTTCTTGCAGAGGGAAATTCCTCTTCAAGGACATGATGGCTGCTTGAGTACAAAGTGCTTGCAGATCTGCACCAGCAAATCCAGCAGTTCTTCTTGCAACCAATTTGAGAATGGATCCAGCAACTGGTTTTGGCCACTTTCGAGTGTGTAGCGAAAGAATGGCAGCTCTGTCCTCAACTGACGGCAGTGGAAAATAGATTTCCCTATCAAATCTTCCAGGCCGCCTTAATGCTGGATCAACAGCATCAGGACGATTTGTAGCACCAATAACTACAACAGAACCTCGAGATTTCAGACCGTCCATTAAAGCAAGCAGCGTTGACACAACCGAACTATGTGTCTGATCTTGTTGCCTTGTCCGGCAAGGTGCCAACCCATCTATCTCGTCAAAGAATATTATAGAAGGCTGACATCTCTCAGCAACCTGAAACAAGAGTCTTAGCTGGCGCTCAGCATCACCAACGTATTTTCCTAGACAATCTGCACCTTTGCGAGCAAAATATGCTATCCGTTTATCACCACGCGCACACGCACCTATTAATGCCCGGACAACAAGAGTTTTACCTGTTCCAGGATACCCATGCAAAAGAACACCTCTAGGAGGTGTGAGACCAAGACTATCAAAGAACTCTGGATATAAAAGAGGCAATATGACAACTTCCTTCATACATCGAATGACATCTTGAAGACCTGCAACAGATTCCCAACCCTGAAATAGTTTTCCACTCTCAGAGTTGGAGCCTCCAATGTACACGGGTGCAATTCTTACCAAATCCCGATGAAGCCTCTTGCTTTCACGTTTCAAAAACTCTTCATCCTCACCACAATTCTCCAACCATTTTTCTTCTGCCTCAATATCCTTCCGCCAAGCATCATTTGAAAGTTTCCTTATTTCCATCTTCATTTTCTTAGCCTTCAATTTCTTTATACGGGCTAAATATTGATTCCCCATAGGTTGGAAGAGATTCCGATGATCAGTGCAGGCGATCAGAAATTTTCGATGATCAAATACGCAACCATAAGCTCGTGCACAAGGCTGCAAAACACAGAATGCCATAAGCCGTAAAATATATGTAATTGGAATAAATATTATGTTTACGTGTGTGTGGGTTGTCTGTTGACAACAAACCAGGTATAGCACATAAATTCGTATTATAAATTGATAATTTTCCTAATATGAGAGCTAAATAACAAACCAAGTGGTAAGTTCGTGGACACCGATCAACACGGCACCCAATTGTGGCTCCTGGCCTTCCACAGCGGGTGCATTTTAATGCTCTCCCTCTGCATAGGGCAGCCCGTACATTCTTTAAGCATCCTAAACCAGCAAAATAAACCTGCAAACATATATCACATGTATGGAGATTTATTGGAACATGAGTTGACTGAAATAGCTAAACACAAATGAAAAATGCAGATTCTAACACACAGTAGCAGATCTATCAAGCAGGTTAAAGTTCAAAATATAAATAAATAAATAATTGCACGTATAGACAAAAGTTTTTGATGATCAAGCAAAAAAGATTGTTGCTTACTTCCTAATTACGTGTTCCATCACAGGGCAAGACAGAGATGGTAAAATGTAGATCCCTAATAATCTGATAAAAGCACAGCATCAGTTAACATTCATGCAAAGAAAAGAATCTTCTAGATCACCAAGAGCAGAGAGCTAACAAACCCAGATTAACCAGCCACTATTTTCAACAGAATAAGTTAAGAGAAGGCTACTGCAAAAAAGCTACAAATCAAAGAACTTAACTTAGAGTAATAGAGTGGGGAAATTTTTTTGACTGTAATTTCAGGAAGATAATTGGGATTATCCAAATATAAACCGAGGGTCAGTGTCTTTAAAACTTCAAAATAATATTTAACTAAGGACAATCCAGCCTGTAGAGGTTACTAGAAGTTATGTTAGAAGCAAATGGGTGACCATATAGCTTCCTAGTGCAGTATGCAAACTCTTCTTCATTGGAAGGCTCTCGCCTTTGATATACTTATCATGCAAATAAGGTCCAATACTTTAAGACCGATCACTCAGCCGAATACCATGTCTTAAAACTCTTTATAATGATAACTCAAAACTCATGTTGATGAGGTGTTAACTTTTCTAGCATAATCCTCATATGGCATTACAGATATACCATAGGTTGATGTCATTGTCGTAATACAGTAAAAAAAACATTAAATGCAATGGTGTTGTTATAATTAAAGCATCTATGAAAACATAATGTTAAGATGTGACCAAGAAGAAGATAGCATGGAAAAGTGGAATTGATCCATACAGGGCCAACTTTAAAGTTTATCTTCCGTGATACCATTCAGGGACAACTTTTTGGTGGAAGGAGCACTAAAAATTTTGCAACCAAAACAATAATCTTGAATTGTTAAAAGATGAGATTATCCTGTTCGTAATCTCATTACCAACCTCAGAAGCCAACCAGTACTGATAGCAAGTGGTACCAACATGTTCATAAAGCTTGAGATCTTAAAATCTAAAATACAGATAGTACCATGATGTAAAGCACAAAATGTTTAAAAGTCAATCGAGAAACCACACCTCTGGACTCCACACAGCACAGTGTTGATGGACCCATATTCCAGCAATACCATAACGATCATTTATAGGACCCAAGAGACGTCCAAGCCAGCCAGGTTCATCACCAAAGCCATCCCATATGTTATAGTTAGGTTCCTCAGAGGCTGAAGAGCCACTATATGCCTCATTCTCGCTCTCACCTGTCTCCTGAACTAATTTTTTTGGAGGCATACCATCAGTCCCTCCCCCGCACAAACCACACCGTCTACCCTCCTTAATGCGTGGCTTGCCAAGTGTATCGCATTTCATACCTTTCAACTTATCCACCTTCACATTGTTCACTTCTATTGCAAGATTTTCATCAAGCTTGGCCAAATCCGAATCATTCCCTTCATGACAGCCTGCAACTTCCACTTCATTTCTTGAAACTCCAACAGCTTCTGACATGGCATTACTTTGATTTTCTCCTTCAATCACGCACCCTAATTGTTCCACCTGATTACCATTATTTTCTTCTTGAACCGCACACACTGATTGCTCCACCTGTTCATCAGCATGTTCCATGGTCTCCACATTGTCCATAATTTCCACATTCTCATTGCCAATGCACCCCTTCTCTAATTGTAAATTCTCCCCTGCCTCAATTATTTTTGTGGAATCACCCTTCACAGTTTCCCCTTGAACCCCACCATCAAGTTCGCTATCCAATTGCAGAGAAACATCTTCATCCTTCCTCATCACTTCCACTTCTTCCTCCACAAGTTCATCTTTGATCACAGGCAACTCATTCTCTTTCTTTTCATGCTCTAAACTATTTGTTGCTCTAATCCTCCCTGGTCTATTCGATTTGACAATCCTAGGCCTCCCACCTTCCAATCCCCCATTCTTATCATTTGATTCAGTGCTCACCATATTCTCTTCACTTCTGCCTCCACCCGTCTCTTCAAAAAGCTTCCTTTTTCCTTTTACCACTGAACCCGCATTTCTACCCCTTGATCTCAACCTCGATCTCCAACTTCCCGGCGTGTCGAAATCCTCCTCCTTCACACTCTTCTCAGCACTCAATATTACATTCTTCTCAATCCTCTGCCGCTTCTTTGGTGGTGCAGGAGAGACATCGAGCATAACTGGGGCCCGCCGAGCCCTGGAGCTCCGGCGCAGCTCCAGTTCACCACTCCCGGAGCTCCCTGGCCCCGGCCCCGCCCCACCATTACCCCCAATCACTTCAACATGGTTTCTCTTATACTCCTTCTCACATATAGCATCAAGCCTCTTGTGCTTCTTCCGAGGCCGAGGCCCCGACCGATTAGAAGCCTTACTTTGCTTTGACGATAATCGCATGACAAGAAGCACACAAGAATCCTATACAAATTTCTCTATGCGAGCCTATGTGTGTGCAGGTGTGATTATATGCAAAAATAACCTGAGGCTTTGGGCAAATGGGTAGTGAGGGATCGCTTTCTTTGTCCAATTGGGCGCCCGATTCAGCTCAGATTCATGAAAGAGAACCTGTATTGAAGCAGAGCTGAAGGACTCACAGGGTCATAGCTGAGTCGATCGGTTCCCCATGGAAAAACAAAAAAGGAGAAATTCAAGAAAGAAATAGAAACCCTAGAAATGAATATGGGGAAGCATATTTAAGCTTCTTTCAGCTGTTGAGATTTTGGGTTTGCTCCGTGAAGATTGGGTCTTCTGGGTTTGGTTTTGGAGACTCTGTCCCCTCTGAAGCTCTCTCCTTTTTCTATCCCTCTGAAATTTCTCTGTTTGCTGTTAAAGTTATAGAGAGACTAGGGCGAGAGGAGAAGAGCTCCACATTGTTTTCATTTATTTTTATTTTTTTTTAACTTATCCCAAGCGCACTCATAGCGCGTGCAGTCAAACTCTGATAATCAAGATAGATGAGATTTTTTTTTATATGAATAGTATAAACTGCTCTAAATTAATTAATTTATAAAGAAGACGATTCAAACTTAAGTCCAACGGGGTGAAATCACTGTTCTTACAATTGGCTTAACACACATTTGGGAGTCTTTTTAAATCAGTGAAGCACATGCAACACATAGTTTGATTTTCATTAGGGCATGGATTTGGGGAATTTGGGAATTTGGTAGGATTTAAATTGGTTGGTTTTTTGGAAGGTTGAGTGCACGCGCGTGGGGAAGGCGTGGGGGTGCATTATCTGAAGAGTGCAATTTGGCTATTTTGCTCCAAGTTTTATTTTGGTGCTTGTTGTTGCCGCCAAATGTGTTGGTTTCTAATTTATTTTTTCCAAAACACAAAGGGATGGGAGGGTGGTGGGTTTTGGAATAAGCATATTGGGGTTTCAATTCAAAGAAGGGATCACAACGGCTCTTTTTTAGTGCCCAAATCTTGCATGGGAGATGATGCTTTCATGTGGGGCTTTACTTTGTGTTGGCATGGCTGCACTTGTAGGAAATAGAGATTCACCCTTTGTAACTTTTATTTGGTAAATAATAATAAAAAAAATTCGGATATATCTTGAGCCAAAATCTTGTTCAGATAACTCTGAAATAACACTAAAATCATGAACTTTTTTTTATATCAAAACACCAAATATGTGAACTTTTCCTTGTTTTTTCAACGTATGTAATATTGGGTTTGTGTCTAAATTAATGCCTGAAAAACAGCTTAGTCTGAAGATTTGGCATAATATTAGCACATAAAACATGAAGAAAGAATCCAAACTCAAGATCACCAAGACCAAATATGATCTTCTATTGATATTTTGATAATAATGGTTTAAGCATGTGATTTTAAGATTTAGCATTTAGCATTTAAGAGTTAGGGTTTATATCACATTATGATGACATTGTTTCGACCTAAAGCAGAAAATTACCCTGGTATTTAATTCCAACATATAAAAACCTGGGGAAAAAAAAAACTAAAAGAAGTAAAAATTTGGGTGAGTAGAAGTGGGCTGAGATGGCTCATTACACAACTAAACCTAAAACAAAATTAAAGCCTCAATAGGATGGAGGCAAATTCCTTGGTATAGTAACAAGAGATGCGACCGTCCTGGATGAAGTCTCCTCAGAGTTTCATATCACCACAAAATCAAGCCAAAGTCTTATCTCCAAGGGTAGAGCAGTCAGCTGAGAAATAAAGAGAAAGACTACAAGGGCTACAGCAGTCAGCTGAGACTTTAGAATTAATAGCCAAAAAGGTCTCAGATATGACTTCCTGGATGATTGATACATGAGGTTTTCCGTACATTTGGTATGAAAGAGAGAGAGAGAGAGAGAGAGAGAGAGAGTGTGTGCCTTGAGCTGAAGAGCTGAAATATTTTGTTTCTTACAGCTAAGTTAACAATTTTTTAATAAATCCAACTAGAATCAGCTACCTTATTCTGTTCTTGAATAGAAATTCAACCTTCTCAGGAGAATCAGAATTCCTCCTTGCGGTAATTTGTATAAGTGCACCATCCGCAAGCATGTGTTGCACTACCCTTGCTATGTTCTTTGAGTCATCAAATCCAAGATGGTGACTTCCCAACAATGGTAAATGAAGCTCCTTCATCATTGTCATCATTCCTGTTGCCTGCAATCCATAACGAAACAAATATCTTAATTTTGTGTTAGAATTTATAGTTCGGTATTTGGATCTGAAGTTTTGGTGTAAACTTGTTAATGAGAATTTTATGTTAATAAAGTCCACATGTGAATTTGGCTTGATTTCAAATACTCAAAAGGAAAAAGTGTTATTTCGAATTACTCTATAAATCACTTCAATATAGCGTTCTCTTCGCAATCCAAAACAAAAACAAAAACAAAAAGCTTTCTTTTATGTTTTTTAACATTTAGCAAAAACAGTTTAGACTAGGTAAGCAAATCTGAATCCCTCATTTTAATCCACGTATCCAAATGCAATCTAAAAGAATTCAACACAGAGAAACAGCCTAATAAATCATGAAAAGTAGAGGTGCACTCTGGTCCAGCCCAAAGAATAACCTGAATTAACCTGACAAAGAGTTTGTTGGATGTTTGGCATCAGATTGTGGATCTAAGTTGATGCAAGCCTATTTGATGTATCATTTAATTTCATAGGATTATGCTTGATCATGCTGTTAACTGAAAATACATGATTTGGTAAAGCACTGGAACTGACAGATTTGGTCAAGGCTGTATCTGATACATGGTGGAGATTACCTTGTATTTCATACCAGTTAACCATAACCATAAGGAATACCTTATGTTCAAACAAACGGGAAACTTAAGATAATAAGCCATACAATCCAGAATGCATTTGTAGCATGCATCAATGACGAAGATGTTTAACATTGAATTGAACCTGTTGTTTCATTGAAGTTTGGAACCATTGAGTTCTACTCTGATTCTTTGAACTTTTAGGTTTATTCATATTTAACATCATCAGACCAACCGCATCCAACATCACGTCAATTGCACCAGAAGAGAGTAGATTACCAACATATTTTGGTCAAACCATTCATTCTTAGTTCCATAATTGGCATATCATGAGCAAAAGGCAGGTGATGTTTTCTTAAGCATTAAAGAATAAATAGTTTGAACTTTACCCTCCTCTTGTAAAAATTTAGATAGACATCTTTGAGATTGATCCATTCCATAAAATATGACGGAAGCTTCATCCTTGACACTTTGCATTGCTCAGGAACTTTTGTTTTCAAATCCCAGTTTCCACTGATACAAGTTTAATAATACATCAGCAAAATCCAGAAGTTGGTGATGCTTCACCTCAATTGAATATCGTAAGAGAATATTTTGTCAGCATTTTTTAAGCAGATATCACGGAGTAATTAAGCGATGACTTTTGACTAAAACTTGAAGGTATTTACATCCAGTGGTTCCACTATGAAGTTTACCGGAAAACAATAATTTTATCCTGAATAGTGAGACTAGTGAAGTGTTATTAGCATCATTTACAGTTTGAAGCAAAAGCAGAAAGTGGAAAGGTTTGATATCACAGGACTAGTGAAGTGTTAGGCCAAATATTCATTCCTGAATAGTGAGACTTACCAAGTTACAAATGCTGCTCGATTAAGGCACCCACCCAACTTTTCTCCCCATAATTGATGCTGAATTAGCCAGGCTTCAAATTGTTGAAGAACATCCTTAAATGGTATAGCTGTATCATGCCAAACACTGCAAATTATATAAGTCATATTGATGTCCCACTATCAGCATAAAGAAAAAATATTACAAATGTAATTTGCTAAAATTATCACAATCTGACTTTTCTTTATTAGTATTAGAAACTAACATATGGAATAGCGTTCAATCTAACACTGCAAATTATTGTTTATAGTCAACTCTCTATCACAGAACAACTCTTGTCAATTACTATCATTGTTTCTCCAGTATAAATCAAACCACTCTCTTTGAAAGTTATTCTCTTCACTACATCCTTCTTGGCTTTTCAACCCCAACACTCATCCCAAGCAATCAGCAGTCTCCAGATCTCGAAACTTCATCTCTACGTATTTAAGGCCATCTAGAACCGCAAAATTGTTCATTCTGACTAGGTCCATTTTGGTGTCTTTCCAGTAGCAGAAGTTGTCTACTAATTTACTGATACCTTTTTTTTTTTGGGTACCAGGTCTTTCAGTTTCACATCATTCCCTTTCTAGTTTACATCAGCTGACATCAGCTCTGTAATTGCATCAGACCGGAACAATTTTCATTAGCTACTAACTACTGTGAACCACAAATTGAATGCATACACTTGACAACAAAATTCTATCATAGAAAACATATGTGATATATGACAAATAAATATCTCCGTGTAACCAAATTAAAACATTTTTGCCTTCATTTAGCGTTGCTACCCTGCTTTCTAAATTTGCTTGCATAACTCGATCTATTAGGGTCTTAAATACAAATGAAATTTATTTTTTTAATCTGCCAATAATAATGGGAAACATGTTAAGCACAAGTTCTGTGTGGTCAAATCTGAATTACTGGCATACCGATCAACTCCAAATTTGCCATACTTTCCTGCAATATATTCATTTATTCTTTTCTCACTCATCTCAGATGGCCTCACGAATCTGCAAAAGAATAATGGAAAAGTTAGACAACAAAACTAGCCAGTTCTGGATATCATACTTTTAAGATGAAATCATTTTTTTTATTAATTGAACACCATGAGAAGGCAGGAATAGTAACGGATGCCCCTTTAATTGTCTGAATGGTGCTCCTTTACAGGTACACCAGACAGAATCAGTGTTCCCTTGACAACATGACCAATACTGTTAATAGAAGCATGAAGAATGTACTAGAGTAGGTCTTGCTAATAAATGGGGAAGAAATAAGCAATTGGTGGTTTAAATCGCAGACTCTTCTGTAAAATGAATACTAGTGATCGTCATCTGTTTTGCCCTGATGTGGCTGTTAGTAGTTGCTTACTCTGATTAAGAGATGGTAAACAGTAATCGTTGTAAGAAAACATGAAGGCGCAAAAGTTCATTTTACTTTTTGTTTGACATTTTACGAAACTTTTGCAACAATAGAGATGAGAAAAATTTATAACAATAATGGTGGTGCTAGTAGTAGTAGTAGTAGTAAGCTCCAGCCTTCCAATAGAAAATAAATTATTAGCAGGAAAGGCATATTAGTAATTGCATTGCACTAAAATCCATTGAGGAGGTGCAGTAAAACCTGTGGAAAAAATCCACGACATCCATGGTATTTGCATCAATCATCAGAACAGGAAACTCAAGAATTTCAATTTTTCCCTCCAAATCAAGCACAAGAAAATAATCTAAGTTCTGAGAGCAGATGCGGTTTGACATGTAATTTGTCACTTGAAGATCTCTGGAGCAATCATGATTGAATTTCTCCAAGTGGGTAGGATCCTCCATCTTCAAAACAAAGTAACTCTAATTAGATTACAAGTGTTCACACAGTAACATGAATAGGAAAGCAGGACAAAATGATATATACACTAACAACCATTTATATATATCTACAGAGAGATGACAACATTCAAACTATAATTTCAGCAGGTCCCCAAACTCTGATTCAACTCACACAGAAAAAAGGTAAGAAATTCAAACAGCATCATAAATTATCACTCACTTTGTCTGAGGCATTCAATCAAACAGATGGAATGCAAGACAATACGCTACTGAACACCAATGCAAACACTTTCCGAAAACATCTCAACAATAAGATAACTAGACAAACTGCTGCCTACAACAAAATCATGAGTGTACTTGGATTGTGGGAAAAGAGTTTAAGGCTGTAAGGCGTTGGTGGTCTGAAGCTAGACATACCATAGTGCATTTCCCTTGCGTGTAATACAAACACATGGGCTTCCATGGTTGGCTGCTCTTTCTCGGATACGATGGGACCGAAGGAGCTGATGGGTCGTGATGGGTTTGGGAAGCAGAGAGAGAGGCAAAGGGAATGAGGAGGGAACGCATTGGAGGAGGGAGGGGGTGAGGAATGGGAAGGAAGGGTTTGAGAGTTATTGAGAAGAGTGAAGGAATCATTGGCAGAGTGGTAAGTCTGGCTCTGGCAAATGCCATGGCTGCTTTGTCTTTGTGTCTACGTCGCTCTGTGTTTCGGGTTTTGCTCAACGGCCTCTTGGCGGGTAATCGTGAAATGAAATTATGCAAGGAAAGACCAGTCAGTCAAGCGTGAACCAGTCGGTTCAAATATGAACCGATAATCCGAATAAATAAATTAATTAAAGTGTGTTTTTCCTTTATTGAGAATAAAAATAACTTAACTTTATAATTTTTTTTAAAAATAATTGTGTGAAAAAATGTAGGCCTATCCAAATTTCTTGCCAATAATTTATGCTCAAGTTAATTTTTGTAGAAGTAACTTGATTTACGCTACAACGAGCTGTTAATCTAATAGTACTTCTTTTCCTAATGTTGCAAACTTAACAAGAAGATTGCTTCTTTCTTTTTCTCTGGAGTAGCCAAGCAATGGCTGTAATAATTTTTTTTTTAATTTATCTGCATATTTTCAAGATATATCTAACTTCGTATATAAGAGAAAGGCAAATCGAACTCAAAATGAGAAAAATGTCGTTAACAGTGAAGTTGCCTCTCGATATTTATTTTTTTTACCCCAACGTTAGATATGAATACAAGGAACTTGAAGAGGGTTCGAATTCGCTACCGGAACTGCTTTCAACTACTACATATGCAAAACCATAAAACCCGGACTCTCTGTACAACACCATTCTAGGGAAGGCACATAGCAAGGAACTACAAGCATGTCAAAATAGGCAGCTCAAAGGCTGTGTGCAGACTTTCCAAATCCTGAAATCATCGATCACTCTTCATCAAGCTCAGTAAAATCCTCTATGACATCAGTCATGACAGTGTGTTCCTTCATTGCACGCAATTCATCAATTTCGACGAGTAACAACGGATCACACACCACTTTATCTGCCTGCAATAGCTTAGGGCAAGCTGACAGGAGGAAAAATGCCCAAGGGTGAAGCTAGTTCATCATGTATAAGTTCACTGCAACAGGGCATCGTGTGTTCTTTGAGCGTAAGTAATGCATGATTGACCCTTTGTCATAAACATGCTTGCATACGACACTGCATTTGGGGAAGAAATACACCAATAAAAGATTTTAAATTGGAAAGGTTAACGAAAATATGTACTATCAGCAAAGATTATGTAAGTAGAGATTCAAAACGGATCTGCACACTGAAAAGCCTAGACAAACATAGAATCAATATTCAATGCTGGAATTCCTATGCCACAACAAAATTCGGTGAAGACCATACATTCAAATTCTCCCAACAAAGAGAAAAAAAGAATTTTGAAGTAACTCATACAGCACCTGCGAACTGGATGCTGCAGTTCAGTGATAGGCTTTCCACTTAATGGGCAGGTGACATTCAGAATATTGCATTGGTTGCTGGTCATTACAATGTCCTCCTGCTCTTCACCTGGCATAGGCTCTCCTGCATGATGAACATTCTGCAGGAAAGTATAAAGAACATCGACATTTCAGAAAGAAAACGTGAACCTAGCAATACGACGAAAAGCTAAGCAAATTGATTATGCTCCAAGGACAAAGGACTGTGTCAGCTTTAAGAGATGTGAGTCGGTATAGCCCGCCCACAATTCACATTGTTGTGTGTAGGGGCAGGGGAGGGCGCAAATTTACTGATAAAACTATGCTAGACCAAAAAATATGCCTAACAAACAAAATAATATGAAGAAATAATACTTAATTCTTTGCCTAAATTTATTTACCATTGTTTTCAATCCTAATTACTTTCATATCAGCATTTACCTAGAATGCAGCAAAACCCACAAAGGTTAAGTAACCACTTACAACAGTCTAAGAACTGATGATCATTAGCTACAGGAGGACTTAATCAGAAAAATACTTGCTCAGTTTCACGAAAGTGTATAACCTTTGAACTATATACATATAGAATATTAAGCATTCCCTTCAATTATAGAAATAAAATAATTACACAAACTATTACAAGGCCAGGCAGAAAAAAGTGCTTTTAACAATTGTTGGCATCTTTCTAGCTGAATTCTCCTGTCCTAAAATAGTTGACGAAAGGTTATTACAAAAAATTGAATTGAAATGTAATGACATTAACTAATCCATCATACTTGCATTAACATTGTCTCAGCATTGTTAAACGCCATTGAAACTTTCAAAATCTTATTTTGTCCATTTAAAAATAAGGGAAGGTCATACCCAGACAGCTTCCCGGAATTGGCGCATCAAAGGATGGTTTTGTGGATCTGAAGATGAATTAGCCTTGAGCATTGCAACCTCATTCTTGAACAACTGATCAAAATCAGTAAGCTGGCTTCGAAGATAATAAACTCGCATCAGCTTGGATGGATTACAGAAATAACAAATATATAAGTAAGTCAAGATCGGGACAACAATAAGCAAAGTCGTTGAATGAGAAACTGTGCATGAAGAAGAAAATTCCAAGCACCTGTGGCCCAGGTTGGTATTTCTCTCCAACAGATTGAATTGTGGATGAAAAATGCGAACAGTCTTCATGAGTACCCAACAATTCAATAACAGCATTTTCAAGCTCCTTTACCTGTTCAATATTCGGGGTTTTCATATCTTGAGAAATGATCCTTTATTGCATCTATGATAACATTTTAATTACAGTTAATATTCCATCCTATCTGCAATTTCTAGCTAAAACACAGGATCCAAATGGCATTACATCAGATAGAGTATCTCAGCAGCTACAGTTTAACAAGAAAACACCCCAATTAGCTAAGGGTTAAGTAACACCTACAAAGTTCATGCTGGTAACTATCAGCCGTATTTATGAACATTTCGGCATACAAAGGTTACTATTTATAATCGAGAAAATGTTGATAGAGTGCCTAACAACAACTGTCAGGCACAAAAAATAGACTAACATGAACTAGTATACGAATCAACAATGTTCCATTTGGCTGATTCTCAAATAATCCAAAACTCCGGTGATTGTTAATGTACATTTTATTAAAAACCAAACAGAGCTTAAGACTATTTATAAAGAATTTAAATAAATAAATAAAATAAATTACCCTCTCAAACTGATTATCTCTCTCCAAATCAACTGCAATTTCCTTCATTGCACCCACAGCTCTACGAATATCCTGAAACCAAATAGTCTTCCATAATAACAAGAAGAAAAACCCTAGTTTCTTCTAATTGCTCTTTTTTCAACCAAAGAGAAAATGAAAATATGACAAAATGTTTGATTTATTATAAATAACGGCTTACAGAGATAAGAGACTGGTTGTCCTCGTAGAGAGTGGCTGTGGCGGTTCGGATCCGGCCCGTGGCGCCATGAGTTCGAGAAGCGGAGGTCGAGGCCATGGAGGTCTTTGGGTTCTAGGGTTTCCGACAACCGGGTTTGGGCCGAACCGGTTGGCTGATTGGCGGGTTCTTCGCTGGTGAGTGAGGGCAACAGTACTCTCAAAAACAGATATGTGAGGAATTTTGGAGGGAGATTGAGGGTAGAAAGAACAAAAACG
>NC_024128.1:10383911-10396170 GCF_000346735.1 Prunus mume | reverse complement strand
CCGAAATGCGACGAGTCGTATAACACAAGGCCCAAGCAAGGCAAAACTCCACAGCACAGCGTGAATTAACACTGTGATCCTAGCCGTCCAATTGATGGGCATGATCCAACGGTTTCAAAATATAGATTCAATTTGTCCAATTGATGGGCGTGAATTAACAATACGATTCTTCGGCCACCCAAGAATCGTTTCCAAGACACACACCAAATGTTTTGTTTTAATTGCAACGAAATAAAGATTTTTTAGGTTTTTTTTTTTTAAGAGGGGAAAGATTTAATATAACTAATCATTACAAAGCGAGCCAATCAACTAAACACACATACCATCAAACCCTATCACCTATTTTTCATTTTCTAACTTTCAATCACATTACTAATCATGCCATTAAACATCAACCTCTTTCTTTCACTACCTAACTTTTAAATAACATCAAATTTACATACGTTGTGTTTTTCTTAAATGATCTCAAAATAATCCCTTGCTCAATTAATATAGGTTATTGCATTGTGTGCACAAGTAGAAGAACATAGGTGGGGAACTCGTTTGCAAATTAAGTTTTGAGTTAGATTTGGGATTTCATGTCATAGGAGTATTCTCCAGTGACAACGCCTCGAACAAATGAGAGCTACCTTCGGAGAACGCTCCATGTCATCATCATCATCATCAATTCAAGCAAAAAAAAAAAAACCTGTAAAATTAGGTTAAGATTTAGAGTAATTTAGGGTGTAGAAATTAGAAAGAGTAGATGAGAGCCAGATGAGAAAAATATTAGGCCAGGTCAGAGTAAGAGAGGGGGAGAACCACTTGCAGATGAAAGTCCACTTATACGAATATGATAGAGATGGTTAGAGTTATTAAACAGTTTCTTTCTCTTCTTTTTTGGGTCAAAGAATTAGACAGTTAGGAGTTGATGCTGATCAATGAAATGCACAAAAATGATTAGAATCAGACATTTGCGACAACTATTTATCTTATTATTTCCCTTTAAATTAATTTACTATTCATATAATATTGATTGCTCAACAAACTGATTGTCTGTCACACCAAATAATTGAAAACGTAACAATTGAGAAGGGCGAATTCTATTTCACACCACCATGGCAGAAAAAAAAAAATTATATATATATATTATGATCCAATTACGAGTCCCATCTGCTAATAATTATCTCAGAAGTAATTAAAATCTGAGATTTAAGATGGATATTGCTATACAAATTCTTTTCTGTTTTTGGTTTTTTTGTTTTCTATTCTCCACTATAATAAATGTAATGTACTTTATCAGTATTCTACTCGAGTAGTAGTGTGGAATATTATCATAAAAGGATTCGGTAATATTAGTAGTGAAACCATTCATTATATATTTTATTTTATTTATTCAAGTTTCTAATGTGGGACTTTATATTCTTCAACAACGAGAATGTCGCTGGGGCGGTATTCCAAGCCTATTAAGCATTGTCATGTCGGAAAATTAAAACGTATGACAATGAATGATTGGCTCTTGGATAGCGCCACACAGTGATATCCTTAGTATAGGTAAGTTTTCCTTGTACTCACCCATATGCATATGAATTGAAAAAGAAATTCTAGCACCATCAAACTTAAAAACCAGAAACAGAAAAAGGAAAAAAGGGTCAGAATTATTGTCCTCCAGAATCAGAAGTATATTAATATATATATATATATATATGTATATTTAACCCCAGCATATATCAATTAAACCCATCACTGCATGCCTATCAAACAAGCATAGAGCTCCTCAAGCTGTTTAACCTCATGATCGCTCACTTGATCTTCATGTTGTTGCAGGCTGGAGCTCCCAACACCCTCTTCAGCAGAAGAAGAATTAAACATTGAGCAAATCACAGGATGAGCAGGCAATTCTTGTGTTTGGTTCAATACCAACACCAAGTCATGAGCCTTCTTCAGCTCCCCTCTAAGCCTCTCAACATCTTTCTCCAGCCTCCTCTTTTCAGCTAAGGCAGTCTCCAGCTTTGCTTGGATTGCATTGTAGTCAAGCTCAAGGCTCTGAGTCTTCCACCGGGCGCGCTTGTTCTGGTACCAAATCGCAACCTGTCGCGGTGGGATTCCCAGCTGCTTGGCCAGCAGAAGCTTGCGCTCGGGCTCGAGCTTGTTGTCGGAGGTGAAGTTTCTCTCTAGGAGATTGACTTGCTCTTGGGTTAGCCTCTTTTTGTTGTGCTGAAATGAGTGTTTATGGTTTGGGGTGTGGAAAAATTCCATGATCAAACTGAACTTTCTTGGATTTGTATGAGATTGGGAGATAATATTTAATTGAGTGATGAAAGGATATTAGTGATAATTTTTTTTATGAGTATGAGGCATGTTTTGGGTTCAAGCTATCTTATAATGGTTTGAAAACCAGAGAGACAGAGTTCATGCCCTTGTGGTTTTCACGTGGGAAGTAGCCCTACCCCTACTTCTCTGCAATTTTAAAATGTTATCTTTATGACTTTTGAGTATTAGTTTACTAATCTTTTTTTTTTTTTTTTTTTTTTTTTTTTTTTGTGTGGGTGTGTGTATATTATGGCAGATGCATGGTGGGCTACCATTATAGTTTGATCATCGAGCATTGGTCAACATATCAATGTCTTTCTTTGTTGAAGTATAGAAATCGAAGAGTATTTCACTACAACGTGGAAAATGAAGCAAGTTGTTTGTGCTGACAAAGGAGAAAAATGTCTTACAATTCTAATTCAAGGAAATCATCGAGTTCGAAAAAACAAAATGGCCGTCTTTGGAACGAGCTGGATTTGACCATCAATCACAATTTGCAAATAGAAGGTGACCCTTAAATTAGTCTTACCTGCTGTCGTTATCTATGAAAACTATCACCTCAGGAGACATGAAAATATTATAGACAGTTGCATTAAGCCATTACACATCTGAAGAAAGAAAAAGACTTGGACCATGGAAGGGATTTAGACTTAAAACATCTTCCAACAAAATGAAAAGAGAAATATCACAAAGTAATTAACTATTAGAATGAGAGCATCTACTCTAAAATCAATTGAGCCCGTCTGACACTACACATGGATAACCTATTATAATATTATATTAGAATGCGAGCATTCAACTCAGAACAAAACAACAATGAATAAAAGGTCCAAAATAATTTAAACTACTAATGCGAGATTGGGGGATACTCTCAACATACACAAAACCAGTTAGTAACATAAAGATCAACTGTACCCATATAAAATATAGGGCCCTTGATAAGGAGATTTCGCTTCACTATAATTGGAGCGGGATACTCGATATGTCATCCATATTATTGATACCATGTCGATATAGAGATCGATGTCATCATACTACCGTAGTACCACGTGGCCATATACTAGTATATTCATTCTATAATTTATCCTCGATATGAATTGTCAATATTGATGTCTTCTCGATATTTTGTCGAATCCTCTGTTCAAAGCTGAGCCCCGTTGTAGATACATAGCACGCAAAATGCAAATAAAAAAACTATAATATTAGCTATTGCAAGTTGTTCAAGTTGGTGATGGCCATTGTTGTGTTGAAATCAAATGCTTAACGTGTGTCTTCTAATTTCTGGTGTTTCTCCCTTATAGATTGGATAGGCATAAGTACTGTACTTAAGAGGCTCTCCACGGGTTCTGGAGTCACGTGGATGGACTTGAATTAACCCCAAAATGTGAGACAGTTTGATGGGTTCGTCTTGAAATCTAGCGTCGTCTCTGAAAATGCCGAGACCCTGCAATTGGATTATTGTGAGCTAATCAACTGTTTTGAGTTTTGACCAATGCATGCATGTTTGCTAAGTCATTGTCCTTTGATTGCACTATATTCTTTTAGGGTCACTTTTGATTGACCCTTAAGCCCATATGGAACGTTTGCAAGTAATTGATTTGAGACGTTATCATAACCTACAACATCCACTTGCAAAAGCCCCTATCGCATCAGATAAAGTCTCTCAGATAGTCTAATAAAAGAACATTTCTCTTATCTTAATAAGGATAAAACTTCGAATTTATTTTTATCGATGAATTATATTTAATATTAAAATTTCGAACATCCAACTCGAAACTGCTCGATAATGAATAGAGAAACAAACAAGTGGATTAACATCAATTGTAGACTTTAATCATGAGTTAAACACCAGAGCTCAAAAACTGGAGACATAAGGTTTACCACCACCATCCGATTGAAACGTAACTTCCAATCATCGATCTATGGTCAACTATACAAAGAAGTTTGACAATCTGCACCCAAAAAAAAGAAGAGTAAAATCTTATTTAGACCAAACTCAATGATTCAGCCAAGAGAAAAAATAAAAAATTATCGCAACCAAATTAAATGCTCCCCCTTTGTATAAGTTTTATCAATCTGATTCTGTCGTTTGGAGGGTTACACAATCTTCCCCACTTATCTTAATCTATATTATTATATACGCATTTTGGTGGTTGGGAACTCTCTATGCATGCACCGTACGTAATGCGATGTCTAGCCCCGGGCCTTCTGTGATACTAGAAGATTAGGGTTTCAAGCGTCATATTTAATGGCCTACGACTTATGTTGCTCATGATCATAATAAGTGCATGAACTTAGGCCAGCCGTCACGCCACGCCACGCCACGACACGACAGTGTTTTCACCGACCAGTTTCGACTTTGTTTCTATCTTTTCTTTTGGTCCCTACTGTTTGTCTTTTTGTCCCTTTCTGTTTTGGGTGTGGAGGGCTGTTTTTAGGTAAGCTCTTTCAAATCGTGGTATTTTGTGAAATCGTTGGTTGCTTGTAAATAATTAAGCAGGATATGTTACCGCAAAACTCTGATTTTATTTTAAAAATGGAAGGCCTTGCACATCTTAGGAAACATAAGACGTAGGGAAATAAAAAACGTGCATTGAATGTTGGCTCATTTTTCCAAACTTTCCCATGAAGAGGGAAATCAAAACCCAAGTTGAGAGGAGAGCTTCATTTTCTCCCATGATTTCTCATGTGCTAGGCAACTATTTCTCATGCCCGCATTTACCAAATATGGGAAAGTTATTGATTTCCCATCCCCAAGCCTCCTTTCCCATGAACCAAACGGGGCCTTAAGGTTTACGGCGCTGTTATGTTTCCGTTTTGGGACGAGATGGCATTGGAGATGAACCATCCATGACTTGATGAAAACGACAAGGAGATTGATAATTGTAATGAGTTCAGGCAGCAACAACGTAGTAATGTAAAGAAGGAATAAATCCTTGATTCAACTGTACAGCTAGTTGATATAAATCCTTTGTTCACATTCTGACCATTAACCCTAGCAAATCTGATCCAATTTTTTAGCTTCTAATCATAATCCTTCTGGTTTCATAATTTTTCTTCCATTATCGCAATCTAATCAAAGTTAGAAGGAATGTTTATGTTTTAGACATTTATCGCAATCTTATCATTTTCGTATTTGTCTTTTTTCTTTGAGAGGTTTCTGCCCGATTCTTTGTTTCTTTTGTGGTAGCGGTATTGGCAAAGGACCCACTTGTGATTCACCAAAAAAAAAAAGAGGACCCACTAGTGTAGTGGTTGGAGCAATTGCTCCCTCAGGAAAGGTCATGGGTTCGAGTCCTAGCATTCGTTTAGTATGTGAAAATTTAGTATATTATCACCCCTCTCAATAGAAAAGACTTCAGAAGGGAAAAAAAAACGCAACCAGCATTGAAGACAAATAATCAAACATAGGGTGTTTGAAAGAGTGGATTCATACTTTGGTGAGGGAATACAATGAGCGTTTATTCAAGAAAGAAAATATGAAGAGAATGGGTGAGATGATGATCTTGGGGTGTGAGAAGAATGTTATATTAGCAAGTGGGCAAATCCTACAGTTTGAGAAGTTTTCCACTTTAATCTCAAGTGCACCGAGTACATAAGAAAGCATCTTTCACGTCTTTAGTTGGTTCAAAACATGAGACTTTGCCCACGTAAATTTGAGTTTTAGGTGAATTTGAAATGTCGTTTTCGATACATTCTCACAAAGTCAACGCACTTGAAATGTCAAAAATACCCATGCTCAAGGCAAGCTATAGTGCTACCAGGTCAGAATTCTGTTCAATTTTAACAGAATCATTGATTGGGACCAAAATTGCAAAACTAAGCATATTACTAGATTAAAATTGCTAAAATTGAAACAGACCAAAGTGAAAATTGCTCAAATAACAGGTACCAAAAGTGTAATGTAGCCTAAATAATAGTGTATTGGGAAAGATTATTATTATTTTTTCAGAATTTGATGAGGTATAGGGTGTGTGGGAAAATAGGATAGTGGGTGGTAGTAGTAGGAGCACTCATGAGTCAAAAAAGAAATGTAAAAACTAAAATGACATAAACACCATAAACAGTCGAAAATGAATGCGAATGACTATATTTGGACCCCAATTGGAACAAGAATGCCATGCACTTGAAGGCACTTGAACATAGTCAAGTGCTTCAAGCCCAAATGGATGGCTTTTGATAAATTTTCTGACCAGCTTTCAGTGCTTGAAAATTTTTCAACAACCAAGAAGTCGATCTACACAATTAGCACATATAATATTGCCGAAGAATTCAACAGATGGAGGTAAACAAGAAAAAGAAAAAGCACAAAATAAGTACGGAATTGATGGATGCTAAAGAAGATGAGAAGAAATATAAGAAAATTAACACTTGCTTACATTTCCACCTTTCAGTAAAGAACACAAGCTGTTCCTGCCACATCGAACAACACTCTAAGCCATGAAAATTATATTAAAACACCGAGTCTTTTCCACAAAAACATCTCCTAACCAATCCCAAACTAAACATTCCATCAATAGGATATAACCCAAGCAGCAGCAGCAACAGCATATTACTATTAATTAAGAACAAAACCAACCATCAAAGCTTTTATAGATTTTGATACTTGTGTTGATTCTTCTGTCAAAATATACTAACTACCCGGCGGAGCCCCTCCATCCTCCTGAACGTTCACCAGCTCATATTCAACTAAAGACAGATTGTTATCCTCCTTGACTACAAAATTAGCAGGTTCAGTGACCTCAATACGGCCCCATTTATCAACTGCTAGCCTCATAGATCCTTTGAACATGTCAATCCTTGCATTGCGGAGAATAACAGTTGTACCAGGCTTCAACAAGTCAACTGAGCAAACAACATAGAAATAAAAGATACAGTAAAGTACAACAATCATCTCAGTAAAACACATAAATCAAAAAACTGTGAAGCTACAGTTGGTTGTATAATACCTTCCAAGCAAAATTTCGCAATAAACATAACTAGAATACTTATACATGTTGGCATCATAATCTTAGAAGAGAACTTGAATAGGAGTGAAATTCATTTCCATGGCCATTTTCAACAGACAAAGCAAAACCTTATGAACATTAATACATTAGTTTCAAGAAACAACATTAGGCGGATTAATCATAGCATCAACATAAGCTTACATTGAGGCAGATTGTTCAAAAGTTAAAACATAATGTCACATCAAGATGATCAAATGTCAGACTCTAACTCAACAGGAGCTACTATGTGAAGTGCAACAGAAGAATTGCTCAACTAGACTTAACGCCAAATTTCCTCAACTATCCTGATAAAGTTGAGCAACTTACGTAAGCCAATATATTGCTCATTTTCTGTAGTAAAGAGTTCTACTCAAATCATGTCCTAAGACCAAAAATATCACATCTACATCATCCTCAACAGACTAAACATTCTACAGAGGTCCCATCCCAATAAACAACCACTTATTAGATGCCAGACCATTGTAATATTTTTCATATTACAAAGTACTATTAACTAAATTTCACAAGTTTTGGATGAAGTATTAGTACTTAATTCCTATCATCTAGCTGCAAACTCAATCCAAACTTGACTCTGCCAGCCTTTTAAAGAAAGGCTTCAATGCCCCAATTCTTCCTATTTTTTCTTCTTAATTTTATACTTGCAACACACTGCTTATTGTACCAATATATATATATATATATATATATATATCAAGTCAACCATAATATCTATTGATCATAAAGCTATTTCGTTCATTTCAGATTTCTTTGCATAGTTAAAAGATTTAACAAAAACACCACAAACAGACAGTAAAATAGTTATATATTTATATAAAAGAGATAGTACTAATAACAAAAAAGCTGTCTTGATTAATCCAAGTATTGGAGACAATGGCACTCCACAGCACCAAGCCTACTACAAACAGAGTTTAAACAACAGAAAACTACACAAATCACAAAGCTTGTGGTTCCAATCAATCTATACCAGCAAAGAGAATAAGTAATGTGAAACTTTTGACTTTTCTTTGATAAAACCAATGATCTCTTAATGGCATAACTAATAAGCAGATTTTTACCAGTGGCATAGATATTTGTTCCAGGTTTTTTTGCGGCCAAGATTAACAAATTTACTGCATTGTCTCAATATTTTGAAAAGGCAAACAGAGAGAAAATACATAACAAAATGTCCATTTCAGAAACGAGACCTTATTTAGGTGGCTAACTCAAGCCAAAAAAACTGGAAGAAGACCAAAACAAAAAATTTACTAAACGTGCAGTGAATACGATGCCCACAAGCCTACTAAAACCATTTTCTCTAATTCATTTGAGTTTCCCTTCCTCGTTTGAATCCCATCCATTTTGTCAGCAACCAACACATATACAAACAAATCAGTAAAAGATAAACATAATACACATGGATTTATTATTAAACCAAATGGCCAAATAAAGTCAATTTATCACAATCCAAACACAAAAAATGCATAAGCTAAATTTCCCATCATTTCCAGGTAACCAAACAAACAGGAAAATAAGAAAAGCCAATACCTTGATCATTCCTAGCAGTGAAGAGAATAGTCCCAGTCTCGTCCCCAATGAGGCACTCAGAGATTCGGGTCTGGCGGAGGTGCTGAGAGACCGATCGGCCCTTTTGCAAGACAGGGTTGGAGGTGAGGACCTTGGCGACGAGGGTGTGGCCACTGGTCTCTGGCTTGAGGAGCTCGACCTTGGTGAAGACGGGCTTCCTGAGACCTGGCTTGGCATTGCTCTGCTGGGGTTGCTGAGACGGTGCCGTTTTGTTGGTGATCGTCGACATGGCTTCTAAGTTCAAAACCCTAAAACCTAACCCTAAAATCGAAATCTTCGGCAAATGGATTTTCTCACTATTCTGACTCCTCTCTCTCTCTCTCTCTCTCTCTCTCTCTCTCTAGCCGATTCTCGCCCGCTCGCTTTCTGTGTTAGCGTTTTTGGTGCGCTTTTATTTAGTTTAATTGACTTGACGCTACGTATATACCATTTAATTACTACTTTAGCATCTTATTCTTCACTCAGTTGTGACTTCTACGCTACCACTTCCTTTGGGCCTCTCTAGTATTTGGAGCCCAAAGACAAGTGTATCTCATTGCACTATGTTGATCAAGAATTGATCTCCACACCCAAACCTACATTTTAACTAAATTCATTTTTATTATTGAAAAAATATATATAATTTTACAAACCAGGTCCACGGTAATAAACCTACATTTATCTGTGCTCTTCTCACCAAGACGATAGGTTCAAGCCCCAATCTATCTGTGTGTAAATTTCCCTCATCATTTTTCTAACTTTTACAAAAAAAAACATACTAAAAGGAGCAGAGTTGCGGTTTCTTCCAAGGTTCAACATGCGCCTTTGAAGATTATATATGACTTAATGAGACCCTACGACCCCAAGGTGCTGGAAGTTTGTTTCTGAGAGCATGTCAATCACTAGAATCTCCCCTTCAATAACAATATGAATAAGATTTTGATGCCTAACCCATCATGAAGATTAATAAAGCAATTGACGTTTAGCTTATAGAAGGTTTTTTGTGCCTGAGATTTACGTGTTAACATGTGAGTATGGGTATGAGTAGAGCGAGTGAGAAATTAAAACAAGACTTTGAATGCGCGAGTAAACGTTCCTAATTTCTTACGAAAAGAAAGCCAACCACCATTGATGAGCCTTGATTGTCCACTTAGAGCAAGCCCACCCTTGCTTCAAAACCGGGCAAAAGGCAGCCCGGGGGGAAGGAAGCAACTCCAGCGCGCAAGGGCCAGCCCTGGCAAGAGCTGGGTCCCACGAGCCTAGGCAAGCCCACGGGCAAATTCAGCCCGAGCTGCTGCCAGGGCAAACTGATGCAATGCTAACGTCATAATGACATCAGCAACAAAAAAAAAAGGAAAAAAAGGAAAAAAAAAAACCAAAAATTCCAGAATTTTTTTAAATAAATACCTAGGCATATTCTTTACTTCCCACACCAAAAACTATATACAAATTCATCTCCTCATATATCATATGAATAGTATTTGCCTTAGACTTGCCCTAGACTTAGCTCTCATGGATGGAACTACAAATGCAAAGGCTGACACTATTCACGTGAATAGTGGCAGGCCCTGCCTGCCCTTTCCCTTGCTTTTTCCCTATTGTGGGTGGAAGTGCTCTTAAAAGACCTCCAACGACCATTTTTTGAACCTTAATGAGGCCAAGGAGGTTCTCTCTCTCTCTCTCTCTCCCTCTCTCGGGAAGGTGGCCTCCCCTTCTTTTTCAAAAGTCTTAACTTTTTGGCAACAAAGGCAGCCCACTTATTTTTGCAGCCTATAGCTGGGTTTCTTTATTTGCACATTTGTATTTTAAAAGCCTCTCTTAGGAGATGTGGAAAAAAAAAGGAAGAGAAGTAGCTCACTCACACATTTGGAAGAGATGTGAAATGGAGATAATTTGATTGTCTACCACTTGATTCAAATACATCAATTTGGTTTATTTTACCAACAATCCTCGGTCTCTCCAATCTGCCCAATATGTGACTTGGAAGATGAATCAATTGAGCACACGATTTTATTATGCCCCTAGCTAAGAAGCACGGACACGGATACGGATACGGCGATACGATACGACACGATACGGGGTTACGACAAATCTCCAAAAACTAGGATACGATACGTCATGGATACGGCAATTAAAAATTTATATTAAAATATAATAATAATAATAATATATATTTTTTAAAATATATTTTAATTCAACATATTCAATAAAAATAAAATAAAATATTATTAAATTGTCTTAACTAAACAAAACTTTTTTCTTTTTTCTAAACAAAAGTACGTGAGTTTGAAGTTCAACTTTGAAAACTTTAATAATGAATTGCTTTTAATAATGAATTGTTTTTGTGGAGTGGCGACGGATCCCACGTAACCAAAATCAAGCAGCTCACATGGCTGCGAAGATTGCAGACGGTGGGTATAATACACTGGACTAATTGTCCACCACCTTCAATTGTTCGGGTTTTAACTTCTGATGGCCTTCCTAGGCCATATTTTCCTTTTTTTGAATCCAGGTCTGGGAACTTCTTTTTGCACCAAGTTGGTTCTAGCTTAGGTTTGTTCCTTTTCCTTGTTGTATCCTTGTTTTGTGCCTTGCCTTTTGGCTTAATGAAGTATCTTTTGGATCAGAAAAAAAAAAAGGTATAAGTTTAGACAAGCTAGATCACAATGTCTTCAAATGGGAACAAACTAGTACATGGAAACATGTCTTGTTTCCCTTTTTTTTTTTAATTAAAGCCAGAAGTCAATACCCAGTTCCATAGGTTTTTTCTTCGTGCCTTTAATAAAGCCTGTCTTGTGGGCAGAAAAAGGTCAACCTTGATAGCCTGTCCATTTTCTTTTGCCACAATAATTTACCAAAAGGAACACCAAATAAATATTTTAACAAGAAATTAAATGAAAGAATGAAACTATTTGGATTGATTACCAAAACAAAGAAATTTTCATATCGTATGGCCTTACCATTTCTCACCCCTAGCACAGAAGACGAAAGCGTCGTGAAAATGGGAAAGAAATGTAACAGATAGCTCGGCAAATCATGTCATAAGATATTTTGAGCTCATAGGGCACTTCTAGCAGTGAAACTCTTGCCATGGCAAGGGGGAACTTAATTTTGGGCTCTTCCCCCCCCAGCCCGAGCCCTAAGGGGCTGCTGGAAGTGCCCTTAAAATACGTTAGGATAAGAGTTCGATTCTTTTTGTTGTATACAAAAGAAAACCTTTTTGACGACTAAATTTATGACTCGTCTCGCTAGTGACCTAACAATACGAATTAATAACTAGCATACGAAAAAAAAATTGGTCACAAACAATTAGTTGTTCATAACTGCATACTAAGAGCATCTCCAGCGCATGGCGCAACCCGGGGGAAAGGCTGCCAGAGGGAGCCCGAGGCAACTCCAGCGCAGGGCCCGTAGCC
>NC_024128.1:10368969-10382898 GCF_000346735.1 Prunus mume | reverse complement strand
CATCAGACGTGGCACAATTTTAGAGGGTGAAAATCTTATCCGAAAATTTAATTACAAAAGATTATCAAAATTAATGGTTTAAACTATAAAAAAATAGAAAATAAAGTACAATGAATAGTAATTGCCTTAGACTTGCCCTAGACTTTGCCCTTGTGGGTGGAACCACAAATGCAAATGCTGACACTATTTATGTGAATAGTGGCAGCCCTTGCTTGCCATTGCCTTAGACTTAGCCCCTGTGGGTGGAGATGCTCTAACAAAATCGGCAGAACTACCTACCTGTAGGGCCAGGGCCATTGATTTTTAAGTCTGCAGCCGTAGGAGAATGGATGGGGCTGGGGTTTGATACAGAAAACGTTTAAGAAGGATGATGCATGCATTTCACATTTTCACACTCCAGCTGCAACAACCACAGCCTCAAAGTTCAAACCAGTAAAATTTTTGAACAATTTCAAAATTCAAACCAAACAGACGAACGTGGGGCCGTAAGAATTGACAAAAGGCACGTGTATCTCGGGCAGAAGGTCACAAAAGATTGGGCAGCAAATGTCATCGCTGGCAATGCGTTGATGCGCACTGCCCCACAAATAAAATAAAGAAAGAAAGCATCCTAAGATGCCGACTTCAAACCGTATTCAGTGGGGCACGGCACGATAAATGTGAAAGAAAGATGCCCTTTCGTTGGCCTCCAAAGAAACTCAACTACTCTTCTATAGAAAAAAACCCCATCTCTTGCATAGCCCCTAAACCCTCTCGCAAGATCTGAAGATCTTACTTTGGGAACTTGAAGGAGGAAGAAACCTTTCTCTTTTTCTCAAGTTATGCGTGTGTTCGTGCTTGTTTGAAAGACATCTGTGGCGGATGAGATGGTGGATCTTTGGTCAGAATTTTCCTCCTCAGGTGATGAAGCATTGAAAATCACTATTTTAGAAGAGGAAACAGAAGTTAGGATTCATGGAAAATTTCCGAGGACAAGGCATGTGATATTGGAGTTTCAATCTTTGGAATGGGTGGCATCGGTAAAGTTACTCTTCATTGTCCAGGATGTAGAAGAGAGCTGGGAGTTGTTCTGCAACGAGTAACTCTAATATTTTTCTTCAGCATCCACGGAAAATACAAGATTTTAGAGAAGATAGCTAATTTTCAGGTTAGAAGGAAATAACAAGTGCTTAACTCAGTTTCTAATACAAAGTGTTAGGCACAAATTTATAAATTATACTTATTGTTAATAGGGTGGAAGACAAAGATAACACTAGTGTTATAGCATAAGTTCTTCGGTCATACAACATAAATTCTAATAGAAATGGAGACATAACATTCAACATTTGCATGTTATTGGTGTACCAGTTAATTTTCAATGGTGTATAGCCTCTATTTATTATATGTGTTTTAATGATTTGTGGTGATATTTGTTGATTACTTTTTCCAATTTAGATCTTCAATTGTTTTGTACCACCATTTCTTCATTTTAAAGACCTTTAAGAATCTTGTACACTGGGGACGAGAGCACAAAGAGTGAGTAACTCAGCAAGACACGATTCAAGGCACCTTCTTGCAGATTTGGGGCTTGCAAGTGATCATCTTCTAAGGGACTGAACCACCAATTCTTGATGCAAAAACACTTGCACAGGCTTTTACACCGGAGATCCAAGAACCTTTTTTGGCTTAATTCCATAATATGAGCATGTGTTATGCACCTGGTAACATTTTCATTATCTTCCTTTTTGTTTCTCTGTAAAGCCTAGAAACCAAATGAATTTGTTCAGTGCGATTAAGCCTAGCTCTGTGATGCATTTCTTTACCTGTAATCTAGGACCACTTGGATTTATGCCATGTTTTGGCTCAGGGCTGTATCAAATGTACCTAAAATGCAAATTGTAACGAACATGGTGATTTAGCCCATGAGAAAACAGGAAAATACTTTTTCCCTTTATTTTGGTATATCCACCATAACATATGCTTGGTTTATGATACTGAAGCAACATAAAATGAATGTGCACTGTGAAGTTAGCACACATAAGCATAATATACTTATAGCAGCTATTTTGCACATTCATAATATTTTTGCACCTAAGTTGCCTCCACCATTGCGATCAATGATCAGATTTGTTTATGCTAAAAGGGCATGTGAAGACACTATGATAAGTTCTAAACCAAGCTATGGGCTTATGTCACATGGAAATGCGATCCTTTTTTAAAGTAAAAAAGGGAATTAATGCAGGCCGGTTTGGTTTGGTTAAACTGTTGGAGCTGGCCTGGTTTGGTTTTACTACCGAAATTCAGAAAAAAAAATGAAATTGGACCAAACCGGCTTGATAGGTCCGGTTCGGCCAGTTTGACTGGTTTTCCAGTGCAAATGCCTAGATGAGAGTGATCTTAGCACTAGGAGATGTAAATGTTGGACTCATTAGGTTTAACACTTCAATTTGAAAAGTCCTTTTGTTGAATCTCCTTTGCTTGTTCCTTCCCATTTTAGTTCAAAACAGGCAAGATGAGTTAAGATGGGACTCTTTGACTATAAATCTAGGAGGCCTATGAGATAGGGCTAATGGGGCAAAACAGGATAGTCATGCAGGCAAAAATTTGATTCTGCTAAATGTTGCGTTGCCTCCTCTGGAATAAAAACCAGAAGGAAACAAATGATGCATACACTGATACAGATTGGGAAGAGATTAAGTAAATCCAAACCATCTCACGCAAATGACGAATGCATTGAAGCTATCCCTGTGAACTAGAAAAAATTAATGCAGTTCATAGTTGGAATACATTGTTCCTCAGGGGTAAAAGATTTCCATTCCAAGAAAATGCTATCTTGTAGTTTTCAATATTTTGCAGTATGCACTTCTGCTAAAAGATTTCCCTTCCAAGAAAGCTTTCTCAAGTATTTTATTCAATCATTTTTTTCCATCTTCACAATCAAAGAAATCAAAGATGAAGAATGCACAAGGCATTTGTAACACAATGGACAATGAGCAATGAGGCAGCTAGGTGTAAGAAGCCTTCCTTCAGCCTTCCTGAAATTGATTACCCCTATATGTAGGGAACAGCTATCCTCTGCGTACCAGTCGGGCCTGCTACCATATCCTCCCAAACCAGATCTGAGAGTGCCATTGTCAGTTCTCCCACCTTTCCTGTTATACAAAACCAATTAAAAAAATCAGCAATGCATTGTCTTGTAAAAAATCAAAATATCTCTCCCCATTGAAGAAGCAGGGGAGAGGATTTTACTACAGAAAATAGTAGAGAGCCTCAGTATCAAAGCCCTCTATTCATTCAAAGGTGAAGAACAGTTTAAGAGAAAGCTGTTACCATCTCCGATGGGTTGTTCGTCCCACGCGATAATTGGCAAAACAGGAAGTGTGCTGCCTACAAACATCATTTCAGCTGAGCTTTTGGCTTCTTCCACAGTAAGATTTGTAGTTTTCACCCCTTTTAGCCGCCCCTGCTCAACCAGTTTTGGTGCTAGTTCAAGAAGCCTTAGCACAGTACACCCGCTAAGGATCTTATCAAAGAAGGGCACTACAAGCTCCTTGTCATGAGTTATAAAAGCAACATTCACATTTGGACCTTCTGCTATATAACCTTCCTCATCAACCCATATGGAAGCAAAGGCTCCCTTCTCTTCAGCTTCCAACTTTGAAAGGACATTTGGAAGGTAGTTTACATTCTTCATTGTTGCAAAATCTGGTGACTTCATGGGAATAGCGGATGTAATCACTTTAACTCCTTCTTTGCACTGAGAAAAGTTCTCATCGATGACTACTGCATAGAATGCTGGTGTTGAGGACTCTGCAGGCGTGAGCAAGAAGTTTCCAGGACCTGCACTCAACCAATATCTTAGAGTTCCTTTCTTGATCTGTGATGCTGCAGCCAGTTGCACAAGAATGCTTCGAAGAGTTGATCGAGGGAAGGGAGAGGAAATCTTTGCTTTTGAAGCTGATCTGAGGAAGCGGTTTAAGTGGACGTCCAGTTCATAGATGAATCTGCAGGAATCACAATTCAAGTCAATAACTGCAATTCTGCTCCTTTATTGGATATGCAAACAAAAGTACAAAATTTAGAATCCTATAATTGCATGAAACCTTACAACAAAATCATTGCAAAGCAGAAGCCATAAAGCTTGAGATGTGCCAATATAAATTTCAAAGGAAAGAGGAAAGTATAATGCCTACCCATTTAAGATAATTGCTGTGTCAAACACACCATGGCCTCGATGAACCATGTGATCATCTATTGGAATTACCATCAAAGCTGGATCAAGAATAATTCCACCATAAGTGCTGGAATACATGGCTGGGTATGGTTGTTTTTCAACCTTGCTCCACTTCTCGTGCAGCTTTTCCAGCAACTGGTTGATGACATAGTATAAGCTTAGAAAGTTCAGAATTAGTCCAAAAGAAATAAGAAGTAGAATTTTAGATTAGGCCATAAGAAGGATACTTAAGTAACAAGCCATTGATCTCACAACAGAAAATGACATGACTGCAGAAACCAGAGGTGCAAATTTAGTCACTACAACATATCAGGAAGTGACAAATTCGTGAGCCTATCAAGTTGGTATGGAAATTAGGGAACTACCTAAGAACTCTCTAAACCCAATACCTTCGATCACACACACACACACACACAAAAGATGATTTGAAACCAAACTACAAACAACTGTCCTATGTCATTGTATGCACAAAACATGTAGAGTAATGATCGCCTTTTGTACAGCGTACACAGTTATGACCAGATATTAGGAAACCATCTAAGCATTATAATCTCCAATCAGAATAATCTTCAAATTTAAGGTCATAGCTGATTAACAAGGTTCGCAACTTGGTGCAACCATCACGATTTACAGCCGAAATAATCTCACTCACATGCAGGATCCTAGATTGAATATTGATTTATTATGTTCCCCTCCTTCTACCCATAGATCAAAATACTTGACACTGACAGAAAGGTATTTGCAGAACATAACTGGATGAAGAATGGAAAACATGTTGCCCTTACGATCATACTGTGACTTGCAGTTACAAAAACCTTGGTAGGCTGTGATATAAAAACTGGGGGTTTCGAGTTCTCACCTCGGATGATGATTGAAACACATGAACTTTGAAATCCTCGACATTTCCGGCATCCAATGTGTCTTCACAACAGCAGCAACATCAATAGCAAGTACATCAACAACCAAAGCACCAATTATGTTTACAGATCATCATGATCAGGTAAATTACGAAATGGGACAACCCAAAAAAGAAAACTACACAAAACAAAACAAAAGCTCACCTGATTTCTGGTCAGAAGAAGGACTGTAGCTTGCCATGGATTAGCAGAAGCAGAATTTAACAGAGCTAACTACAGAGAAGCAAAAAGAGCGAGGAAGAAGACTGATGGAGGTATAATTTATAGGAGGGAAGGGCATAGCAAATGGAATGATATAGAATTGCTTTTGTTGGTATTAACTATTCTAATTAATTATAATGAAAGGGAGCCGCCTTCTGTTTCCACTTTCAACCCTTTGCCTTGAAAGTTTGCTGTTTGTCTTGCAGTGTATCAGGTTACTGACTTTTGTTCTTTCTATTGTTCTCTTACTAGTGGAGAGACTCTATGACAAGGTGCTGTGTGATGATTGCAGCGAAGCAATACTAATTCTTCCTATAGCTAAGTTTTATATGCTGATAAGAAAATAAGATTATAGTGAAATGAGATATGAGATAAGATTTTGTTCATTGAAGTTTCTAAGTTTTCTTTGGAATTTCAAATAAATACTTCATATTTAATTAATTAATGTTAGAATTTAACTTTGTTTAGCTAGAAACAAAATGTCTAGTCATTTATTTGGTAAAAAAACTAAAAATTTCATGATTCAAGATTCTTTTTAGATTAAAAAATAAAAATAAAAATATGAAGGTTCTTTTTATTTGGACAGCTTACCTAAAAATCAATGATGACAAACCGCATAAGTTAAAAGCTTTGTTTTATGCAAAGGACCGTTAGTGTAGTGGTTTGGAGCAATTGTTTTTGCAGATAAGATTCTGGATTCGAGTCCTAGAATTCGTGTAATATGTGTGAATTTAGTATATCGCACCTCTCAATAAAAAAAATCTTTATAAATTGTTTTTGTTTTTGTTTTTTTATTTATAAAAAGGGCTATGTTTTATTCTTTAAATCTGTGTTCGAATGTAATGATTTCTGTGCTTTTGAACTGTGGGTTCCCACGTACCGACGATATTGACTATGTGGAACCAATTAAACTATAATCAAGGTGCATCTTTTTTAATTCTTTATTAAAAGACAAGTTTGGATGCCATCAGCATTCACCTGTCAAATCCTAATTAGCCAAAGATGAGAAATATTAGAATATCTCCCTAAGTTGTTGTGAGAGCTTTCAGGTAAAACCCTAACCCCACAATCCTGCCAAAGCAAAAAGATTGGTTAACTTTATAACAAAAAGATTGGTCAACTTTATAACAAAAAATATTGATGCAAGAGTAGTGGTACCCTCAGTCGCGAGCAGAGACATTTAAGCTATTGATGAGTGTTAGCCACAAGTAATATTGATGCAAAAAAGTTGTGCTGTTGTCAGTCGCGCTTGGCGACTATGGTTGTGCTTGGCGACTGTGTTGGGTCTTGATCATCAGGATACTATCGCATAATGCTTCAAAATTTGCGACAAAAAGGGCGATGTATGTCATATGATCTATTATTAGTAATTCATTACAAATGGGCAGTGGAAGAACAGTATTTTCAGTTCAAATGACCATGCCATCAGCAACAAGAATTTTCAAGCTGATTTACATGTAATTAGCTATTTCTCGTCACTGGCATATATGTGTGAATGTATCTATAATTTTCTAGCATGCCTTTGATAGAAACATTTTGTCCTCCTTAAAGCTTCTTCAATAGAGTTTGGATCGGCAGCAAATGTAACACGTAGCCAATTTTTCAACCCTACTGCTGTCCCTGCAAAGCAGACGTAAATTTCATTTGTTAGTCATTAAGTACCAAGGAGATGCTTATAACTTTGTAAGCCCCTACAAAAGAAATTTTGTTTAAAGAAAACCAACTATCAGTACAATGATATCCACTAGGATTGTAATTTCCATTTGTTCTTGATAATACTGTATACTGAGAGAAGAAGTACAAAATATGTTTCCGATTTGTCGACTTCTAACCTGGAAGAAAGATCACAGATTCCTCTTTAGCCAGCTTGAAACAAAACTCAATATCATTGGTAATATCCTCCAGTAGTGAAAGGTCTAGTTTCACCTGCATCACAAACAAAATAAATAAGGAAGGTGATGTAAATACATAAGAATGCAAAATTTAGTTTCATCTCCTATTTTTCTCACCATTACAGCCATAGATCCTTCTGGTTTGTTTGGACAGGTAATACAAGGAATCTCATTTATCCGATCGCAACAAATATCTGAGGACTGCTTCAGTAAATAGATAGTTTTCTTAAAGAAAACCTCTTCAGTTTGCTCGATGATGCGCGGAACTGCTGCCTATAACTTACCAAATATGTCATCATGAAACAGAGATGAACAATAAGTTAATGCTCTGACTTGAGTAGGCTTGCATAGTCCAAATTATTTTCGGCTAAAAGTTAATGTCTTCACATTTCAAATAGCAGAAGCAATATGCACCAAACTTGTTTCTCTATCTGTACAGAGTATTTGCAGAGGAAATGTAATACTGTATTGTGTTTTTCAGGTTTTGACTACAATTTCTGAGGAATTGGGACTAAATTTTGAACTTTCAACGGTTTGTACTTGAAATTTCCTTTCATTATACCAATCTTGAAATAGCTTTAAGAAATAGTTCTTTTGAGGACAGAAGCTGCAAGTTGCGTGATCTAAAATCAAATAATGACAGGAATCAAGAAAACAAGTATTATGGTGTTTAAGCAATTCAAAACAAGCAAATGAGATGCACACCTGAATGAAGGTTGCAGGTCCTCCCAAAATATCAAAATATTTCTTAATGCGCTCAACAACCTGAATAGGAAAAGCAATATACAATCACTACTAGAAGTGGATGATATAACAGAAGAAATTTTCAACTATGAGATGTGAATAGGAAAAGCTAAAATGTCCAGATGCAGATGGGTGAGTTTGAAAAACCATGTGTAACAAGTCTAACTGGAAGCTTCATGCCATCAACAATGTTAAACCCATGAATCAGCAAAACAACTGAATCAAGGGACTTAATCCTATTTCTTGGCCATATGGAAAATCAATTAGACTTTTAAGATGTGCTTCAAACTGGTTAAGAAACTCTGAAGATAATTATCATGAAGTCCACTAAATAGCAGAGAGAAAGGGGCTAATTCTATTCAATAGACAATGCACTGTGATTGTTTGAAATGGTACATAAATCAGTTTAAATGGACTTCAAGATTCTGAGATTAATGAATTAAGAAGTAGTCTGACATACACACACGTGTGTGTGTGTGCGCAAGCGTGCACGTTAGAGAGACAGAGAGAGAACCTTGGGTTTTCTAAACATGCCACGCGGATCACTTGTCACAAACCAACCAAGTCGCCATCCAGGAACTATCCATCTCTTTGACAGGGACCCAAGAGTAAGAACAGGAACAGTTGATCCAAAGACTCCCATTGGCACAAATGGTTTACCTCCAAAAGCCAGATGCCCATAAACTTCATCAGCAATTACTAGAATTCTAAGCTTTTTTGCAGTTTCTGCAATCTAAGTGCAATACAAAAACAATAAGTTACAACCGAATCCAATGCCAGTGTCCAAAACGTGGTCTCTTAAAGTACAATATTTTATTTGATGCCATACCATTGACCACTAACCTTTAACAGATGTTGGTAACTGTATACATTCCCACAAGGATTCCCAGGGTTTATAATTACCATTGCAACCGTGTTGTGATCTGCAAGAGCTTCAACAGCATCAAGATCAACCTCCCAGGCGTTCTCTTGCAGGAGATCAAAATGTCGAACTTCAAGATGTCGAAAAGCAGAACAAAGTTCATAAATAGGGAAGCATGGCCTTGGAAGCAAGATATTGGCACCAGGACGCGTAAGCATTGCCAATGCGACATCAATAGCTTGTGTGCAACCAGATGTGACGAAAACATCATCAGATGTTAGCTTGTATGGAAGATCACGGGACAGATATTCAGCAATTGCTCTGTCATGAAGTGAATTTTATAGCAAAATCAATGATATATTTGCTGTCTGACATATTTAAAACAGGAAGGTCACAGTGCACTGAGTAAGCATCATGAACATGATTAGATTGAAATACCCCCTCAGGGGCATTATGTTTTCTTGCCTTACAAGCTTGCAGTGTATAATCCAACACACGCATCAAATGGACTGTCACTATTAAACATGGCCTTATCAAATTTATTTTTATACAAAGTGCTCCAAATTAATCTAATTTACTGGGAGAGGGACTCGAACTTACTGCAATTTGTCAAAGCAGAATGTTAGGTGTTTGACGTTAATGTAGTGATGTAGACCGATGAGTGACTGTCTAATTGTTGGCAAAGTATTAATTATTGGCAAGACTCGGATAAAGTAGTTCCTTACCTAATAACGTACACACATTGCTCCTATTCCAGTTATTATTACTTTTATTTATTTATTCTGGACTGATTTCTACTTTCCCTGTTAGAATTCACTAACCTGTAAAAACTAAAGTAAATTTAGATTTTAGCTATAAAAAAATTTTCACTTTTGAAAAAAGCCAAAATTTTTCTGAAAAAGACAGAAAAATCTCTCAACTTTCAAACTAAAGACATGCAAATGTAAAGGGTTCTTTAGAAAATCTAAAAATAAATACGGGCATTTTTGTCCATTTTAGCTCTTTAAAAAATATTTCTATCCCCTTTGGCCTTTTCCAGAATAAAGCCTACGCCCGAAAACTTTAAGAAAGTGAAAGTAGAAAGATAGATTTTCAAGTGGATGAGGCATGTTCAAGTTATTTAATTGAACAAATCTACAAAAGTACTTCAAAAAGAATTCAAAAGCAGATTGAAAGAATTCGATGAAAACAAGAAATCCCATTAACAAAAAAGAAAAAAGCAATTGTTGCCATTAAATGAAAGCAAATCTTCCCAGAAGATAAAAGAAAACAAAGAGAGAAAAAAACTGAAATTACCTTCTGGTTTGAGGAAGGCCGACAGTAGGAGCATAGCCATTGAACTTGTCAGATTGGATAGCATCAACAACAGCTTCTTGAGCCACTTGGGTTGTGTGGAAGCAAGAATAGGCAGTTGGGTCGCCCATCCCCAATGAAATCAGCCTTTTGTTATCATTTTCATCAACATTCTGCAACAGCAAGCTCAGGATGCCTTTTATGGTGATTGTTGCAGAAGTTGTGTCTACTGGTATTTGCTGGTTCACAGCCCCATTTTCCATGGCTGATTTGGTCACTTTTGGGTCTTGCTTTGAGCTTTGGAAACTGAAATTTTGGTTTTTAGGTCAGAGAGAAAAAGAGAGAGAGAGGGAGAGGGGCAAAGACAAATGAAGTGGCTCAGAGGAACAAATGAAGTGGCTCGGAGGAACTGCACGTCCAAACACCACACGTTGAAGTTCTCTGTTGCATGAAAACAAAACTTGGCGACTGCTGGTTGAAGTTTCAGTTCATAACAAAAATGCATCACTTCAATTTTTCATATATAACAAAAATATATAAATTGGTGTACTTGATGTAACACATCATTTGAAGTTTCAACGCTTGTTTTTTCAAATTCGTGAAACAAAATTCGTTCTCGCCTAATGACGTGTCTGTATTTTATTCTCGTCTAATAAAATTTTAGATTTGAGGTGATTAAATATTGTCCTTTTTTATTTATTTTTGGTGTTTCCTAACAGTATTTGTGTGGTTCACAAATTTGGTGTTACCAAATCTAATGGTGACGTGATTATTAGAATTGAAATCGTCCTAATCTTATAGACTTATACAATGTGACAAAACTGTCACATACAAATATCCTTTTAGTAGCAAATAGATTCTTTGTCAACTGGCGTTTACAACTCCAACTTCTATGATTGTAATTCGATCCAATGGGGTGAGAACACGTGTGTACAAAAAAAGAAGCCGACATGGACTAACCTTACACCACACGTTGGGAGTCATTTTCCTTTTATTTTTCATGGAAAATTTGAGGAGGTTTGAGAGGAGATGGTAACTTTAACATGGCCTTATTGTACGAAATGTTACATCGGATTTTTGTTTTTATTATGAGAAATTTGTCCAACAAAGAGCCATAAGGAGGAAATATATAATATGCCCGCCCATACCATAAGGATTAGGGATATATATGTATAGTCCTTAACGAAACGTTAGATATGCCCATCCCACCTAACCCCTACTTTCCCTTATCTTTATCGCAAACATGGTGCGACTCCCAATGTTTCTCTAACAAATTCAATTAAGAAACAAAATAAGCATGTATGATAATCAACCATATTGAACACATTAGCCAGGTTTGAAGGTACTCAAACAAGTTGGCTAGAGCGAATTAAAGTTTATAGAGATGGTTTTCGTTAAGTTTGCTAGAGTAGATGTGCTCTCTATTATGCAATCGAGTTTGTCCTTTCTTGTAAAAAGTAGAATATCACTTGTACAAATAAATAAATAAAGTCACTGGCACAAACATTTCAGAAAGAAGGTGCTAGATCCATGGGTAAATACTCTCTTACCATATAGTTACGTTATATTTTCAAACTATGATATCAATGGTGGACTTTTTGATATTGCTTCAGCAGTGCTTTTATTAGAAGCAAGTTGAAATTTTTATAACACCCAAATACTTTTTTATGGAGAAACAATTGCTTTTTGAAGAAACACCTCTCCCAAAAAGCACTTTAATGACCTAGAAACATTATTTTTGTGTAAAAGTTGTATGAAACGCTTTTGGTTGTTAAAAACTATAGACCTTAGCCTTAGCCTGATTCTAAATCTAGGCCTTAGCCATTGGGAGTTTCATTGTACACTTACACTAGACATGGGTTGGGCCTTTCCAGCTTCATATAATCTAAAAGGGCCCACTTTAAGTTAAGACCCAAAGTAGGTCCAAGTTGAAAGTAGCCTCACACAATCATTGTTTGGTTGAACAACTTTTGAATGAACCCAAAACACTGGTCGGAAGATTCCCACCTCCCCCATTTGTTTTCAGAAGAGTACAAATTGATTGGAAGATGGAAGTGAGCCTTCCAATGCTCTCTCTGCCTCCTCCCATTCATTTCCTCTAACAAAATGCATCACAGAAGTCTCCTAATGAAGGATGATACCAGACACTCTTTTGTTGCATTTCGTTCATAGAACCCAGTTCACAAGTTCAACAATAACTTATAAAATAAAAATTAAATCAAAACATAAAACATAAAATGAAACTAAAGAAAATAAGAGAAAGGGTTAATTACCAGTAAATTGTAAGCAGAAATTGAGTGGATATGAAGCTCCCTTTGTGTGGACACTTGCTTCTTGATGAGTAGTGATATTTGAAATGTCCTCCAGGAGTGTTGGGATTGTTCAACGTATATGTATAATATAATGGGGTTGCAGTCCATTTCCAATCTTTAAGATAAGCTCAATGATTCATCCATTTGTTGTGTTTGAGGAGAAGAAGAAGAAGACTACTTTAGGACGTCTATCCAACTGGGAAGAAGTAATCAGATAGGCTCAAGCTCAGGGAAAGCTATTTGCATCTCTCTAGCTATATATATATATATATATAGGTTGCATTTGTTTACTTAACAGTCAACTCATCAAATTAAGAAAAGTACCGGTTTGGATAGAGGGATTTGGTTATGAGAATTAAGGATAAATTTACTTAAAAAAATAAGAACCAACGTTAGATTGAAGGTATTTGGAATAACTAGATGTAGTATATTTGAAATGACTACATGCAGGGACGGATCCACAGTGGGGTCAATGGGGTCAAACGACCCTATGGACTCCATGGAAATAAGCTTGACGGTCCTCTTGAGCTGACTGTGCGACCCCATGAAATGCCCTCCACCTGTTTGATATTTGGCTTGAAGGAAAGGCTTACTAAGTGCGTTTAATTATAAAAATAAAAATAAAAAGCTTACGCCGTTTTGGTCTAACGCTTCTCTTTTATTTATTTATAAAACGACATGGACCAAAATGATGTCGTTTTGGCCCAACAATTTTTATTTTTATTTTTAAAAAGGACTTGGCCAAAATGATGTCGTTTTGGTCTAGGTCTTTAAAAAAAAAAAAAAAAAAAACACAGTTCCAGCCATTCCAAAGCCCTTCCACCGGATCCCAGCCTCTCTAAAATGAGTTTCAGTTTAATAAAAAAGAGATAGGTGATTATAATTTGTGTAATTATTCAACGGGTACTCAAAATGATTTGAAGTGCAATGCGAAAGGGATAGGGCCAGGACAGTAAAGTAGGTAGAAAACTTTTCTCCTCAACCCTAAACCCCAATCCCCACCCCCCAATGTAACACCCCGACTCCGTTTATTTTCCTATTTAATTTAATTAAGGGAAAATATTAAATTACTCCTGGGTTAAGGGTAATTTTGGTCACTTTCGCATCCGGGAAGATTTTGGGACCGTGAGTGGTGTGGCTGCGTAGGTGGTACTGAGACGAAACCGTAGACAGGCGGTAGGCCTGAATCGGAGATTTAACGAAGCTTTGGCGATCAAAACTTGTTCGGTGGCAGAACCGTAATTATTCGAAGTAAGTTGGGGTAAAAATCTGATTTTTCACATTTACCCTCACTTTCTCTCTCTTCCTCCCGCGTCTTCTTCTTCTCCTTGCGATTTTTCTCCTTCCCGTCACTGTTCACCGATCGGAAACCACCACACAGCCGCCACCTCCGACCACCCCGTCCGACGAGACCGGTCCTGTTCGAACCGCAGCCTCTCCCTCTCTCTTCCCCGGCCAGCACAACCCCGGAAACCCTCGGGACTCGCCCGGACAC
>NC_024128.1:10339990-10353181 GCF_000346735.1 Prunus mume | reverse complement strand
CTATAAATACCAACCAATACAACTAATAAAATAAAATCTTATCCAAAAATATTATCCGATAAAATAAAATCTTGCCTTTCATTTCTTAGTTTGCTTGCCTTTCATTTCATTGTGTTTTTTTTGTTTTGTTTCAATAATTAGTGGTCATTCATGTATTTTATTTTATTAGTTGTATTGATTTATCTGAAATTTGAAATTTGAAATTTATATGAAATTTGAAACCAAAAATCTTATCCGATATGAGTAGTATTGACACGTAGGAACCCAAAAATCTTATCCGAAAATATTATCCAAATCAAATGTTTAAGTAAACAAAGTTGTGAAAAAAAAAACAAAAAAATGAATAGTATTTGCCATGGTAAGCCTACCTTGCTGGAAACACACTTTGCTGGGGGGGCTAGGGCAGCCACTATTCACATAAATAGTAGCCGCCCTAGGGCTCCCCTTGCCATGGCAAGGGGCTAACTGGTGGAAGTGCTCTAAGGAAACAAAACGTCCGATTGTTGGAGGAAATGGATATAAATAACCAGTTTTGTCCATTGGACACGGTATGGAAATGAGAATTCAGAGATGGATTTTACTTTGCTATATTAAGGTTTTTTTTTAATAAAATAAAATTTTAAATTTAGTCTCCCAGGATTGGGAAGACCTTCTTAGAGTCAACCAAGTCTAAGTCCTCTAAGTTCTTTATCCGAGTCTTTTAATTCCGTGTCTGCGTACAAGATTTCTTAGAATTAATTATTTTTTAAGGGTAGTCTTAGAACAAGAAAGCCACCAGAAGGTTGAGAGAAACTTCAAAGTTTTATTGATAATAATGAAAAGGGATCATTTGGCAAAAAAAGAAAGAAAAAAGAAAAAGAAAAAGAAAGAAAAGGGTCCAAATAGTAGCTCGGAGTAGAAACGGTTGGATTTTGCTATTTCTCAGTTCACACATGTCAAGCTGCTCCTCGATCATCTCAGCTAACTATTCTACATCACTTTTCTTGCTGCACAAACAATGTACGTTCATGGAGACTTATTCTTCCCTCCACCTTCACTCCCAACGTATTCTTGTGATTTGTAGAAAAAAAAAATATTGAACTCTCCATTCCCATTTGCAAGCGAAGTATTCGCTTACTAAATCAAAGAGTTGGAAATCTACCATAAAGTCTCCCAAGTCATCGAACCAGTTCTTCATTGACTCAGACTAAACCAACTAGTGTCAAGCCTTTGAGCCAATATATATATATTTGAATTCGGCTCAACGGATACCTCTGCCATCTTTTTAGCCTCTCTTCCAAAATGGTTGTCATGGGTAACTCTTCTGCTTTCATCACAACAAACACCCTCCACTCACCAAAGCTTCACTTCCTTGTCCTTCTCTTCTTTCTGTTAACCTCTTCTGCGACTCCACTAAACTTTAGTTTCTCCAGCTTCAACGGCAGTGACTTAGCAACCATAACCACAGAAGGCGATGCTTTCTTCGACACCAAAATCCTCCGCCTCACCAACAGCGGCACAGACGACGAAAATATCTTTAGTGTGGGCCGAGCCACCTATCGCCAACCCTTCCTCCTCCGAGAAAAGGCCACCGGGAAACTCGCTGACTTCACCACCAGTTTCAACTTCGCCCTCGACTCCAACAACAACTCCAAGTACGGCGACGGTCTTGCTTTCTTTATAGCCCCAAATGATTCCTCACTCAATAGCGTATTAGGCAAGGGTGGCAACCTCGGCCTCCCTGTCGATACCGTAACTCCAAACGTCATCGGTCCGAGGAATCAGTACCCCTTCGTGGCAGTGGAGTTTGATATTTACCAGAATACACGCGAAACCATCAAGGACCATGCTCACGAACATGTAGGTATCAACGTCAACTCTCTCTACTCTATTATAACCAAGAATTGGACTGCAGGCATTTTGAACGGTACAACAAATAGTGCTGCTGTTAGTTACAACTCCACCACAAAGAACTTCAGTGTTGCCTTCACTACTTTTGTGGATGGTGTCCAAGTGATTCATTATCTTGATTACAAGGTTGATTTGAAAGACTACTTGCCAGATTGGGTCGTTGTTGGGTTCTCTGCTTCAACTGGTAGTTCTGTTGCTCTGTTTAAGATCTTCTCATGGAATTTCAATTCAACTTCACTAGTTGATCGCCATGAGGTCAAGTCAGGAAATGATAACAGGATTGGACTAATAATTGGGGTAAGCATTGGTGGATGTGCTGTTGTCTTGGTTGGTGTTTTGGGTTTGGTTTGGTTCATTTTATGGAAGAAGAGGGATGGAGGGGAAAGTAGCGATGAAAATCCTATGGTAAATGAATTGATTGATGAAGAATTCGAAAAGAGGGTTGGCCCGAGGAAGTTTTCGTATAGTGAATTGGTTTGTGCAACGAGTAATTTTGGGGAGGGAGAAAAGCTCGGAGAGGGAGGGTTTGGTGGGGTTTATAAAGGCTTTTTACCGGACTTGAAGTCATTTGTTGCTGTGAAGAGGATATCTATGGAGTCTAAACAAGGACTCAAGGAGTATGCTTCGGAAGTAAAGATCATCAGTCAACTTAGGCATCGACATCTTGTGAAACTTATTGGTTGGTGTCATGAAAGAAAGTTTATACTTGTGTACGAGTTCATGCCTAATGGCAGCTTAGATGCTCATTTGTTCAAAGAACAAAGGTTTCTAACTTGGGATGCAAGATACAAAATTGCTCTAGGCTTGGCTTCTGGGTTGCTCTATCTACACGAAGGATGGGAACAATGCGTGCTACATAGGGACATTAAATCGAGTAATGTTATGTTGGATTCGAATTTCAACGCAAAACTTGGGGATTTTGGTTTAGCGAGACTTGTGGACCATGGACAAGAGCCGGAAACAACAGCACTGGCTGGAACCATGGGCTACATGGCTCCGGATTATCTCAACACCGGAAAGGCTAGCAAAGAATCAGATGTCTACAGCTTGGGAGTTGTTGCTTTGGAAATAGCATGCGGGAGAAAGGCCATCGATCCAAAGTTTGGAACTGGTAAAATAAATATGGTGGAGTGGGTTTGGGAGCTTCATGGAGAAGGGAGAGCCATTGAAGCAGTTGACCCAAAACTATGTGGAGATTTTGATGAGGAACAAATGGAGTGCCTGATCATTGTTGGGTTATGGTGTGCTCACCCAGATTACAATATGAGGCCTTCAATACAACAAGCAATTCAAATGCTTAACTTCGAGATTCCCTTGCCTCCTCTCCCATCAAAGATGCCGGCGGCCACCTATTTTACTGCTCCGAAATCGGTCTCTATGTTGTCCAGAGATACCAGCGGTTCTCAAGGAGGCCAAACTGGCTGTGGCCACAACACTTATACCTCACATGATTGTGCTAATGCATGGTTTTAACGCAATGTTCTCTTGGATGTGGTAATTGTCTTAATTGATTTTATTTGGCCAGGTCAAAATGTGGCATTTCTATTCTATGAGAAAATACATCTAAATGGCACAACACTTCTCCTTCTTTCTCTGTGCTTCACCAAATGAAGTGTTTTAGATTTTGTTAACTCTGTTTCATTTTTAATAATTGTATTTGTGGTTAAGATATATTGTACTGGTTCAAGTCTTTTTTTTTTGGTTGTTGTTGAAAATAAACGATAATATATTATTGATGAACAAACAAAAGTACAAGTCATTTGATTCAACTATCTTAATTTTTTTTTTTATAGCAACGCAACACTTCTATAATTGGTCTAGATTTGACTATAATTGTTTCATGTTTCAGTATTTTATTTTTCCCATTATTAAACCGATCATTTAATTCAATTTAAATCCCAAGCTGTAATTGTATTGAATTGGATTAAAAGAAAAACCTGCAATCAATGATCATTTAATTCAATTTAAATCCCAAGCTGTAATTGTATTGAATTGGATTAAAAGAAAAACCTGCAACCAATCTTAGATTATCTTATTGAATGGGTGCGGATTTTACCAAAAAATTAATTGTTTCAAACTTGCGAATACCCTATGGAGCAAATATTTTTGCCCACCACTTTAACCCAAAATGTATATCTTATCACCCATTTTAATATTTGACACGTGTCTATATACACAATCATGGTTAACATTTTACTTTGTATTAAGTAACCATGATTATGCATATGGACACGTATCAAGTATAGAGAATGGTGGTAAGTATAAACCTTGAGTTAAAATGATGAGCAAGTGTTTGGTATAATTGCTTTAATCTAATTGACATTTTTTTTTCTTTTTTTGAGAAATTCTATGATTGTATTCATAATTCAGCCAAAAAAACCACTAGCCACAAAGGGCCAATACAAACTAGCCACAATAGGGCCATTACAATAACGGAGCAGTCTAATATCAAAATTAAGACAATTTGATGCGTCTCCACTAACGATCAGGTAGGATCGAAGAAATTCTGACATAGGCATCCCAACTAAGATTGCAAACTTAGAATAATAAAAAAGAGATAAAGCTTGAAAAAACCAAGCCATAACAATACAAATAAAACTCTCACAAAGGAGAGATGAAAAGCTCTCACAAAAGAGAGATGAAAAACTCTCACAAAAGGAGATGTGAAAACTACACAGAGAACTCAAAGAATCTCTGCAACTTATTCCAAGCATAAAGAAATTGCAAAAGAGATGGTGGCGAAGATCCGACGCCGAAATACAGGTGAAGATCCGACGCTGAGCCGCAGCCGCCTATAATAGTTGGATGAAAATCATAACAAAACTAAGATAAATAGGGAAAATCCTTTGTCCCTGAAAATGGGGAAGAGGTGAAAGGAGAAAGAGAAGAAGGGAGAGGGGGGAAGAACAATGGCTTCCTCCCCCCTCAAAGTAGAAAAGGCTCTAAGAGTGTTTTTTGGGAGAAAGGGGGCTAGGGTTTTTTTGCTTACCAACCAAAAGTTCACGTCAATGGTTTTAATCGACATTAAATAGAGAAAGTGGCAGGACAATTTTTTCTTCATAATACTATTTGTGTGAATGAACGCGACACTTGACCTTGACCATATATACAACTTGTGCATAATCATATTGCAAGTAGCAAAGTTTGTCACGAATGAAAAGGGTTTTTGATATATCTTGACGACGTCCATCGCTTAGAACTCAAATAATGGTTTGTAACCATATTTGGTCAGAACCTAGACAAATATTCGCCCTTGAAAAAAAAAAAAAAAAAAAAAAAAAAAAAATTAAAAATTATTACTTACTAATAAAATAAAAAAAGGTTTTTTTTATCACAAAACGTCTCCGATATTTAGGAAACTATCGAATTGCGTCCTTAAAGTTTTTTTTTTGTATCACTCATGGTCCCTAACGTTAATATGGGTGCTCTTAAATAGTCAATCTGTAAAAAAAAACTGTTAAATCTAGGAATATAATCGTCAAATCAATTCATTTTCACCTCTTCAACCATTAATGAATTTATAGGTTAGTTTAGTTGAGAGAAAAAGAAATGGTGGGAGTTGCTCCAGAAGCAGATGATGGAAGTAGGAGACGTTTACCACAGTGGATGCTGGGCATATCTTCTTCTAGCCAGGTAAGGAAGCCTAGTAATGGTAAAGAGGAAGGACCTACCTTTTATGAAACTGAAACATTGGGAGAAAACTCACGTGTTCTTGTAAAAATGTGAGACAAAGAGAAGAAAAAGAAAATCAACTAAACAAGATGCATACTATGGAACCATTTCCCTCCATTTCTTGTGGGAATTAGTTGGAAACTAAAGGTAAGCACTGAAAATGGAAGGGAATAACATAAAAAAATTGAACTATAAAAATCCAGTTGTTGTTTTGCCTAGAAATTTGAAGATTTTTCGTCATCAAAAGTTTTTAGCGACAGATATTCATCAGATTTTTCGTGGCTAAACATTTTATGCGACGGTGTTTTTCAGATTTTTCGTTACTAAAAGTCAAATTTCCAAATCAACTTCAGACTTATATATGCCTTGGGCTCTAGCCAATTGCGACGGATGATCAAAATTTCCTTATTTTTTGTATTTCCTCGATCCTGGTTATGGTTACAGGGTTTCTACACTTATATATATATATATAAATAATAATTTTGGATTAATTTGACAATTATATCCCTAGATTTAACTTCTTCTTTTTTGACAGATGGACTATTTAAGAACACTTATATTAATATTAGGGACCATGAGTAATACAAATTTTTTTTAAAGATGCAATCTAATAGTTTCGCAAACGTCAAAAACGTTTTGTGATAAAAAGCCAATAATATTTGAATCTTGACTATGTCAATAAATAAAATATTATTTTTCGAGAGCATCTCCTATAAATAATACATGTACATGAGTCCCAACATTGATTTATTATTATTTTTATATGTATAATAATGTTGCCGGGTTATTATTATTATTTTCATAGAATTTTTGAGACATAATAACATGCTAAATTCATACAAGACTTGAAACCTAGACTTTTTCTAGAAAAGCAATTTCTGCAAACCTATCCTTTGCATAAACATGCGCTCTAGGCTCAAAGTTTTGTGTGAACACTGATAACATTAAAGTAAGCAAAAATATAAAAAAATCTATCATTTTCAGATAATATAAAAAATCTCTCCTTTCTCCCTCCTTCCAACAATGGTCTCCAAGTCTCTCAGCAATTAATAAATTATTTACGATTTTAATTCCAAAATTAATTATCTCTGCGCTCTTCGCTCCATATTTTGGGTGACAAACATTTGGGCACATTAATCTCTCTTCCTCTTCTCTTCCAAAATGGTTGCAAAGTACTCAACAACAAAGCTTCATTTTCTTCTCCTTCTGCTTCTCTTCTTTCTGTTAGCGCATTCTGCAACTCCATTAAACTTCAGTTTCTCCAGCTTCAGTCAAGACGACATCCACACCATATTTCCCGAGGGCGATGCTCATATGGACGTCCATTTCCTCCGCCTTACCAAAAGCGCCGAAGATGACGTTAAAAATGGCAGCGTGGGCCGAGCCACCTACCGCCAACCCTTCCTCCTCCGCGAAAACCACACCGAAAAACTCGCTTACTTCACCACCACTTTAGACTTCGCCTTCGAATCGAAGAACGACTCCAGCTATGGAGACAGCATCACCTTCTTCATAGCCCCAAAAGGGTCCTTGCTCAACACCACACTGGGATCTGGTAGCAGTCTCGGCCTCCCCTACAACTTGTTAGATTTGTAGGGGAAACAAAATGATTTTATTATATTGGAGGAGAATAGTACATAGTTTGGTGTAGGCTAATTAGCCTTCTACACTTTACATATTGGCTTATTGGCCACTACATTTGATTTAGATTGGTTTGAACTATTTGGCCCTTCACTTAGATTGGTGAGCTTATTGGCTCCTCAACATATTTTATTTAGGTAGCCTTTTTGCTCCCACATAGACTGGGAGTTGATTGGTTTACTCCACATTTCATTGTGGTTGCATGCCAATTTATAGGCTTGATCAACCGACATGCTTTGTTCCACGACTTGGGAAGATCAACCCCAGCCACATGTTTGTATGCTCTAGAGATTTCTTCCACCGCCATACTCTTGCCATTCACTTATCACTTTTTCCAGAATATTCCACCATATTCATTTTGCTTTGCTGCCATGCAACTTCTTTATTGTGAGCTCGTGACTTTTCTAGAACTTTGTAGAACAAATGAGCATTAGTTTTTCAACACTCCTCCTTAATGCGCATTGGTAATTCTCCAAGCATGCACCTCATGAAGCTAGCATTGACAAACATCTAGTTGATGTTCCAGTTCCGTGCTCGTGTGGCACTTTCTCCGTTCGTAGTTAGCTTGATAGTTCTTCGTCGGCAATTTTTATTCTCCTCATCGCCCAATTTTTTAGTTTCAACATTCGGGCTTCTTTTTCTGAGTGTCTTAACTTTTTGCACACCCTACATGGAGGAAAGTTCTTCCTCTCATGCCATCTCTCTTTATTTTCACTATCTCCTCCTCTAGAACTTTCTCTAGATTTCCTTCCCTTTTTCTAGAATTCGTGAAACTTTGAATTGAGTATTGATAGCACGTACCTTGTTTCCTTAGAATCGGCCCATGCGCCCCAAATTGATTGAACACGGCTCTCGAGTCGGCCCTTACGCCCAAAGTGATCGAACTAGCTCTCGAACCAGCTCTGACACCCAATACGATCGAACTAGCTCTGATACCACTGTTAGAATTGTGGGGAAAACAAAATGATTTTAGGGTTAATGACCTAAATGGTCCCCCAACTATCACTCCATTATCATTTTGGTCCATCAACTAAAATTTTCAATTCAAACGTCCTTGAACTTTTTATTTTGTACCAAAATCGTCATTCCATGATAGATTCCGTCACTTTCAACCACGCGATGGCCACATGACTAAGTTTTGAAGGGTATATGCGACTTTTTGAGAAGCCCTATTGTTCAGAACCAAAATCCCTCCAAAATAGCTCTACTTTTTGAGAAGCCCTCTCATTTCCCGCGAATACCATCGAGTGAAAGGGATTTTAATGCGAGTTGCTGAATTGGTTGATGTTGTAGTGTAGTAGTGTGCGAGTCGCTGAATTGGTGAAGTTAGTGTGCAATTTCACTGTTAGTTTTGGAGTTTGAATTTGGGAGTTTGGGTTAGGGTTTGATTTTGGGGATTTTGGAGATTTTGGGAAATTCACTAGTTGCTGATTAATGGAGTACGAATTCCGTTCGGGTGGAAAGACTCCCAAATATGGTAAGGGCTTCTATAATGCATTTTATGTTGTTTTTGTTTGGAAATTGATGAAATGGATGAGTTGTCCTTGTCTGGAACTGTGGTTTCTTTATAAAGATTCCTTTTTCTGTGTTTGTGTTCGGCTTTTTGGTTGTTTTATGTTTAAAGTAAGGGTAAAGGAATCGTTTTCTTGTATATGGATGTGGATTTGGCTTTTGCTACATTGACTGTAGAGTGTAAGCTTTATGTCTGTGGTCCCTTGGTTGTGGTTCCTGTATGTTGAATATGGTGTTTTTTTTTATAAGGCTGTGGTCCCTTGGTTGTCTGGTTCACACCCAATTCAGTAATTGTTGCCCTTGTTGTCGTTAGCATTAATAACAAAACTATGACTTTAGAATAACCTATTGTTGTTTCAATTTTGCAGCTAACAATGGAATGTGCACTCTAGAATTACATCATGGGGGCTGGTTTGAAAATGGGGTTTATAAGAAGGGTAAGGTCTGTTATTTGGACAATATTATAGAGAATTTTCTGTCCTTATTAGATTTACTGAAAATTGGGAGAGGTCTTGGGTATGAGGTTGACATTTCTCAAGTTGAGCAACGTTTGGAAATTAGGTGTAAAAATCTTGAGGGTGGACTGGAGCTTGTTACATCAGATGCTACAGTAGTTGAAATGGTTGGTCACATACCATCCAATAAGGTTATTGTGTTATACTATAGTGAGATTGAAGACTATGAGTATGATGCAGATATAAAGAATTGTGATGGGGATTTGACTCAGAATTACCAAGTGAACGAGGTGGATTATATTGAAGTTGAAGATGATGAGACTTTTGAGAATGTTGGGACAAAAGTGGCAAATGAAGATGCTGTCAAAGAGATACCAAATGAAGATGCAGAGGCAGAATTACCAAATGAAGATATAAGGGCACATTTCACTATTGATAATGAAGGGGCAGAATTGCCAAATGAAGGTATAGGGGCACATGTGACAATTGATAATGAAGGGGCAGAATTGCCAAATGAAGATGAAGATGCAGATTCAGAAATTAAAGACAGTGATTATGAGTTCAATGAAAATGAGGCAGAGGATAGGCCAACTGTTGGAGAGAATGCAGCAGATGAGGGGACTAGTCATGGTGCTCCAGGAGAGGTATCATCAGATGGTGCTGACACGTCAGAATTTGACAGTGGAAGTGAGACTGATTCTGAGGGTAATGGTAGAAAAAAGATAAAACTGCCAAAGTTTAAGCAGTATAGAAGAGATGTGGATTTGAAAAATCCTGAGTTTAGATTGGAAATGAAGTTTGCAAACAAAAAACTACTGATAGCGGCTATCAAGGAGCTTGCAATTATTGAGGGCAGGGAAGTGAAATTAAAAAAAAACGACAACAGATGAGTTCAGGCTAAATATGTGAAAGGGTGTTCTTTCCAAGTATATGGATCAAAGATTAATAGAGAGGAAGGAAAATTTTCTATTAAAACTTTGAGCCTAGAACATCAGTGTGGAAGAGTGGACAAGCTTAGGCATACTACATCAAAATGACTTTGTGATATATATGCAAACAAGCTGAGGCGTAACTCAGACTTTGATCTGAAATCATTTCAACAAGATGTGTTGGAAGATTACAAAATAAATGTCACCAAACTTCAAGTTTATAGGGCAAAGAGGCTAGCCAGAGATTTAAATGAAGGTACTTTCAAAGAACAATATGCTAGATTGTGGGATTATGCTAAAGAATTGAAAACTGCAAACAAAGGTAGTATAGTGAAGATTAAAACTCAGATTGTGAAGGGTGAGATAGTGTTTCAAAGGATATATGTGTGCTTGGCTGCCTGTAAGAAGGAATTTTTAGAAGGTTGCAGGCCTGTTATTGGTGTTGATGGCTGCCATTTGAAAGGGCCTTATCTTGGACAGATCTTGATGGCTGTTGGGGTGGATGGGAACAATGGTTATTTCCCAGTAGCTTATGCAGTGGTTGATATTGAGAGTAAAGACTCTTGGATTTGGTTTTTCAATCTTCTAATTGAAGATTTAGGGATTACAAATGGAAAAGCTTGGGTAGTGATTAATGACAAACAAAAGGGACTTCTACCTGCCATTGAGAGAGTACTTCCAACTGCAAAGCACAGGATGTGTGTGAGACACCTGTACAGTAACTTTAGGGCATCACATATTGGTCTTGCTCTGAAACATATATTATGGGCTGCAGCAAGAGCTATAACTGTGCCTTGGTGGGAGGCAGAAATGGAGAAGATGAAAAATGAGGATGAGTAAGCATGGAAGTCGTTGAAGAAGAGATCTGCAAAAAATTGGAGCAGATCTCACTTCGAATCACATTTTAAATGTGATCTTTTGTTGAATAATCTGTGTGAAAGTTTCAATGCAATCATATTAGATGCAAGGGATAAGACAATTTTGAGTTGCTTGGAGAGGATAATGGTGTATGTGATGCTTAGGATGGCTAGTAGGAGGTCTGCATGTCAGAATTGGAGATACTCTGTTGGGCCTAGGATCTTCAAGATAATTGAGAAGAACAAGTTAGGTTCATCACAATGCATTCCTAGATTGGCTGATAAGAAATTGTATCAAGTGAGCCACATTTATGGTGGAGAATTTATTGTAGACCTTAGAGCAAAGACATGCTCTTGTAGGAGGTGGAATTTATGTGAAATATCATGTCCTCATGCAATCTCAGCAATATTTCAAAGATGTGAAAACCCAATTGCTTATGTGGATGATTGTTATAAGCTGGAGACTTATATGAAGGCTTATAAACCAGTGATTCACCCAATCCCTTCAATGGACCAATGAATTTTACCAAAACATTAATTGTTTCAAACTTGCGAATACCCTATGGAGCAAATATTTTTGCTTACAACTTTAAACCAAACTGTATATCCTACCACCCCTTTTAATACTTGACACATGTCCATATACATAATTATGGTTAAGTTTTACTTCGTATTATATATGGACCCATGATTATACATATGGATATGTGTTAAGTGTTGAGAATGGTGATGAGTATAAACCTTGGGTTAAAGTGATGATGAGCAAGTGTTTGGTATAATTGCTTTAATCAATCGACATTAAATAGTGAAAGTGGCAGGACCTTTTTTCTTCATAATACTATTTGTTCAATTGTTGTTGTGATCCATACCTGCTGTGTGAATGAATGTGACACACGACCATATATACATACATACAATATTTTTTTGACCATATATACAACTTGTGCATAAGCAGAGTTTGTCAAGAATGAAAAGGGTTTTGGATATATCTTGACGACGTCCATCGCCTAGAACACAAATAATGGTTTGTAACCATATTTGGTCAGAACCTAGACAAATATTCGCCCTTGACATAAAAATAAAGACAAATATTAGTCATTATTACCTACTGATAAAAGAAAAAAAAGGTAACAACATCTAATGGCCTGTTTGGATCTTGACTATGTCAATAAATAAAATATTACTTTTTGGGAGCATCTCCTATAAGTAATACATGTACATTATGAGTCATGACATTGCAATTTATTAATATTTTTGTATAATAATGTTGCCTGGTTATTATTATTTTTTTATAGAAAGTTTTGAGGAGTGATAACATACTAAATTCACATAAGACTCGAGCAATTTCTCTAAACATGCACTCTAAGCTCAAAGTTGAACACACTGATAACATTAAAGTAAGTAAAAAAAAAAAAAATCTATCATTTTCAGATAATATAAAAATTTTCATAAGATTAAAATCGATATGTACATACAAAACTACCAATAAGAATCCAATTTACAATTAGACGGATTCCTCTCCTTCCTCGCTACTTCCAACAATGGTCTCAAGTCTCTCAGCAATTAATAAATTATTTACGATTTTAATTCCAAAATTAATTATCTCTGTGCTCTTTGCTCCATAGTTTAGGTGACAAATTTGCACGTCTCTCTTTCTCCTCTTCCAAAATGGTTGCAAAGTACTCAACAAAGCTTCACTTTCTTCTTCTTCTTCTGCTTCTCTTGTTTCTGTTAGCCCACTCTGCAACTCCATTGAACTTCAATTTCTCCAGCTTCACTTCCGACGACCGTGACACCATTTTATCCTAGAGTGATGCTTATATGGACACCCAGTTCCTCCGCCTCACCAACAGTGAATTGGCCCGAGGAAGTTTTCCTACAGCGAATTGGCTCGGGCCATGAGTAGCTTTAAGGAGGGAGAAAAGCTTGGAGAGGGAGGATTCGGTGGGGTTTATAAAACCTTCATACCAGACTTGCAGTCATATGTTGCTGTTAAAAGGATATCGAGGGGTTCTAAACAAGGATCGAAGGAGTATGCATCGGAAGTAAAGATCATCAGTCGGCTTAGGCATCGTAATCTTGTGCAACTGATTGGGTGGTGCCATGAAAGAAAGTTCTTACTTGTGTATGAGTTCATGTCCAATGGGAGCTTAGATTCTTATCTATTCGAAGAACAAAGCTTGTTAACTTGGGAGACAATGTAAGAAGGTTTATTACATTAAACCTACTAAAGTG
>NC_024128.1:10325403-10339890 GCF_000346735.1 Prunus mume | reverse complement strand
CACTGATTCGGCAAGGAGGCTGGGCTCGAGACATCTGCGAGCAGATTTGGAAGCCGGGCTGCGCTTGAAGGGAGGCTAGGCCGAATCTTCCAAGGGAGGCTACTGGGCTTCGTGAGCATCCTTACGGTGTGAGCACCGTTTCGGCAAGGAGTTTGGCCTTGAGTCAGGCCTTGGGGCCGGGCCATTGTGGCTGGGACTGTGGCACGGCTCAGAGCCGGGCTCTCCGTTGAGGTGCGTAATGTTGATGAGCCTTCCAATTGTTTCTGCACGCTCCTTGCCGTTCGGCAAGGAGGACTTGGTTTGGTTTGGGGGTGGGAGCCAGGGTCTGATTTTGCTGGTGTTTTTTTGTTTGTTTTTGTTTTGGGCTCAAGTCTTGCTGAAACCAAAATAGGTGCTGAGCTGGAAATTGTAATTTCGATCTTAACCAATGGTTCTTTGTTGACAATAGGAATATAAAAGAATAAAGGATCTATTAAGACCCCAAATACACATGATGCAAAAAATGGCCCCTTCCACTTTGGAAGAAATGGCCGAACTAGATAAAAAATGCTCTGTACTATTTTTCGCCATTTTCTACTTGATCTATGCCCTTCATTTACAGTAGAAGATTCCTCAACTGCCCAACTGAAGACACATCATAAACAACATATCAAAATCAGGTACTATAAATATAGATAAATGAAGCCCTAATTAACTTTTCTATGATATAATATGGACCCATGCGTTCTTTCGTTTTTGTTGATGCTCTTTTTCGGAGAGGGTCAACTTAGAGAAAAAGGGATTTGCCTTCAGCAGGGAAAGGGTCTGGGCCTTCAATAAAGGCTAGCCTGCAGAAGACAAAAATAGGGGAAGCAGTCGTCAAGCTCCGGGCACCGGTGTGGTGCCGGCCGAAGGCTCTCCGATGCTTAAGTCAGCTAAGAAGGGTAACTTTTGCAGAGTAATAGTAAAAGGCAGGAAAGTAATTACCCCTCTTACTAGGGTACTGTTCCCTTTTTATAGGGAAGTGAAAGTGGGAGGTTGGTGTAGATTTCCGATGTGGGACTCTGTGCAAGTTGCCGCGGTGGTGACACGTGTCATGAGAATTAGGTTTAACAGTTTGTGAGCTTGGGCAGTCGGGAGTTTCGGCAGGTGCTTGGCACCTCGGAAGAGTGTCTTCCTTCGGCAAGAGAGAAGGCGTGTCTGCCTTGGTGCTAGTTGTTTTGAGACTGGATATGCTCGGTTGATTATGGTGTAAACAATATTAATGCGTTGCAAGAGTCTTCGAACACTCATCCTCTCGTATTCGTTTAAAGGCGAGGAAATGCCAGCTGATAGTGGTATGGTTGATTTTGATGGATTCCAAAATCTTCGATATCTGACTTTGTATCATTGTGAGCTCACTGGTCAAATGCCTCTTTGGTTATCCAAACTCAAGAATCTAGAGATCTTGAGTCTGAAAGGTAATCGAATTACAGGGCCAATTCCTAGTTATTTGGGGACTCTTCCAAATCTCTTTTGCATAAGCTTGGCTGACAACCTAATTTCAGGTGAATTTCCAAAAGAACTTTGTCGACTGCCAAGGTTGGTGCATGAACCTACTGCAGCTCAAGTAGTAGACGATTATCTTGAATTGCCTATCTTCACTGCTGCAGCCCAAAATCCAATCTTTTACCCTCGCAGGTTGTCTAACTTCGCACCAGCAATAGACCTATCTCTCAATCACATTAATGGCAGAATACCTTCTGAGATCGGAAAAATGCGTCTTCTCCACATTTTGGATCTTAGCATCAATAACTTCTCCGGCAACATTCCAAATGAAATATCCAACCTAAAAAATTTAGAGAATTTAAGCCTCTCTATGAATCATTTGTCTGGACAAATCCCGTCGTCATTGGCGAGCCTCAGTTTCTTAAAATCTTTTAATGTCTCATACAATGATCTCGAAGGACCAATCCCAACAGGCACTCAGCTCCAAACTTTGAATGCTTCTGAATTTAAGGGGAACTCAAAACTTTGTGGTTCTCCACTTCCAAATGAGTGTCTAAACAAGAGCATCAATGTAGATAATAAAAACCACCTAGTTTTGGACAATGAGCATCAAATTCCATGGTTTTATATTTTTTTCGAGTTAGGTTTCATTGTAGGATTTTGGGGAGTATGTGGTTCTTTAATTATTAAGAAGACATGGAGATACACGTATTTTCAATTCGTAGACAATTTACAAGATAGGCTCTATGTGATGATGACAGTGCACATGAGAAGAAGGCTTAGAGGCTAGATTGTACTTTTATTTACAAGTTCATTTTTCTTTTGTAACTAGACTGTGTATATATGTAGGGACATGTTCTCTTGCCAAACAGAACATATTCCATATAGAATATACTAAAGAATAAAAAGCTGTTTTTGGAACAACGAAGTATTCATCATGCAATCATCCCAAATGAATGAAAATAGATAAATAAAAGAAAGAGTGCATGATGACTACTAATTGGAAGTACTATGTGCCGTCTGGAATAAGAAAAAGGAGACATAACCTAGTCTTGTGAATTGCCCAGTATTGGTGTAGGATATAAATTGTCTGCGGCTATGGCTTATATGTAAGAAAGTTAACGCTCCCTCGGAACCGGTGTGCAAAGGAAGTACGCACGCTAAGACTTGTGGACAACCAAAGACTAACCAAACACACTAATTAGAACAAGAACGCTGAAGAAAATCAAGAAACTATGCAAAGAAACTAGTTGATGCAGGATGTATAGGACCTAAATTGTTTAGTTTTCTATATTATTTAGTTTTCCAAATCCTAGTAGGATTTTTTTGTTTAATTTCCTATTTTATTTGTTAGTTTCCTATATTCTTTAGTTTTCCAACTCCTAGTAAGATTTCTAAGTTTCCTATTTTATTAGGAATAGGATTTCTGTTTTAGCTAGGGATTTTAATATTGATTAAATCTTCTTTAAACTCTCTGATTTCTGCCTGCCTTCTATCTTTTCTTCCCTTCAGCCTCTCTTTTTCTTTTCTGTCCTATTAATCTAAGTGTTTAAACTAACACACCCAGAGTTGTGCTACATTACTAGAGGAAAGATTGCACTTTATATTTTACAGTTCCAGTTGTGGTTGTTCTCATAATAATGTCTTATTTTTCTTTTCATACCATATATTCTTCAAATTAAACTATATAAAAAACATACTTGTGACATTTCACTCCAGTCCAAGATTTAGTTGACAGACGGTAGCAGATCCTACTGAATGAATTCGATATGAGGGTTCAGCAATGCAAAATGAATAGGAACATAACATCAATTAATAATGTTGAGATCAGGCACATGGCTCTTGTCAATCTGAGGTCATGTCTGGCATGTCGTATATGCGACACTTAATCAAAATAAGATATGGTTGTAACTTATTACTGGTTTCCATTCGTATCACAGTACAAAGAAAACTCTAAACTCTAAACAAATTACAATGAACTAATGCTTACTGATAAAACTCAAAACAAATTACATTGTTTTTCCACCAAATTACATTACATTACACCCACTGAACTACTGCTATTAGTCTACTCATCTCAAATTACATTGCTTACTGAACTACTGCTACTGGTCTCAAGTAGCCCAAGCTTCTCAATCACATTACACCTACCAAATTACAAAATATATTACTCTTAATTCCTCCTAATTCCTCATAATTCCTCCTAATTCATCTTCATGGCAAACACCACCAACCAGGAAAGCAACACAGCAGCCCACAATATTTTGACTTTGCTCGAATCTTGGCATTTTCCTTTTCCACCCTATCAATCTTCCTCAGCAAACTAGGTATCAAAGACATTGAACGCTCACACATTTCTGCATCAAACCACTGAAAAAACCTACATCCTTTTTCACTACTTCCCTGTATCAACCAAGAACAATGATTGAAAATTTGATCAATAAGAACTCTATCAATTTGTGATGCCCAAAACAATGACTGAAAATTTGATCTTAAACATTCTTACCTTTGACTTTGGGCAGACTAGAAATCTCCGCCCTGGGTTTGAAGTGGTCCACGAAGTCTACATCTGTGCTAACTTCCCACAATGACACCATTGGGCATGCCTTGCTTCTCATGTTTCCATCTCTTCTTCAATTCATTTAGTATTCACCTAGGGAAGAACCAGCTGAACCTCCAAATCTGAAATCCCCCTTCCCCTTTTCTCCTAAATCGTGCGATCCCCTTCCCCCTTTCCCAAATCCGAACTCCACTCAGAGATTCATAAACCCTAATCTTCTACTCCAGATTCTCCCAATTTCGAACTCCACCTCAGAGTTTTGTAAACCCGTGATTTCTTCTCCAGATTCTCCCAAAATCCGAACCCCACCTCAGATTTTCATAAGCCCTAGCCTTCTTCTCCAAATTTTCCCTTCTCACCCAAATACCCCTTTTCTGAAATTGAATAACCCTTATTCTCCAATATTAAGCTATTGAAAAGAAGTGGGGCCCAAACCAAATAACGGAACGTCTCTTAATACTGATGGAACGAATAACGTGAGACAGTTTTAAAAAGTGTATGGGGTATTTTGAGACATTCCAAAGAACATATGGTAATCTGAGACAACTTTAAAAACACAGGAAGCATGTACATAAATAAACCTTTATCTATTAATCTAACATCAATCTACATTTTACCTATTTCTTCATGTGGGGTCATTTAGCTGACAAATGGAATGAATAAATAGAAAATTTTAAAAATATTATGCACTTTAACATAAGTGATAAGTAGGGCATCGACGTGTATCAATTTCAACGCTCTGCTCGCCATAATTCAATGCTTTCTATTTTCTTTTCAAACGCCATATAGAGAAGGCTTCTATTTTAATGACTGCTACGTGTCTGCTATATGTGATATTTCAAAGGTAGGTGCCTTCATGTGGGGCAAGGAACTTGGAAGATTAACATGATGAAAAGAAAATAAGTTGCCTTTAGTTGCTCCTATGTGTGTGTGTGTACATGTGCTGTGAGCAATATAAATACAAGAAGAAGCAAAAGCTAGCCATACAACCTTATAACCCAATGGCTCATATCTTCCTTCTCATCCTCTTTTTCTCTTCCATTATCTCTACAAATATTCATGCACGCAACCAAATTGCTCCCTCTTGTCCTTCACCCTCACACTATCTTCTCCTACTTTAAATTGTAAAGATTGAGTCCATTAGGGATTTAAATGGGATCAAATCTCCTCATTTGATGATGACAATATCTCTTAATTATGATAATATCTAAATTGGTGGTATTATCTTATTAAATAAAGATAATATCTCATATTCAAGATATCATCCTTATTTTTAGTATTAATTAATTGATCAAATAAATGGACTCAATTAATTAACCTAAGGCATATTCTTCTTATCCATGCTGCATTTTGTTATTGGAGATGAAAATATATGCTCCCACAACTATCCTCCAATTTTCTTAGAAAAATCATCAACAAGAAAACAACTTGGAAGTTGTACCTTGATTCACATATCAGCCACTTGTTAAATCGTGATGAACCCTCCGAAACAAAAGATGAAATTTCAGCCAATCGTACTTTTTAAGATCTTTATTTCCCGAAAATGGAATCGCTTCTTGATAGTCTGCAAGTACACATCGTTATCACAATATGACAATATATATATATATACAGGGTATATATACAAGGTCGGTTTTGAGATTTTGAGGGCCCTATGCTAACCTTAAACTGGGGCCTCATATAAGCTAACACAAACTTGCACCGTTATGTAATGCCATACAATAAATGTTTTTTTTTTCTTAAAATGACCAAAGTACCCCTACTCCCAATGGCAAAATTGAAATTTCACAAAATAATTAAATTTCATTAAATCAATTAAATTGTATCAGGGATATTACACCTTTTGAATAATCACCATGATTGTGACAATGAGTCTTTGTCGTAATAGATCATATTCATACATTAAATATTTATAACACCGAATCTATTTTGTATCAATATTCCAAGAACATCATTAATTGGATGCAACTTTTTTGGTTGAGTTAGTTGGATGCATTATTTTTGCAAAATTAAATATCTTTTTAACACTTATTTATTTTGTATCAATATTCCAAGAGCATCATTAATTGGATGCAACTTTTTTGGTTGAGTTAGTTGGATGCATTATTTTTGCAGAATTAAATATCTGAGCATATATAAAATCAATCGTGTACCACTTTACTAACTACATTTTTAATTGAGGTGAGCCCTATATATGGAAGTCTTATCTCTATGGGCACTTGAAAAAACAAATCTACATGAGTAATTGAAGAGCTAGAGTCAAGTCAATGATGGGGACGTACGCACGTGACAAGCAATGTCTGCACATAGAAATATAGATATTATTGGAGCAATTAGAATATACTTGCTGAAGAATATATATATATATATATATATATAGTGCCATGCATGCAGTTGAGAGATTCAGTGTCATCATTTGAGGAATGAGGTGCTTAGTCGTTGGATCTATTTCAATGAAATCACGTGGTTGAGATTGAGTTAAGTGTTTAATGGTCTAACATCAATCTACATTTTATCTATTTCTTGATGTGGGGTCGTTTAGCTGACGGATGGAATGAATAAATAGAAAATTTTAAAAATATTATGCACTTTAACATAAGTAGGGCATCGACGTGTATCAATTTCGACGTTCTGCTATGTGATATTTCACGGGTAGGCGCCTTCATGTGGTGCAAGGAACTTGGAAGATTAACATGATGAAAAGAAAATAAGTTGCCCTTAGTTGCTCCTCTGTGCGTGTGCGCGTACGTAAGTTATGTGCTGTGAGCAATATAAATACAAGAAGAAGCAAAAGCTAGCCGTACAACCTTATAACCCAATGGCTCATATCTTCCTTCTCATCCTCTTTTTCTCTTCGATTATCTCAACATATATTCTTGCATGCAACCAAATTGAGCGCAGCTCCCTCTTGTCCTTCACCCTCGCATTATCTTCTCCTACTTTAAACTGGACTTTGGTTAACTGTTGTCATTGGAAAGGCATCACTTGTGATCAGGATGGTTGGGTTACCCATTTGCACTTACCCTCCAAGGGGCTCAAAGGAGGTATGTTTCCCTCATCACTTGGAAATCTCACACATCTCACCCACTTGAATCTCTCAAACAATTCACTTTACGGATCACTTCAAACTGAATTCTTCTCATCCCTGAAACATCTTGAGATCCTTGATATTTGAGTTATAACCTTCTTTCTAGAGAACTACCACTTTATCTACCATCCAGCAGTATCAAGAAACTGGATTTGTCAAGCAATCAGTTTCATGGTGCAATTCCATCTTCATTCTTCCAACAAACTAGGAATTTGATTAGTTTTAATGTCAGCAACAATATTTTATCAGGGCCCTTCCCATCCTCTATTTGTCTCAAACATTCTTCCTGCTTGACTAGGGTTTTGGATTTTTCCTCCAATAAATTTAATGGCAGCATTTCACGAGGACTAGGGGAGTGTTCTGAACTAAGGGTTTTTCGTGCCAGTCATAATAACCTCTCAGGTTTTCTTCCAGAAGATATCTATAATGCTACCAAACTAGAAGAACTAGCATTAGCTCTCAATTCACTCTATGGAGCCATTAGTGATAGAATTGTCAACCTCACAAACCTTGCAATCCTTGACCTCTATTATAATCAATTGAGTGGTGTCCTCCCTCTCAGTTTTGGGAAGCTGTCCAAGTTGAAACTACTGAACCTTGATTTCAACCACTTAGAAGGTGCCTTGCCCCCATCTTTGATGAATTGCACAAACCTTATTGAAATACATCTAGCATCCAACAACTTGGAAGGAGATATCTCCACACTTAATTTCTCCGAACTTAGTGAACTTAGTAAAATTGATCTAATGATTAACGAATTCACTGGTATCTTGCCAATAAGCCTTTACTCATGTCGGTCCTTGAAAGCCATTCGATTGTCTGGAAATTATATAGAGGGACAAATACAGGCTGAGATTCTTTCATTGAAATCCTTGTCTTTCCTCTCTCTTGGTTATAACCGATTGACCAATGTCACAGAAGCAATGAAGATATTAATGAGTTGCAAAAGTCTCCATGTACTCTTCCTTACGAATTCCTTTGAAGGTGAGGTAATGCCAGGTTATGATGACTTGGTTGATTTTGATGGGTTCCAAAATCTTCGGTACTTGAGTTTGGCCAATTGTCAGCTCACTGGTCAAATACCTGTATGGTTATCAAAGCTCAAGAATCTAGAGATCTTGCATCTGGAGAATAATCAAATCACGGGGCCAATTCCAAGTTGGTTGGGGACTCTTCCTAGACTTTTTTCTCTAAACTTGGCAAGTAACCGAATTTTAGGTGAATTTCCAAAGGAACTTTGTGGACTACCAAGATTGCTTTATGAACCTTTTGAAGAAGACACTTATGAACTCGAATTGCCTCCTCTCGGCCACAAACCCACAAATCCAACTTTTCTACCGCGCAGATTGGCTTTCAATCCAGCAAAGATAGACCTATCTCGCAATAACATAGATGGTGATATACCTAATGAGATCGGCCAATTGCACCTTCTCCGCTTGTTGCTTCTTCACTCTAACAGCTTCTCCGGCGTCATTCCAAACCAAATATCTAACCTTAAAAATTTAGAGGAGTTAACCCTCTCCATGAATCATTTGTCTGGGAAAATCCCATGGTCATTAACAGCCCTTAATTTCTTGAAAAATTTTGATGTCTCATACAATAGTCTCTAAGGACCTATACCAACAAGCACTCAAATCCAAAGCTTCGATGCTTCTGCATTTGAGGGGAACCCAAAGCTTTGTGGTGCCCCAAGTCTAAATAAGTGCGAAACAAATAACAACATTGATGCAGATGGTAAGAACAACAAACATGCGGGCTATGGGCATCAACATCAACTTCCATGGTTTTATATTTCTTCTGTTGTGCTAGGGTTCATAGTGGGATTTTGGGGAGTCTGTGGTTCTTTAATTATTAAGAAGAGATGGAGGTATGCATATTTTGGATTCATAGACAATGTACAGGATAGGCTCTATGTGATGATGACAGTGAGCATGAACAGGATGAAGAGAAGGCTTCGAGACTAGATGTATATTGCTGTACTTTTTGTTTGCTTTTCTCTTCTTTTTTTCTTCTTTTCTTATGTGTTCGTGATGTAATAAGGGACAGTTATTACGTTATATTTTTCGGATACCTTTTGCAAGCAACAAATACAACTTCAGCTACATATATATATTTTGCATGCGATTGGAAAACTCTACTGAATTTGGCCAAAATCATGTGAAATATTGCCATGAACCTATCGAAATTCAATTATGGGGTCAACAGCGCAACGGCTTTCATACTAAAGCGAAACTTAACATTTTAGTGCAAAAATTAATCGTCTGGTTTTAGCCATAGAGTCCGCATGGAAGAGGAAACATACCTGCAATTAGAACCATATATGTTTTATATAACTCAAAGCCTATAACCATCTAAAAAGATATATATTCCAGGTACCTCTAGAGTGTTTGGGTATGAAGCCTTCCTACAGAACTTTTAATGCTCCATCCATCTCCATGCATGTATAACAAAGCATTATTATCATGGTCATGCATAAGTCCAATATGTTAGTTCATTCAATTTTCAATAATCCTTTTCTAATAATTATATATTTTCAAAAAGAAAATTATTGGAAAAGTATAGAATGATATACACCAATTGACAAAAATACCTGCCCCTCAAACAGAAGCTACATAAAATCAGAGGAAAAATAAAAGACACAAAATCAGGAAACTAATTATGACTAGGGAGCCCCATAATTTATGAAGCAATGATGATTTGTCGATTAATTTATGAAGCTTAGGTTGTTTGCCACTTCCTCATGATACCAATGATGATTTGTCGATTAATTTATGAAGCAACATTTTTTTTAGATTCCCTTCTTTATAATCTAGTTGCTCATATATATAAACCTGTGAACAATCTGAATTGAAGGCATTGATCCAGATAAGAACAACCGAGATGTGGACAATGGGCTCCAACTTCCATGGTTTCATATTTCTGTTGTGCTAGGATTCATTGTAGGATTTTGGGGAGTCTAGACTTCTTTAATTCTTAGGATTAATTGTAGCAATGGTCCCTGAACTATACCCGTAGTTACATTTTCGTCACTCAACTCCAAAAATAGTTACAAAGGTCCCCCAATTATGTATGGTGTTGCATTACGAGCCCCTTTCGTCAAGTATGTCTATTTTTCCGTTAAATCCATGGGTAAACTTGAAAATTCATTCCAAATATTTATAAAAACGAAGGAGTTATTTGTAGCAAAGGTCCCTCAACTATACTCAGAGTTATATTTTTGTCGCTCAACTCCAAAAATAATTACAGAGATCACTCAATTAGGTGTTGTGTTGCACCATTAGTCAATACCGTTAAAGAGACTTGACGGTAAAGACTAATGGTGCAACACAACACCTAATTGAGTGACCTCTGTAACTATTTTTGAAGTTGAGTAACCAAAATGTAACTCTAAGGCATGTTTACGTATCAGTAATGGAGAAACTAAGGAATCAAAGAATTTAGGAATTGGAGAACTACTGAATCGGTATGGGAAGAATCATTCTCATTAAGCTGTTTACTAAACATATGGAATTAGCAATGGAATAGGATTGATTCCCATTGTTATTGTTTACTAATTTGCATGAATCAGAATCCAAATTAATTTTAGAATTATAGTAAAGTGATAAGGGTATTTTTGGAAGTTATTAAGAGAAAACAAGAATGGGAATCGTATCGACTACTCTCCCCTAGTTGATCTGATTCCTAGTTTTAAGGGAATATGATTACGGATTTTGAGGTGGGGTCCACTTATTTTTTCATTCCTGATTGCAAGTAAATGCAGAAGAAGTCAGGAATGGAAATCATTCCCTTTCCTTCCATACCCATTACTGATACGTAAACATGCCCTAAGTATAATTGAGGGACCATTGCTACAAGAAGACGTAGAGATATGCATATTTCCAATTTGCAAACAATGTACAAGATAGTATCTGTGTAATGATGACAGTGCATATCAGCAGTATGAAGAGAAGGCTTAGAGACTAGATATATTGTACTTTTTATTTCAGAGATTTTCAGTCTGCTTTTCTTTTTTTCCTGTGTGTTTCTGATGTAAGGCATAGCGTCTTTAGATATAATCATGTCTTCTTTTTCGGATGCGATTTCAATGCCCTACCGTATGCAATCAACAAAACAACTCCATGAATAAACTTAAGACTTGACAAAAATCATGAATAAACTGCCATGAACCTATTTTTCAACTATCAACCGTTGATTAATTACAGGTCCCAGCTGACATTATGTTGATACAAGAATAAAATTAAGATATTACATCACCTAATCTAATCCAAGGCATTGGGGTATCTATTGCACATACAATACACACGCTTAAGTACGAGTATCACGAAACATAATTAAGCCTAATTCCATCTAAAATCATTTCTGTGGTCCACGGGCTTCATCTGCTAAAGCCAAACTTAACATTTCAGTGCAAAAATGATCATCAGGTTGTAGCCATAGAGCCTGCTCAGGAAAATGAACAAAGGAAAACAGATTAATACCTATGCCATTATCATACTTTCTTCTACAATTAGAAGAATTCCATATAACTCAAACACTATAAGCATCTGAAAAAGAGATGCACTCCAGGCCCGTCAAAGCATCTTTGGGCATGAAGGCATCCTACAGAAATTTTAATGGCTCCGTGCATTTAAAGTTTATTATCACGGAGCATAAACCACATAAATATTTTGAACATCATAAATTATGCAACAACAAAAAAAAAACACAACAAAAAAATCCTTTTAAGATTCTTAAAGCAACACATCTAATTTCCTATTCACTTAACCATATACAGTCATTCAACTTTTAGTAGAGAGAATAATTACTCACTTTATGATAGTATGTAATCGCTGCAGTAAAATTATCCTGCACAACAGTGAAAACAAGAACGAAAAGAAACATCAAGTATTGTGACCATAATGGACGGAGATGAAAGACACATATACACTCTTTTTCACATTTCAGTGTTTGAACACAAGCTTATAACCTGAGTATAAGCTGAGTCAGAAAGTGGGACATCAGTTTTTCACAATCCACTTCAAATGAAAGAACTCTTCGCTAATAATACATAAAGTAATTGATAACTTTAGATACCTGTAAATGGTAAGCATATGCAAGACCTGCATAAGTACTCACACTTCTGGTTGACAATGCAAGTGCTTTCTCATAGTATGAAATAGCTTCATTGTACATCCTGACAGAGAGTAAGGTTTATCTAATTAGGGCAAAGGAAATATTCTTTGTAGGAAATTAAAAGCACCAAGATAAATAGTAGACAGCTATATTAAAAAGCTACAAAAAATCAAAGCAACCATAGAACATTCTCTCAACCCCACAAATCAAAGATACAATAATCTCCTAGTAAAAATTAAAAAAAACTGGAGCAGAAAATAATTAAAGACACTGTATATCCTCAAGCCCTCAGAAGGAACCAACAAAAGAAATGCTAGAAACTATAATCAAATAAAAGACGTACTTCAGTTTTCTGTATGCATGAGCGAGATTAACCACAGTTGGTTCCCACATTTCGCTTAAAGGGGAAGGAATTTGAGCCAAAGTTTTCTCAAACCACCACACAGCTTTGTTATACCTGTATGAAAAGACAGAGATTCATCAAAAATCACTTAGTACAAATGAGACAGGTATGGCTTAAAGGAATATTTATGACAAATGGTCAGCGAACAGAACAGTCTAAAGAGGTAAATAAACATGCAAAAGATTTGATAATACAACCTAATAGTCCACATAAATGACAGAATATCATAAACTTCATGCTGTAGCAATATAAATGAGCTAAACAATTATTATACAACATAAGGGCCCCAATTTTAAAAATTCTCAAGTCAATTGACACTATGCTAGTGATCACTATTTCCCTTTCTTTAAATTATAAACACTACTTCCCCTTCTGGAAATCCTGTTTGGGCTAATTAGAATTTGATGTCTATTTGTAGGAAGCTTTAATTTACCTATTCTGAGCATAGCTTTCCTTTGGTTTTCATTAGCGTTCACAATAATTTTTCTTTCTGGATCCATTATAGGACCACTTATGCAATTTTAAGGATCGCACCCGAAAATTAACAGTGTGGGTATGATAAGAAAACAACCAACTATCACCACAATCTGTTCAGCAAGCTACAACTTACATATAGTCGTAAGAGAATAAATATGACTGAGAAAAACGAAGCACTAGTCCTCCAGATAACTATACCACTTTGGGCCACTTGATTACTTATCCCACTGTTATAGCATGGTTATAGCATGGTAGAGTTATAGTAATTTGCAACAGAATATCACATTTTATTTGTTACACAAGAAAATTTTGCCCGTATGGTCCTTATTTGTAAACAATTAGAAATACATGGTCAGCCTTTTAAAATGTCATTACAAACTTATCTCTAATGTTCATTGTTTAAGGTTGCATTTTTTAGCGTGCTGTACTTACTCCTTCAAATGATAAGCAACAACACCAAGTTCATTATATACTAGTGGATCTGATGGGCAAGTGGTCTTTGCCTGCATAAAAAACTAAAAAGCAAAGAGGCAATATCAGTCCTTTTATGGTATGATAAACAAAATAACAAGTTACAGAATCCATTGTTTTTAGGTGGGAAATGCATAATCATTTAATATAAAGAATTGTTTTTGAGACTTAATGGGTAAGAGATAAGGTAGAAACTCATGAAATAAATGTGCCACCAAAATTCAGGGCTTCCCTTGTATGATGATATAGATGTGGATTATTTCACATTTCTGGACCAAAGTCAAGATCACAAACGGCAACAAGTAAGTGGTTTACAGAACTGTAAGTTACCTGCTCAGCAAGCTTAAAGCTGTTGGTTCGCATGTACTCCATCCCAATGTACAAAGTTGGTAAATGACACCTGGAATAAGAGAATATCAAGACCTGTAAAAGACAATTCATACATAATAAGAGGACTTAAACTATGGACCATTGTACAAAAGAGACAGATGAAATACTATACTAGGTAGGTTTGCAGCCATGATAATGACCATAAACATAAGACAATGAGTTTAACAGAGAGGCAATGAATACACCAAAGTTAGTGCTAAGACCTTTTCTTTTTCACTCTTGTAAAAGTTAAATTGTGGCAAAATCTGATATCTGAATGAAAAAATGAAAACATGCTTAAATATTACACACACAAAATATGTTTCAGATCTAATTGCAAAACATTTGAAAAGTTTCATTCAAAATATTCTGATTAAGATCATTAGAAATTCATTTTGAACTTTTTGAACTCTCAACACCTATACCTTTGCTGTGCTCTTGACCTTTTTCTTGTAAAACGTTTTCACTCCGATGCCATTAACAAATGTGCACAGGTAGGTATATATAGAGATAGAGAGAGAGCAAGAGAGAAACATAGAA
>NC_024128.1:10299917-10314473 GCF_000346735.1 Prunus mume | reverse complement strand
TGTTGGGTCAAAATATCCAATAAAGTTTAGGGGAGTGCTAGCAACCTTTTCTCTAACCTTCTCTTTTGAACTTTTTCTCTTCTCTAATTTTTTTTCTTTTTTTCATGACAAGTGTCACTTTTCTTACACTTAAAACAACTTCATTAGTGCATCATACAAACTAGTTTTCATTTTCCAAATTACCCTTATTGAATGTATTAACTCTTTTTAATAACAAACTAATTTTTTTACAACTTTCTTACCACCTTGTTAAAAAATTAAATAAGAAAATAAAAACTGAAGTGTTTTTTTTTTTTTTTCCCCCCAAAGAGAACGTGTGTTTTGTTAAAAACAAAATAAAGATGATAACAACATCTTGAAACAAACTTTATTTTTAAAGAAAAAAAAATGACGTTTTTCTTTTTTTATTTATTATTATTTAATTTTTAATAATGTGCTAAAGAAGTTGTAACAAAATTTGAATAAATTGAAGGAAATATAAAAGCCAATACATTTTAAAAGGGTAAACTTGGAAAACAAAAACTAACTTGTGTGATGCATTAATGACATTGTTTTAAGTGTAAGGAAAATGACACTTGTCATGAGGAGAAGGGAGAAGGTCCAAAAGAGAAGGTTAGAGAGAAGGTTGCTAGCATTCCTCTAAAGTTTATGCATAACACGAGAAATTTTTATATTTGAAATATCTTTATACTTTTGAATATAATACTGAGAATCCCCGAATTATATGGTCTTCATTTGCATACACCAAACTTTAACTTTTGTATGCCACAAATATCAAATGCTTTTTAAACCAATCTGTAAACCAAATGAGACCCGCAAACTCAAACCATACTACTCATGTCCCCACCATAATTGCATGTCCCTTCTCTTCCCCAATCCCCATCCTATGTTTTTCCATCTCAGAAACTTCTAAAAGCCTAAACTCATAGCCCTCTCTCTCTCTCTCTCTCTCTCTCTGGTGTGCTTCTTCTACTTTCTCAATGTCCATGTCTGACCCTTCTTCACCTGCCTCATCAAACTTGGACAGCACTGCAGATTCTTCAAGCAGTGCCAGTACTACTCCAAGTATTCAAATGGTTTCGAAGTCGGTATCCGAAAGGCTACTTGGGAAGTTCTTTGATGCCTCCCAATACGATTTCGATTATGAGCAGAGTGGCCTGTGGTCTCCTCCGTTGCGCCGGAGTGTGTTCTTGGACTCACCGGGCAATATAATCATATCATGCTGTGAAGAGGAAGAAATGTTCTGCTACAACAAACTCAAAAATGCCAAGATGGCTTGGCCTAGACGCTTCTTCTGTTTGATCACTGTAAGTTCTTTGCTTTCTCTGATCTCTATTTGAGTGCAGATACTTTTCTTGTTTATTTTTTATTTGAATACATAAAATTATTTGCCTTATATTTGTTGAGCATATGTTGTTTTATTTCTTGTTGCAGGCCTTATGGTGCTCCCCAAGGCAATAGCTTGATACTCTCTCCATGTTAATTACAATAGTTATTGATTTTTGGTTGGTCTTGTACAACTTATGATTTATCATCACCAGATATATCTTGATATGTACTATTTATTTTTGCTTTTATAGTTATTGATTTTTGCCACTGGATGCTTCCAATTCTTGTACAATATAAATACCATTTTTCTTAGATTTTGTATACACAATTGTGTATACATTATACATATACATGAAAAAAAAAATACTTGATCATTTGAATGTTTAATCCTATAGAAATAGGTGCAGGGTAGGGTGCTTTGAAATTCATTAATGGAAAAAGTCATATGTCATGGTTGCAAGATTTGAATGGTACAGTGACCCATCAACCAGACATGGGCTGCACTGCATCCTAGCAACGGGAATTGCAGGCCTGCACTGCATGTGTCTTGTGCTGAGGCCACAGGTTTGCTTTTGGGTCTTGAGGACTCTGCAGACTGCAGCACAAAATTATTAACGGCTCTTTCTTTATGAAAAAACTTGAAATAGATTCCCTTCTTTCCCTTACTTTTGGGGTTGATCAGATTTGGTCCTTCCCTATTAATGGAACTAAGGTATATAGATGATCTTTCTCACAACGTGTGCCAGAACAGTCAGACAGATCGTCTGCTTTGCCTTTTCTTCTCCTCCTTCTTGTTCCCTTTTACTTTTTTTGCCTGTCTATCAATATATTTTAATCTTAATTAAACTCTTTATGCACATGTTTCGCTGACTAGAAAAATGAACGTCTTAATTAGAGTAAATTGCAATCAAGTTTGTATTTTATATAAAATCTTGAAGGAGTAGCATAGTGTTTTTTTTAATACAAACGATAGCCTAAACTAAGGGGAATTTCTCTCACGCACACTACTGAAGTGTCATGAGGGTTCGAACCTAAAGATGTGGCATAGTTAAGAGCCATCTAACAGGCTTGAACACTTAGTTAGAAGTCACCCTACAGGGCATATTAAGCTGACAGAATTAAGGCCTAATTAAACTTCAAGACTGATACTCAGATCTCGATGAAGTAGCTTTTCCTTGGTTTTTATTTTTTATTTTTTGAAAAATAAAATATCTTCAGGTGTTGTATTTTGATTTGAACTTGTGGATTGGCTTGACGATTCACTCCCTGCTGGGTTTTGGTTTACTGGTAATGCATGGTTAATTAGTCCACTCTTTTGTTTGGTTTTTTAGCAATGGCTTTGCCTTCAATAGCATATTGGTTTCTAGGTTGCTGGTGCAGTTGGTCTATTATTTTGAATTTGCAGGTCATGCTTAGATGACCATAATGGATTTGCAGGTTCTAGTTAAGCTGGTTTTTTATTCGGTTTTGCAGCAGCTTGGACTCCTGCTGCCTGCTGCTCAACTCTGCCTAACTTTTGGTTTGGAGTTGCAGAGACTTGGTTTTTGTCTAGTGTGCAGTTGGTTTGCATCTGGCATCTCTCTAGGAGGGTCACATTGATCTCTTAGAGTTTTGCAAACAAAAGAAGAAAACTGAAGAAAACTAGGTGTATTTGAGCCAACACATTTGGATCAAGTTTAGACCCAACACATGCAAGTTGAAACCAAGATATATTAATTTAAGGGAGGAATTAACTGATTCCAAAGTTGATATTTATAACCAAGATTTAATTCTAAGCATAAAGCCCACCTAGAGATGAACTATATCTAACTCAAACAGATAAAAAAAAGAAAAAATAAAGATATTATATACACTAATAACTACCTAACTTGCTCTCAAAGGTAAAGTTGAACTGTCCATTTTGAGCAGCTTTAGTCCTTGAAATTTGATAAGAGAGAATTAGATGAAAGAAACATAAAAAGGGAACTGATAGTAACAAATTGAAATCAAGGTTACCTATGTGTTTTCCATTAACAAAAGCATGAGGTATGTGGCCACTGGTATTCACTCGTAGCGTAATCCCTTTGTTACCCCAAATGGGATCAGTTGCATTGTGATCCAGACCAGCACAATTTTTTTCATAAACAGTCAGCAACTAAGCTACCTTTTAATTGAGGCGATAGAACATGGTAAAAAACACCATCAGAAAAGAAAGCTTTACCTTGTAATATACCACAAGTAAACTGAAATTAACTCTAAATATTTTATTAAATAAATTACTATTTATCAAGTAATATAATTTATGAAGTTAATTAAAATATTTAATACTAATGATTCAATAAATAAATAATAAATAAAACATAATTACAATATTTTTATGAAACAATCTTATTTTTCCTCATATAGAACCAACTTCATCTCATGAAAGGCCAAATGATGTAAGAATCGGGTCATCATTGAAGCAAGGAATTTATTTTATAATTTATTAAAAGAGTATAGCCGTGCGGCTATACTATTTTTATTTTTCTTTTCTGATAAAGAAGCTCATTAGCAGTCAGATTGCTACGCAGAACCGATGAGTAAAGTGCTCAGGCTTCCAACCCCACTTTAATGAGTAAGGCTCCTCACCATCATCAGCTTCATTTTGCACCTTCTCCATTACTGATATTCGGGGTATTAGCCTACATAAAATTCAAAAAATTATCTCTGTAATGTCTAGCAAAACTGTTATGTAAAGTACATCACATTTACCTTTGCAGTGTTGTAGGCTTCAGTGTTGCAATCTGGAAGAATACTGACAGACCAAGCAGGAACCCTATACCTTCTATTGGAAAAGTTAATAATGGCATTTTTTGTTTCATTTGCATTACCAAAGAAACAGACTCTAGTTCCATTAAAATTATGTTCTGATGCCTGCAACATTGAAAAGAAGAGAATATGTTTTAGTGTATGGAATATAAGTTTGTCTCACAGGTAGTAATCGTATATCTCTTTTTCTTCTATAAATTCAATAGACATTAAGTCTCACCTCCACCATGTTTCCAGATCTAATGAGAACATGAAGCTTTTGAAGATGTCCCCACTTGGGTTGATTCAAATTACCTATTGGCATTATTATTAAAGAGGATCAATTGGAAAAACAAATACAAAACTGAATACAAACACAGAAGCTAATTACCATATTCATCCAATGGTGCATCATAATCATATGATGTGGTGATGTAAGGACCTCCAGCTACACGACCAAAATTGGTGCCTCCCTGGTACTACCAGCATATGGAGTAAACACAGTTAATGTTCTAAGTTCTTAAATGACTAACATGTCAGTAAATGAGCTTAGATACCAATTAAAGTGCTTAATTACCATATAATAGTTTTGGAAAGTTCAACCATATGGGAGAAAAGTGCAAGATCCTCAGCAGTCCTATATGTGGATCTTGCATGCTCCAATCCTTAAACCTGTGATAAAAAAAAAAAAAAAAAATTATATTTATAATGATTCTCTCCTTTATAATGTAAAGAACCACAGATCATTGAGTTAAATTATGTCTTCTAGAATGCACATGAACCTCTATGTCTTATTGTGTAGTATGATTTCTCACAAAATCTGGACCTAGTGAAATTCATTAAGACCATCCAAGAGCAAGGGCTCTATGCTGTTCTTGGAATTGGCCCATATGTTTGTGCAGAGTGGAATTATATATATGTTTGATTATTCTATAATTCCACATATATATATATATATATATATATATCCACATATTTTCAACCCTTTCTTGCACAGGTGTTCCTGTGTGGCTGCATAGCATACCTGAATTTTGTTTTTCTTTTTGATAGATTGAAATTGAATATGGGAATGTTATACTATGGGATGAAGGAAAGAAATATTTACAATAGTGTGCTGGGTTGGCTGAAGATTGATGTTTCTCCACAATCAAGGCACATCAATCGTGAAAAACCAAAAAAAATATATATATCTTGAAATATTGAGCCAACCAAGCACACCCATTGTAAATGTGCCTTCCCTTCGTCCTGACTAAATAACATTCCCGTTCTCATTTTCAATCTATCAACAAAAAATATATTCAGCTAATTATATTCGCACAGTTTGAAATCACTGAAATTAGAAGCAAAACAATAAGTGACCTCCACAGCAGAAGAAAAGTGAAGCAACAAGATAGCAGAAGCAAGCAACAAAAAACCATATGAGCTTTTTGTTGCTGCCATGCTTTGATCGATATTGGATTCACAAGGCTCTATTATACTCACAAGAACAAGAACACTCTCCCAGGTACCAAAAATGTGTGAAGAAATTGTTCAGAAGAATCGGCAACGAAAACCCATAAAGCTGTTTGATTCAACAACAAAAATTTATTGAAATCTATATATTGTGAGTTAAGAGTTGGAGGCTTTCATTGGGATGGAATTGTGATGATGTAATAAATATACGATACTTATCTACTCACACCCATTGCATTGCCTGGTGTTAGGAAGAAAAGAGGTTGAGTTTGTTGAACATGTTAATAAGTGTGAGAAAGAAATTATATTTTTCAATAATATATAATTAATATGATTTTTTTTTGTAGATATAATTATTAATTTCAGTTTACTTTATTTTACTAGATATATATTAGTAATTTTTATTAATTAGAAATCTATCAAGTGATTTTTAGTTTAAATTAACTAGTTACAAGTAACTACACTAATGCGGTCAATTAAAGTTAAAGATTTATTTTGTTATATATGTAGTATATAGCCTGTGCAAAAGCTTTATTAATATTATTTGATCCTATTCATATGTTTCAGGCTTGTAAAACATAATTTTTTTTTCAAGAAAGCAATCTATCATGTCAGTAAGTAAGTACAAAGAAGTTGAAGTAGATCATGCTTGAATTGGTCTGTGTGTATATCATGTCAAGGAAAAAAAAATTGGTCTGTGTATACACTTGGAAAAATTGAGGAATCCAAAAAGAAAAGAAAACGTACGTGGAGATAGGAAAGAGAAGGAGATCATGCTTGGAGACAATATGGATGTCTGTGGTGATAATGGAGATAATAACTTTCGGGGCTTGGATAGAAAGCAAGCGATGTTGCTTGAGACGCAAGAGAAGCGGCAATGCCTCCTAACAGGCAATGTTGATCATCATGTCATGTACCACCAGGACAACAATTAGAAGTACTGATGATCAATTACAACAATTTCTCATGCGAAGTATTGATTTCACAAAAATTTGTTCCACAAGTACCATTAGAAGCTAAACCAATTGCCTTGCATGGTGAGCAAAATTGGGGACTACAATGGTGCATCTTCATGTCAGGCATTGACAGTAATGGTCCTCTAGCATTACTAGGAACCAATCAACTACTGAAAGGGGAAGGAAATTTAGGGCAGCAAAAAGCTTCATGTCACGTGTCAACAATGCACAAGCATTCGCTGCTGATCATGAACAGAGTGCCTTAAGGAAAGATAGTTGGGGGCGGCAGAGGTTTGTGTATGTGGGACTCATAAGTATTAGAGAGGTTGTCAACAGTGTAAGTAAATGTGGTACAAATAACATCATTTTGTACTTATATTTTTTTTAGGACCTTTCTTATTGAGAGGGGCGATAATATACTAAATTCACACACACTATATGAATGCTAGGACTCGAACCCATAAGCTTTTCTGAATGAGCAATTGCTCCAAACCATTACACTAGTGAGTCTTTGCCACTCTATACTTATATTAATGGATGCCAGTTTGCATTTTCCAAAGTGACAATCACCATCAATAACCCTATTATTCTGTGTATTTATACTTGCACGGAAACAACATGTGTTGACATGAAAACAGTAAGTTGATCCATTGAACTAAGACGATCTCTTTTTCACTGGATCCAATAATTTTCAACAACTTTATACCTTTTCACATGGTACTGACGATGTGTATGCATCCCAAAAAAGAAGGACGTCTTAATCTCATGCATTGTTGCAGTGCAGGAACCAACGAATGGAAAGTCATGATGCTAGCTTTCTTCAAGCTTTTCTAACTTTCTAGGCAGCTGAAGACTTGGAGCCATGGATAATATTTGAGTGGAATATATACTCACAGAACGATATAATACCAATAATGGAGGCCGGGGTGGCTCTGGCCTATAGTTCAAGTGCACCTAACTCAAAGAGATACATATCCACTATCTGCATTTTTCGTAAATGGATATGTCCCAAAACATTCCATCTTTTGATCACTTCCAAACATGTTCGTGATCAATTTTGCTTGAGCCCACGTCTCTATCTCTCAGCACTTGTGTATATATACATGCTAATAGCTTGATGACATGGTCACATTTGTTATGCATTATGGCTCGTTTATGTGTAACGTTATTTCTTGTCCTCCTCTTTGCTCTAGCCTTCTGTATCCCCTCTTTTGAAGCCAGAAGGCTACTGACAGTTGAAAACAATGCAAAGGGTGACGAGCTTTCTGATCATCTGGGTGAGCATGACCATCACCATGCGGTGCCAAGTAAAATTAATGTTGAAAAGCAGTTGGCCATGACTCTTCATCAACTTCATTCTGTTAACGCTGATCGTGATCGGATTCTGAAGGAGGCAAACCCGAGCCCGGGAGTTGGCCATAATTAGTATATTACTTGTGTTTGAGCTAGTTATATAGCTCACCTTGCTTACCAAAAGGGAAAGAAAAAAACTCTTGGGGATTCAGATCACTACTTTTTAAGTTACGGAATATATATTAGTTATGTTTCATTTTGTTTCTCTTTTGATGGCGATGAATTATAAAATGTATATGATATAAGGTCAACATGATGTATCGAAGACACTCAAACTTGTGTTATGATATAACACATGTATAATAAACTTGTGTTGTTAACTTTGCTCATCTTCTCCTTTCAGATTCTTTTAACTTTGGAGGGATATGATTATGGAAACTCGTAGGATTATATTTTAGGAGTTTCACTAAAACACCCAAAATGGGAGCTGAAATTATAAAAAAACTCAACACTCAAAACACTTTATAAACACACCCAAAACCCATCATTACACACACTCAAAACCCATTTATAAACACACCCAAAAAATATACAATTGTTGACTTTTGGGTTGATTTTGGGTGTGTTTCTATGTTTAAATAATGTTTGGGTTTTTTTATAAATACATGTCTAGGATTGGATTTATTTATAAATTTGTATATATTTTAAGAGCAATATATTTGACACTCATACCATGGTTGGTCTAAGTTTATATAGCTCAGCCCAAGCTAGCCCATCCCATTTTACTAGCCCAAAAATGATCTCAGGACACTTATGCTCAAATTTTAAAATTTTGAAAGTCACGTTTACAGACATACCAAAATTAACCTTTTAAGAGCATTTCCACTCATTTGTCATGACAAAATGAAAGAGGAGGTAAGGGTTGTTACCATTCACATGAATAGTGTCTGTCCTTGCAATTTTTTTTGTTGATTTTCCACCCATTATTATGGCAATCCAATGACAACCACTATTCACATGATATATGAGGAGAAGAATTTGTATAGAGTTTTGGTGTAGGAAGTGAAGAATATGACTAGGTATTTATTAAAAAAACTTTCTGAAATTTTTGATTTTTTTTCCTTTTTTTGTTATTTAAATTGGTTGTAATGTCATCATTAGGTCAACTTGCTCAGGCAGCAGCCCAGACAAGTCTTGTCTTTGGACTTGTCCAGGCTAACGGAGCCCACTTCTTGCCTGGGCTGGCCTTCACCTATGAACTTTGTTTTTGTAAGCTGGGGGACCTTCTACCAATACTGGCCTGCACGGGTGGAAGTGCTCTAAAATTACATTTTTATTGAAATTTTTTGGTACTAAAAATTACATTTCATTTCCTCAAAGCTTGCTCGAAAAAAAAAAAAAAAAAAAAAAACAGAGGAGGAGCTAGCCACACCTTCTTTCGTTTGTGCTGCATTCACTCTTAAAGATGAGCGCGTATATATACATCTTTCTTGTTTTTGGTTCCTTAGTTGTGATTTCCTTACTCTCTCTTTTTTGGTCCTCTTCTTGGTTCTTTTTTTTTTTTTCTTCTTTAGGTTTTCTTATTGTTTTCATTAAAAAAAAAAATTTGTATTAAAGTTTTGTTCATTGTAGTAATTTCATTTCAAAAAATAAAAAAAAGAAGGGAATTGTTTTTTTTTTGTTTTGTGTGTGTGTGTGGTCATTATTGCGCAAAATATTAGTCATTGGGTCCTATAATCGCAACAGAAAAAAGAAATCCAGTCCCAAAACCCAAAGCCCACCTAAAAATCCCATCTCAGCAATCCAAGCCAAGCGAAGACAACAAAAAAATCGTGTAACGCATCCCGAAATTTAGCCCAGCCCACCTTTTTATTTATGGGACATTTTCAGTTTCGGTAAGAAGCTCACAAGTCTCGCTGTGTGTCACCCGTCAGTGCTCTCCACCATTTCCAGCAGAGAGAATGTTGAAGAAGTGACCGAGGGTCTCAATTTTCCTCTCTTTTCCTGTTGTTTCTCAGCAACCAGACAGAGTAAAGCGGTACCCTGAAGCTAGAATTGGCTCCAACAAACCAATGCAGAAACTATATCAGGTATTTTTCCCTTTTCTTTTTCTTCTGAAATATCAATATTTTGTATAATGCTCTGTTTGGATACCAAGTAAACCCAAAATCACAAAAAGAAAACATACTTAGTGCCAAACCTTATAGAGAAAAATTCAACTTCAGCGGATTGTTTGTTAATTATTTATTTATTTTGTCACTTTAGGATTGATTTGACACTAACAACAAGTCTAGTCCTTAGTTGGTATAGATGTTTACTGAAAATATTCTCTTATGAATCATTTGTTAGGAGAATTTTCACAGAAGTTGGATAGATTTTTATGGAGAACAAATTTTCATGTGAAACTGTTTAAGGGATTTTTTTTTTTTTTTTTTTGGGGGGGGTCTCAATAGGAAACTCTCTTAGAAAATGGTGTTTTGTTGGTTTTTTTTAACAGAGAGTGTATGATATCGAATCGTAAATGGGATCGAACTCAAGGTGTTGTAAACCATGCATAGGAGATAGGATCAGTGGATTGCCAGATGCAATTCTTAGCCACATTCTTTCTTTCCTTACAACAGAAGATGCTGTGAAGACCAGCGTTTTGTCACATAGATGGTTCGATGTGTGGACTTCTGTTCCCAAGATAAACTTAACTCTTGGTTCACAGGCAGCATTTGAACCTTTTGCGCAGTTTGTGGACTGTGTACTTTTCTTTCGTGGCTCGTCAAACATTCATACCTTCCAGCTTCGTTGTTCTGTAATCGAGGAGGATTTTTGTCGTATTGATCCCTGGATTTACACTGCTGTTAGGCGTAATGTTGTCGAATTTGAATTTAACCTCGATGTGGATGTGGACTCAAAGTCACACAGATACGAGGGTTATGAGTTGCCTAGAAGGCTTTTGATGTGCAACACATTGGAGGTTTTGAAGCTGACTCTGAATCATAAAGATATTATCATCAATCCTCCCTCCGATTGTTTCCCAAGTCTTAAGTTCCTCCATGTTACACTCCAGTATCCTGGTGGTCGCTCATTGGAGAAACTCCTTACTTGCTGCCCTGTACTCGAAGATTTGATTATAGAGGGACACCTTAAAGATGATTCAGTTGTGAATATTAATGTCTCTGCACGTAAACTAAAAAGACTTCGAATGCGTTTGTCCATGGATCTAGTCCGTTGGGATGAAGGTGATTACAAAATGTTAGAATAGAAGTGCAAAAGAATTTACATTAATGCTGATGCTCCGAATCTTGAATAGTTCAATCTCCAGGATAATTTCTTGGCGAGCTATTCTTTGAACAATGCAAAATCCCTAAGCAAAGCCATGATTGATTTGGGGCGCCTGTATACATTAGAGGACCCTGACTTTGCCCGTGACTCTGTGATCGTATGCACAGGCTTTTTGCAGGAATTCACAATGTTACATATTTATCACTTTTATCTCCAGTTCATGGGGTAAGTATGCTCTAACTTGTTCCATTAGTGTCTAATAGCATTTTCACGTACTTCTTCTATATATTGGAAATGCTATATTATGGTGAGGACATATATAATTTTTCTGGAGCATTTCGCTGACGTGTATACTTTATCGTTTGTGTTGGATCGTTTCACTCGAGATCAATATCATCTACCTACATTTAATATTTTGAACTGCTTGGAGGTACATCTTGAACCCTGCTTCTCGTGGCAGTTTTTGACAAAGTTGCTAAATATATCGCCCAATCTGGAATATCTTGTCTTCGCAATTGTAAGTTTAAGGTTTAGGGAATATCTTGTCTACACAGTTGTAAGTAACACATGGATTTACGCTTATGCTAAACAGTACCACTGTGCAATGTTCAATGATTCATAGAGTTCAGTCTAACTCATTTACGTTTTAATGAATTTTAGCACATCAGCTACTCTGCAAAACTGGAAAACCGTGAGAGTGAGTTTGCAGTAGGTCAATGGAGTCAGCCAGATTTTGTGCCTATCTGTTTGTTGTCAAGCCTCAAGAAAATTTGCATACAGGGATTCCATGCGTGGCCAGATGAGATAGAAGTGGTGAAGTACTTATTGAAGCACGGTGAAGTATTGAATACGGTGAAAATTTGTCCTTCTTACTTTCATTCAGAAGAAGAGATGAAGCTAAGGCAGAAACTGTCAATGTTCCCAAAGGGTTCAAGGACTTGTCAAATTGAAGTTATGAAAATCAAGTCCTAGGCTTTATATAAACTCCATTTTCAAACTTGTAAATGGATCGCTCTTCATAATAAATAATAATAATAACTTGCATTGTGTTTTAAAATTTTTACTCTCCATATAAAATCTGCATTGTTATTGGATTTTTTTTTTTTTTTTTTACTCTCTATAGACGGTTTTGAGTGGAGAATGAATGAAATAGAATTGTCTGGCAGAATCGTATGATAGGGAAAGTGCAGACCCTCCCACTTGTCGGGGTTACCGGGCTGGCTAACCTAACTATGAATTTATATCGATTTGGGATAAACAGAGGTCTAGGATAGTCGGAGTGAGACTGCGGTACAGTAACGAACTTATGCTGAGCAAATTTGATGTTGCTCTAGTCATTGATTGATCTGTACACTTTATCCTATGTGCAGGATTCACGCTGAATGCGTCAATATCATCTGCCTACATTTGCTAATTTAATACACTTGGAGCTATTTCTTCATAGATGCTGCTCTTGGAGATTACTGACAAAGTTGCTCAAGAAATCCCCCCACCTGAAACATCTTGTCTTTCAAATTGTAAGTGTAGGTTGATGTATATATACCTTAAGCTAAATGGTGTTGGTACCAATATGCAAATTTGAGAGGTTTGTTCTGGGTGTTGGGTTTTTTTATAATTTCAGCCCCCATTTTGGGTGTTTTAGTGAAACTCCCTTTAGTTTAACTAGTTTATTTTAAATAATCTTTACCAGTCGCGGACAGTTATTGCTTACTACAGGGATGACTTCGTACTCCATGTACCCCATGTATGGTGTCCGCCAATGTGGGTACCAATTTGCTTGTCGTCACGCCTCGAGACCATTTGCATACCATTCAAGGGACGGCCAGATGAGATGGAAGTGGTAAAGTACTTGTTGAAGCACGGTGAGGTCTTGAATAACGTGATAATTTATACTCGTGATTTCGCTGTAGAAGACGAGATGGAGTTATGCCAGGAGATTTCAATGTTCCCCAGGGCTTCAGAGACTTGTCAAATTGAATTTCCAAAATAGTGGTATCTAGGTTTTTGTGTGGATTCCATTTTCGAAGTTGTGAAGGGATCCCTTCTCTGTTGATGGAAGTGCACTTGTGTTTTAAATATCTTCTGCTTTTAGCTTCTTTCACTTTGGAGGAATGAGTCATGGAAACATATAAGGAAAGCATACATAACATAATATCTTATCATTTAATTAGTTTTCTGCTGTGACACAAATAAATCATTTCTTGAGAATATTAGTCCGTTTGATAAGTATTTCAATTTTAGTTTTTAGTTTTTAGTTTTTAGTTTTTAGTTTTTGTGTTAGAGTATGGAGGAAAATAAGAGGGAAAATAGAAGTGAGGATGAGACTGAGAGAGAGGTTGAGAGGGGAAGATGGGCGGAATGAGTAACAAAAGTGAAAACAAAAACTCAAAGTGAAAACAATTTCAAATGGATTTCAATTTTAAAATTTTGTTTTCACTTTTACTGTTCCTCCCTACCCATCTTACCCTCTGAATCTCATCTTCACTCTCATTCTCCCTCTTTTTCGTCCATGTTATAGCATAAAAAATAAAAGATTAAAATTAAAATTAAAATAGTCATCCAACAAGGCCTTAGGGATTCTGTTTGATGTGGACTTTCATGGAGAAATCTTTCTCCGTGACATCTTAAAGATGGCCCACTATAACATGAATCCAAGTTCCAACGAATGCATTTACCCTACCTGGGAATCGATGGAAATTCTATATCATGCCAAGGAATATTTAATTTGCTCCAGTCCATGATTAAGCTGCACTTGTGTCATGTTTTGTACCTACGGTGTGCGTCAATTTCTCTGCCTACATTTATAAATAATTTGAACCACTTGGAACCTCACACTTGCGGCTCATCACTGACAAGTTGTGTTTTTAAAGTTTTTGAGTTAAATTAGCAAATTTTTAATATAATTTTTTAAATCTGATTTGAGCAAAGAGGGGTTCTTTTTGTCACATCAGCGGTTTTGACCGATATTTTGTCCAACTTAACTATATTCGACAGACTGTAAAATAAAGCGTGACACGAAGTATTAATCTAACTACACAAGACGCCAAGGGAGTGATGAAAAAGTAATCCTAATTTACAATGACATGTATTTGTATCGTAATGGATCACGTCATTACCTAATTATTGTACTCATCGAGAAAACTAATCATTTTGTCCAAAGCACAAAAAAAAAAATTTAAAAAAAACAAGGAAGAATAAAAGAGATAGGGCCAGAGAAAAGGGTGTGAGAGAAAGAAAGAAAACTGTAAAACCTTGTTGTTTTGTCATTTAGTACGTTCAGCTTTGGGTCGTGTTTGGTCAGCTGTCACGGTCTCACTCACACTCTAGTTTACCACCATTTCCAGTCTTCCTGGAGATAAACGTGCTTGAACGGTGAAAGTGAAGTGACCCAGTCTCTCATCTTCTTTTCTTTTCCTCGTTTCTCAGCAACCAAACAGAGAAAACAGAGTAAACCAATGGAGAATCTCATCATCAGGTTCTCTTTCCC
>NC_024128.1:10285392-10299885 GCF_000346735.1 Prunus mume | reverse complement strand
CTAAATTTTTTTTCTTTTGGGATTTTGTTTGAAATCCTTTCTAAGGAGATTTTCCCCAGAAACTCTGTTGACTTTTATTTCAAATCTTGTCTCTTTTAAGGAAACTTTATCAGGAACTGTTTTCTGGTATGGCAAAGAAAACATGAACCCCATTATATTATATTAGGCTTGTTGCAAACACACATGCAATGGTTAAAGTGGTTGTTTGTGTGTTTGGGTTCAAATTCAGAGTGGCAGATTGATTTATATTTTTTTGGGTTTTCAGGAAACGTATCACATGATCGAAAATGGGTTCGAATTCAAAGTCTCGTGAAGCATGCCATGAAGATAGGATCAGTGGATTGCCAGATGCAATCATTTCCCATATTCTCTCCTTCCTTTTGACAAGAGAGGCGGTGAGGACCAGCGTTTTATCACACAGGTGGAAGAATCAGTGGACTTCTGTTCCAAATCTGTACTTGCGTGACAGAGAATATTATCCATTAGAAAGACGTTTGAAAAAATCTGATCCAGATGGCTTCTCCGGTTTTGTGGATCGGGTACTTTTCTTTCGTGGCTCCTCCAACATTCATAGATTCCGCCTTTTGTGTCTGGAAATGAAGGATTTTTCTCGTATTGATGCTTGGATTCGCACTGCCATTATGCGTAATGTTGTCGAACTGGACCTTGAGCTTTACGAGTACTCGAATCCACCGCAGCCTTTCGTGTTCCCTAGAAGCCTTTTCATGTGCAAAACACTGGTGGTTTTGAAGCTGAGGCTGCAATCAAATTTTATAGCCCTTGCACCTGCCTCAGATTGTTTCCCAAGTCTCAAGTTCCTCCATGTTGATGTCGTGCTTCCTGATGCTGACTCAATGGAGAAGCTCTTTTCATGTTGTCCTGCTCTTGAAGATTTGGTTATAGAGGGAGAACCTGGATATGATTCAGTGCTGAATTTTGAAGTCTCTGCACCGAAACTAAAAAGATTAAGAATAAGTTGGTATATCGTTCCATTTCATGGAAATTATGATCGAAAAGTTTTTATTAATGCTAATGTTCCAAGTCTAGAAGAGTTTAATCTGCAGGAGAATATTTTGGCAAACTATTCCCTGAAGAATGCACATTCCCTAAGCAGAGCCAAGATTGATTTGGTAAACCTGCATTCTGGGGAGAAGTTTGGCACTGTCCGTGATTCTGCCGATCGCATACAGTGGCTCTTTGCCGAAATTCGCAATGTTAAATTTCTGTCACTTTCAGCTCCAGTTTTTGGGGTAAGGATGCTCTAACTTGTTCCCTTAGTGACTGATAACTTTTTTATGTGCTGGAGTTTATGACTGATAACTTTATCATTTGTGAAGGGTCCCTGCAGTGTGTATCAATATCATCTCCCTACATTTAACAATTTGAACCACTTGGAGTTACTTCTTCAAAATTGCTGCTCGCTGCGATCGGTCACAAATTTTCTGCAGATATCTCCCAAATTGGAACATCTAGTCTTTGAGAATGTAAGTATACGTTAGACTGTACTGATATTCAATCTTTTAAGATGTTCATTCAACTCATTTATGTTTTAAACCATCTTTAGAGCATCCACTGTTATGTGTGCCATTTCGTGGATGAGTCGGTACATGAATGGAGTCCACCAGATTTTGTGCCTGCTTGTTTGTTGTCACACCTCAAAACTATTCGCATACGGGGATTCCAAGGGCTGCCGGATGAGATGGAAGTGGTGGAGTACTTGTTGAAGTACGGTGCAGTTTTGAACACCATCACAATTTGTACCCTTGAGTATTTCTGTGAAGAAAAAGAGATGAAGTTCCCTGTGCTAGGTCTGAGAGAAGAGGTAAAGTTGTTGCAGACAATTTCAATGTTCCCAAGGGCTTCAAAGACTTGTCAAATTGTATTTCCCAAACTCAAATGAGGTTTCATGTGAACCCTGTTTGGGAGTATCGAGTGGATCATTTCTATGTTGATAAGAACATGTATTTATTTGCTGTATATTTGCTTTCAACTCTTCTTGTATTCTTTTTTTCAGCTCCTTTTCACTTTGGAGGAATTAGATTATGGTTTATGGCACATAAACCAAGGAAACTAAATAAAAACAAATTAGTCATTGCTCAAGTGCTATTTGTCAATTCTCGTTGTTGGTACGAACAAAGTCAAACCTACAATACAAGCAATACCCTCATATCAAACCCTTTTTTCTTTTACTTTTAAAAATTTGTATGTCAATAGAGCGTGGAAAAGGACATTCACTTACAGACTAATGACATCTTTATTGGTAAGTGTGTGTGTGAGAAACTCACTCCTCCTTATAATTTAGATTATCGCTTGTATTCAAAAACCTTTTTATATGTTTTCCATTTTTCATACTTTCCCCCCAATAGAGTTTTCTCATGAAATTAGTCGGTTTAAATTTAGCTTCTTTTTTTTTTTTTTTAATATCAAGATAAAATTCTTTTTCTATGGTTACCGAAACAAACGGAACTTGCCTGGGCTGAAAGATTAGGCAGCTAATGAATTTGGGCCAGGATACATGAGCAAGGTCTTTCAATTGTAGACCTCAAAACACAAATTTAAGCCCAAATTTCAACAAAATGGGCTTTCTGAGATCCTAAAAATTAAAATCCCTCGCAAGCGTTGGCCCCAAATCTCACATTCCGAAGAGAAGGTGTAGAACTGGCCGCTTTCTCATCTTCCTTCATCTTCCCGTGGTTTCTCAGCAACCAAACAGAACCAGTACGCTAAGCTCCACGAGTCCTCACTCATATGAGGTATTTTTCATTTTCTGAAGTATTATTTCGTTTGTCATGTCGTTATTCTTGTGTGTCATTCTCTGTCTGCATGCCATGAAAAACCCAGAAAAAAACTTCTGATTATCGTTATATATATTATCTGTGTTTTTTTTTTCAATGTGGAAGCTGGCACATCAAAGGAATTTCGTGAAAATGTTATTTGGGGATTTCTTGGAATTCAACTTTTGATTTTCACCAGTTTAATGGGTATCCATAGAAAACTCCCTTAGAAGCTAAATTGGTTTTTGAATTTTTACAGAAAACGTGAGAAATCGAAAATGCGTTCGAATTCAAAATTTCAAAGTCCAGCATGCACTGAAGATAGAATCAGTGGATTACCAGATGAAATTCTTTGCCACATTCTTTCCTTCCTTCCAACAGTCCAGGCTGTTAGGACCACCATTTTATCACATAGATGGAACCATGTGTGGGCTTCTGTTCCCAATATCGACCTATGTGACAATTTAGAAGAATTTGATCAAGAGCGTTTTGCAGGGTTGGTGGATCATGTACTTTACTCACGGGGCAACTCGAGCATTCATAGATTTCGTCTGCATACTAAGTACATGGCAGAACTTCCATGGTTGGATGATTGGATTTGCACTGCCATTACCCATAATGTTGTTGAACTTGATGTTGATCTTGCTCGGGACTCATTTTCATCCGAGCCTTTTGAGTTGCCAAGAAGCCTTTACATGTGTAAAACATTAGTGGTTTTGAAGCTGAAGCTGCCCTCAATTATTACCTTTGCTCCTCACTCCGATTGTTTCCCAAGTCTCAAGTTCCTCCATGTTAATGTAGCGTGTCCTGATGCTGCTGACTCAATGGGGAAGCTCTTTACTTGTTGCCCTGTACTTGAAGATTTGACTATTGAGGCAGAACCTGATGGAGGTTCTGTTTTGAATGTAAATATTTCTGCACCACAATTAAAGAGACTGCGTATGAATGTGTTCCTCTGTATAATTGGTGAATATTATGATTACAAGACTTTTATTCATGCCAATACTCCAAATCTTGAAAAGTTCAGTTTCGACGGCAATGTTTTGGCAGTCTTTTCTTCGAAGAATGCAAAATCCCTCAAGATAGCCAAGAATAATTTTGAGGGCCTGCATGCGGGATCTGATGCTGCTGAGCTTTTACACAGGCATTTTGCAGGAATTGGCAATGTCGAATATCTGGGGGTTTCAGCACCTATTTTCGGGGTAAGTATGCTCTAACTGGTTCCCTTGGTGTCTCACAGCCTTTTTACACGCTTCGATTTATCAATTGGAATGCTATTTTACCCTGAGGAAATATTTGATTTTTCTAGTCTTTGATTGATCAATACTTGTCATTTGTGAAGGATCCCCGCATTGTATATCGCTATCGTCTACCTATGTTGAATAATTTAAAACACCTGGTGCTACTTTTCCAGAGTTGCTGCTCTTGGCAATCATTGATAAACTTTCTCAATGCATCGCCCAATCTGGAATCTCTTACCTTCAATAAGGTTAGTTTATGTGGATGTACCCTACGCTAAATGTTATCCATAAATACAATTTTTCAAGCATACTTTAATTTAACTCGTTTGTTCTGAATAATCTTTAGCACGTCAAATGTCTTATACAGCACAACAAGGATGAATTAGTACATGAATGGACTCCACCTGAGTCTGTTCCTATTTGTTTGTTGTCACACCTGAAGACTGTTCGAATGCAAAGATTCCGTCGGCAGCCAGATGAGATGAAAGTGGCAGAGTACTTGTTGAAGCACAGTGAGGTTTTGGATTACATGATATTCTGTACTAGAGCTACATATTTAAGAGAAGAGAAGAAGTTATGGGATGAAGTTCAGAAGTTCCCAAGGGTTTCACAGACGTGCAAAATTATGTTCCCGAAGGTGTGCACTGAGAACTTCTAGGTTTTAATTATATGGTTTCCATTTCCAAGGTTGTGAATGGATCCTTTCTTTGTCGATAAAACATGAATGTATTTGGAGTACTTATGTTTCTAACTTTTCTTGTTTTCTCTTTTTAGTTCCCTTTATTTGTATTGCATACCTCAATCTCTGAGACTAATTTGTGATACCCTGAATGGTATCGACATACGATAACCTCTTTTCTGTAATGTAGAAAGGATATTGGTACAGAAAAAGTATACGAGTTGTTACTGGCATTTCGAGCAAGGTCGAGGCCGAGTTAAACACACACCAAAAAACAAAGTTTGGCATCAGTAACTTCATAATTAATTATAAAATAATTATGGGTTTTTTTATCATGATATCTCTAGTCTCTCTAAAACAAAATTTATGGTAAATCTCTGTGTAAGGAAGTCTAATCATATGGGGTTACCAATCCATTTATGATAAATGTTATTTATAAATGAGTATAAATTCGTAAATTAGTAGTAATAAACAATCCTACTCCGATTCAACTTCGGCAACCTCATAAATAAAACAGGACAAACAGAGGATTATGCATCCCTGTAGATTTCTTCTTCCGATTAATATGCTACGTACTGCCCTAATCATTCTTATCTTCCCCCTAACACTTTGTTATGTTCTTACTTAATTAGTGTTTCTATATACTTCATCTTGAATAAGAATTATAGAACTAACACAAGAAGTAATTAACTTCTTTCTTAGGAATTATTTTGCTTTTAAATAACAAACAAATTCAGAAAAGCACAACCTATATAGCCAAGAGGACATGAACCAGCAACCCCCATTATTTTGTTGAGAAAATAAATCGCATCATAAATGGGTTGTAAGACATGCATGGAAGATCGGATCAGTGGATTGCCAGATGAAATTCTTTGCCACATACTTTCTTTCCTTTACACAAAGGAAGCTGCAAAGACCGGCATTTTATCACACAGATGGAAAAATGTGTTGGCTTCTGTTTCTAGCTTTGACTTCTGTGTTCAGTCACCAAATATGGTCTCAGATCGTTGCGCGGGGTTCGTGGATCGAGTATTTGCCCTTGGTGGCTCCTCATACATTCATAGATTGCGGCTCGAATGTGCTAATATCGAGGATTATTTTTCCCGGATTGATGCTTGGATTTGCACTGCTATTTCACGTAAAGTTGTGGAACTTGATCTTTGCTTGCTCTCGTATTCGTGCCAGAGTAGTTTTGAGTTGCCTAGAAGCCTTTTCATGTGCGACACATTGGAGGTTTTGAGACTGAGGGTTAAATCAAATCTTATTACCAAGCCTCCAACCTCAAATTGTTTCCCTAGTCTCAAGTTCATGCATGTCACACTCTACCGTCCTTTTTATGACTCAAAACTCTACCGTACTTTTTATGACTCAACTCGGAACCTCTTTTCTTCTTGTCCTGTACTTGAAGATTTGATTATAGATGGATTTGTTCACCATAAACCAGCTTTTCTATTCAATGTCTTTGCGCCTAAACTGAAAAGACTAGAAATAAATTTGTATGTCATTCTGGACAGAAAATCTAATCATCCTAATGGTTGGAATCTGGAGGATAAATTTTGGAAGAATGCAGAATCCCTCAGCAAAGCGAAAATCGCTCTCCGAGTGCCTGCAATGGGTTACCCCGGAGATATTTACTTATGGCAATTGCTTCATTATGCTGATCAATTAAGTAAGCTTTTAGCAGGAATTAACAAGGTTACATATTTGTCATTTTCAGCTCCAATTTCGGAGGTAAGTAGGCTCTAATATTAACATCTTCTCTTTTATATATGCTGAAGAAATATTTGATATTGCTCAAGTCCTTGATTGACTTATTTTTACTTGATCATTGCCTGAAGGGTCCTGACGTTATACATCGATATCGTCTGCCTAAGTTTCATAATTTGAACCACTTGAAGCTACATTTTCAAACTTGCTGTGCTTGGAAGTCATTGACAAAGTGGCTCGACGTGTCCCCCAAGCTGGAACATCTGGTGTTTAAAAAGGCAAGTATACGTAACATTTATAAATTATAACCCTTTTGTTAAAACGGTACCAATATACAATTTCGAAACATGTTATTTAACTCATTAATTTTGAATATTCTCTAGAACATACAGTGGTGTTGGAAACATGCTGAGGGTTATCTAGTAGCACATAAATGGCGCCCACCAGAATCTGTGCCTGTTTGCTTGTTGTCCAGCCTCAAAACTATTTGCATACGGGGATTCTACGGGCGGCCATACGAGATGGAGGTGGCAAAGTATTTGCTGAAGCACGGCGAGGTTTTGACTAAGGTGACAATTTTTTATACCAATGATTTGGGTGTAGCAGAAGAGATGAGGTTACAGCAGGAACTTTCGAAGTTCCCAAGAGGTTCAAAGACTTGCCAAGTTGAACTTTTGGAACTCAAGTCCTAGGTCTTATGATATATGTATGGATTACAACATTTGTGAATAGGGTACTTTCTTTTTCGATGAAACGTGAATTTATTAGCAGTTTTGGAGGAATTGGCGTATGGCCTTATTATATATAATCAGTTTTGCAAAGAAATTCACAAGATATGTTTATGGTATATGATCCGAACAAAAAATAATTCAGGAAACAAAATATAGATTTCGGACAAAAACTATTCAAACGCATAGACAAGTAAATTGCCAAACTATGTGATTCTTGAACAATAAAATCTGCAACAGTTAACATTATTTAAGAAATACATAAGAACTGTGTATCAAGAACATCTCCAATATTAGAGACCCATATTTAGAGCCCTCGATCTCTAACTATGCAGACTCAAAATTTGAGTTCGCAACTTTGTTATATTGTTTAAGAATGATTAATCCTTAAATTTTTTTTTTGGTAATTATTTTTTCTTATGTGAATTTTGTTTATAACATCATGATTTATTTTTCTAAACATTCTAATCTTAAAAAATTCAAATTTTGAAAAAAAAAAATTTTAATTCATAAATATAAAAGGAAACCACACAAATTATGAACAAATAAGTGGATATTTATATACTTTAGGATGAGATTTGGGTTCGATTAATTAATATTAATATTTTGACAGTTTTATTTCATTTTGGATTGTTGGATTTTGTTTTAAAGTTAGATTTAGTCAGGGAAAAAAACAAACCATGGCCGTTTGATGAGAGGTAAGTATAGATTTTTAAAAAAAAATGAACGCAAGCAAATTCTTGCCGTTGGATTTCAAACGCCAGAACATCCCCTCTGTCAAAAACAAAACATGTGGGTTGGAATTACACAAGTGACGGGCCCCACTTCAAGTTTGAAAAATAACTCAAAGGTCCAACATTATCTCTCCTCACGTGGGGTGCCTTTTGTTCTTTCCGTGAGCTACACTCTTTACTGCCAGGCAAAACATCAGGCGGAATACAGCCCAACTTTTTCCCTCCATTCCATTGGTACTTAGACCATCTCCAACCATATTGGAGCTAAACTCAAATTTTCACTCTCCAAATATTTTCAAGACTCAAAATTTTTTTTCCTCCAACCTTGCAGACTCATAATTTAAGTCCGCAACTTTATTAAATTGTTTAAGAATGATTAACTCCTAAATTTTTTTTATCATTAATTTTTCTTGACATTATTTTTGTTTCAACATTCGTGATTTAATTTTCTAAACATTTTAACCTAAAAAAATTAAAATTCCAAAACATAATAGATTTTCACTTGAAAATAAAAATAAGTACAACACCATATGTGTTTAAATTATGTTGTGTGTTTAAATTATGAAAATTTGTATAAAAGTGGTTGTTGCTCTATTGTTAATTGACACAAATTAATGTGCTAAGAATGAGTAAAGTATAAAATATAATGAAAAAAAAATATAAGAATGAAAGTAGAATGCAAAAATATAACAAAAAGAGAAAGGAAAACAAAGGGAGAAAAACAAAAAAAATTTGGTTGACACAAATTATAGCTGTTGGAATATTAAAAAATTTAAAAAATAAAAAAGAAAAATAGAGCACTGCATAATTTTGAAAAAGTAGCGGTTGGGATTCAATCAAATGGCCAGCGTGTTGCAAAACTCACGTGGGGCCAACTTTTTTGTTGTTCACGTGGGCTTCCAAGGTAAAAAACAAAGAAGAAAAAGTAGATTTTGGGCCCACAAACATTATCAGTCCAGGCAATAGTTTGGGTGGAATTCCAGTTCGAATTTGAGATTTCTCAAATTTCCACCCCCCAAAAAAAACATGGGTTGGAGATGGTTTTTGGAGACTAAACTCAAAATTTGAGTTTCTACCCCAAGGGTTGGAGATGGTCTTAGCCCCTTGCAATATACGAAAAGGTTATAATAAGGAGTTTATAGTAAGAAGTATATTTGAGGAGTTTAATCTCTCCATCAACAAATGTGAAGAAACCAATGAACTTAAACATTTTAAATGGTTTGATGGTGAGATTGAACTCCTCAAATAAACTCCTCACTCTAAACTCCTCATTGTAAAAGCTCCCTACAATACATAGGTTGAGGATGAGTTTGGGGCTAAAAATAAAAAATTTAGCTTTTAGCCCATTGGGTTGGAGATGGCATTAGTGCCATACCAGCTAAACCCCAACCCACGCAATACAACTTTCATTTTTGTAACTCCAAAATCTAAACTAGTGCCAAATCCGTGTATATATGGGTCAAAACAACAACTATATCATGAAGACAATGGTGTTTCGCAGTGGTTGCTAAACCCATCGACATCGACATTGCCGCCTCCTCCATGACTGTCAAGACCCTCCACACACAAAAAAAAAAAACAAAAAAACAAAAAAAAAAACAACTAACAAATTCTATATCCTAACGGATCTAGTCATAAAACCTAAGAAGGGGCAGTAAGAGCCACCCAAGGAACGTGAGGGAGAAAGAGGGGGGTTGAAAGGGAAGGATAAAGAGGGGAAAGAAGAAGGGGATGAAGGAAGATGAGAAAAGGGAGGGGAGGAGGGGTAGTGCCCACTAGAGGGCTTGAGGTTATCAGAGAGAGAGAGAGAGAGAGATAGAGAGAGACAGAGCTTTTTTGGGTTTCAAGGGATTCAAACTTTTAGTGCAAAAAGAGCGAGCTCACTGTCTTGGCCAACTAGCTTAACCCACATTTGCTTTTAATACTTTCTTTTAGGGAAAACCACAAATATTTGATAGAATATATTCAAAATTTTCATATTTTCTATTAACTTACATTTATCGATAATGTATCGCTATCAATATTCCATTTATATTCATACCAAAAAAAATATTTCCATTTTTGCTTTCGTGTTTTTGGAACCTCGATATTTTCGTCAACATAAATATTTAATACCCTCCATATTCCCATCAATGCCTCCATGGGGAAGTAGCCCAACTTCTCATCTTCATTTTTTTTTTCCCGTTGTTTATCAACAGCCGGACAAACTTCATCGGCACGGTGACAACCTCAAACCAGAACCGTATAAGGTATTTTTCATTCTCTGATAAATTTCTATTAGCTCTTATTATGTTATATACCCTCTGTTTGGATACCCAAAAAAAACTAAATGATTTAATACCTTGTAGTATATAATGTCAATAGAAACCCACATACAACTCGGGTTGGACTAACAGATCGGACTGATCTAAACCCAAATCTATTTATAATCGGATTAAATGATTTAGATTTGATTTGGATCAATGGATTGAACCTTTCAATCCATATTTGATGATTGTTGGATTAAGATGGGATCATATATATATATATATTAATGCAATAGTCTAAATTACAAAGGGAAGATGGTTTCTCCCATACACACACTATCATGGTGCCATGGGAATTCGAACTTGAGACCATTGGTCTGCAAATTAAGGTCATTTTTCACTAGACAAGACTCCGTTAGCAGGATCATATTCAGTTTAAGACCTAGAAAAAAATCAAAATCTCATTAGTAATATCGTTCTTTTATTGTGTTTATGCACTCTCTTTTTTCGAATATTGATACTTTTTTATAAATAACTAGCTTTTATTTGTTGTTGGAGTGTAAATAAATAGTTTAAGTGTGTTCTAAATGTATATAAAACTCAAATTACTCTTGCATACATATGTAAAATTTATATTAAATTATATTAAATATTTTCTTAAGTTGGTCGGATTATTACATGAGCATACCAAGTGTAAATATTTAATGATTTGTTAGGTTAATGATTATTGAATTCTGATTTGTATTGGATTTGGATTCAAACAGGATCCATTGATAGGTCTAGAAAAGATTAGTGAAATAATTTTATTTGAGAATTTGCAGAGTTTTTACTGAATTTTTAAGTGTAGAATTTTATGGAGCAAATTTTCTCTAGCTTCATGGATACAATTTCCCAAGTTTTCATGGGTTTATGTATATAATCTTTTTTTCTTTGAAAAATACTTTCCTCATTCCCGTGAAAGTAGGAACCTCTACTTGCGTTTGACATGTGTACATAAATTTTTCTTTTGTATTTTTTATGAATTATTTTTGCACATGTGTGAAACTATTCTATAATTTCTCCCTTTACAAGCAATGCCCAAAGGACATAAACCAAATAATTTTTATTTTCTGTGGGTACTAAAACAAGCGTACAATGCTTGTTAAGCCACCGAAATTGGTTTCTTTGGGTTTTCAACTTCTTCGTCTTTTCTTTTTTTTGTCAAAGGGTTTTCTCCCTTGCCACATTATGTTTTTTTTTTTTTTTTTCTCGCAGAAAACGTATCATTGGAAATGGATTCGAACTCAAAGTCAATGTGTCCCAAAGCACGCACTGAAGATAGGATCAGTGCATTGCCTGATGCAATCATTTGCCACATTCTTTCCTTCCTTCCAACATCAGATGCTGTGACGACCTGCTTTTTATCAAATCGATGGAAGAATATGTGGACTCTTGTTCCCACTGTAGAGCTAATTGTGTTGTCAACTGCATGGGATTCAGGTGGTACTGCAGCGTATGTGGATCGATACCTCCTCTTTCGCGGATCATCAAACATTCACAAATTTCATCTTTGCTGTGTCGATCTCGACGGCATAGTTGGTCGTATCAATGGATGGATTTGCACCGCCCTTAGGCGTAATGTTGTTGAGCTCCACCTTGAGTTTGATGAGAGGGACGATTCACACGAATTTCTTGTGTTGCCTCAAGATCTTTTCGTGTGCAAGACTTTGGAGACTTTGAAGCTGAGTATGGGAGAGCATGTTACTGTCGTTGCTCCTCCCACATCAAACTGTTTCCCAAGGCTCAAGTCCCTCCACATTACATTCGATTTTCCAAAATATGTCGAGCAAATCGAGAAGCTCTTTTCCTGCTGCCCTGCGCTCGAAGATTTGGTTGTAGATGGAGATCTTGGATGGCTTGAAGAGAATCAAGTTTTGAATGTAACGATCTCCGCACCGAAACTAAAAAGACTAAAAATATATTTGTTTGCTCATGCTATGACACTAGGGGAGAACAAGATTTTTGTTAACGCGGATGTTCCAAGTCTTGAAGACTTGGATCTCACCGAGAACTTCTTGGCGAGCTATTGTTTGAAGGGTGCAAAATCCTTGACCAACGCCAAGATTGATTTCAGTGTAATGCGTGAGGAGGACGAAGGCCACCCTGCCGATGTCCTTGCTGATGTTGATCGTGTGCAGAGGCTTTTTGCAGAAATCAGCAATGTTAAACATCTGTCACTTGTAGTTCCAGTTTTGGGGGTAAGTGTACTCAACTTGTTCTCTTACTGGTCTGTTGCCTTTTCAATTGCTAGAATTTATCAGTGTTAATGTTGTATGAATGCTGTTATTTGTACCATATTTATTGACCATATTGTTGATCACCTCTCTATAATATAGATGGAGCCTACCTTCATTAGAAATGTGGTCCATAAATGTCGTTCAAATAGCATTATATTACATTGATATCGTATATATATTATTCTGACGAAATATTTAATTTCGGAGGTAAATGACCTAATATACTTATTGTTCCATGCAGGATCCTCACATCGAATATCAATGTTCTTTGCCAACATTTAATCATTTGAACCAGTTGGAGCTAAATCACTTAGCATGCTGCTCATGGAAATCACTGACAAACATGCTCAAGATAACGCCCAATTTGGAAAATCTTCTCTTTGCAGTTGTAAGTCTAAGTGGATTTACCTTTACGCTAAATATATGGTGTGGATATATATGCATATATAATATGTATACATATAAATATATGTGGTGCTAAATATACTGTGTCTATTTTTTAAGTGTTCATTAAAAGATCATTATTACAAAAAATTAAACAAATTGAAAACCATTAAGATATCTAATTGTGATTAATAAAATAATTTTTAATTGAGTGGTTAATGGTTGCGGATTCAACTGATTTTTTGCAAAGATGATCTTTGAAGAAATACCTAAAAAATTGACAGTTCGGATCATTGGAATATAAGTGGAGGAGTCGGGTCCTACAAGATGTCCCTCAAATATATGTGTATTCAGTTTTCAAGGATTTTATTTAACTCATATATTTTGAACCATCTTTAGAACATTAAATGCGATGCTGCTCATGATGAAGATGAGTTGGAACATAAATGGTCTCCACCCGAGCTTGTGCCTGTTTGTTTGTCTTCATGCCTCAAGACTATTTGCATATCGGGATTCAAGGGAGGGTCAGATGAGATGGAGATGGTAGAGTATTTGTTGGAGCACGGTCAGCTCCTCAATGAGTTGAAAGTTTTGACTTTCGATATGGAGTTTGATGACGCATTAGAGGTATTGATGGAAATTATATTGTTCCCAAGGGCTTCAAACACTTGTGAAATTCAATGTTTCAATTGAAAGTTGTGGAAGGAGATCCTTTGTTTGCTATGAACAGCTTTGCTTCTGTAACTCTTTGAAGTCTTTCTTTTGCTAAAGTATGCGTTAAATCTCTTGGGTTGAGGACGCACGCATTGTTTTTATGGAGGATATTATTTTCGAGTTCGCTGAAATTTTTTTACCTGATGTCATAGATATTCTTGAGGGTGTGATATTTTTATTTGTTGCAATTAAGTCGGAAACTCAACAGAATATCAAACTACAAGCTTTATTTAAGCAACTCCTACGCACCCTCTTCAATCCCCACTTTCCTACTCTCTGTTTCAAATTCAATATGCATAATAATAATACCACAGGCTTCACAGCTTAACTTTTCCAGCAAGCATAAAAGCCTTGTAGCTGACAGACTTGACCAATTTAGAATCACCCCAAGCAGCTTCAAACTCTTTAACCACCTTTTCAGGTAACAAATCCACACCTTGGTCCTTGGCTGTAGTGACTGCAGACCATGACCTCAGAAACTTCAAAAACCCTTCAAATGACAGCTTTGCCGGAATGGCCAGTGGCAACGGGTTCCCTTCGCATCCGAAACCCGCAACACTTTGAAAAGGAAATGGAAGTGTCTTATAGCCATCAAACGCATACTGAGCTCTATTGTCCGAAAAGGGAAGTGCTGTGTCATGAAATCGCTTCATAACAGGATCAAATGTTGGACTTACTTCAATGCCACAGTAAGTCCAAACAGCCAATACACCTCCTGGCTTTTTCAAAAGACGTGAAACAAGATTGTAAAACTTTGGTAGGTCGAACCAGTGTACAGCTGTAGCCACAGTCACCAAGTCAACTGAATCTTCACCACCTAACAAGGCTATTACTTCCTCGTCTGTAATGTTCAATGCCGTGTGGGCATATCGAACCCGAGGATGCGGTATTGCATGCTGCAGCTGGGATTCACTCACATCGGTTCCGATCACTTGTTCATAGTGTTCGGCAACCTGTTTAAGAAACAATTTAGTGCATAAATCTATGTGTATATATATATATATATATAT
>NC_024128.1:10226980-10266007 GCF_000346735.1 Prunus mume | reverse complement strand
CACACACACACACACACACACTCTCTCTCTCTCTCTCTCTCTCTCTCTCTCTCCCTCTCTGTGTATGAAATAATGAAACAAGAGAAGAAGATGAGGCACCTTTTAACTCACTAAAGCTGACGCATAGACAACCCCAATTAAGTCTTTTAAGTCATAATTTTTTTATTCAATTTCTTTTCTGGGGTAATTAGTTTGGAATTTAAGATAAAGACAGAAAATTAGGTTAGAAGCCAAGTCCAATTTCGTTTCAACTAATGAATTTGAAGGATTGCAAGAGAAAGCAAAAGCAATTTTATTCTGTTTGACTAGTAGTCTAAAAATCAAAGCCCTCCTCATCAATAATTTAAAGTCTCACAGTGGATTGATACCAAACGGCATCAAATATATTTGCTGAATTTGACTACCGTTTCTTATGTTAGTGTGTTTGCTGCACCATTCATAATTTTGGACTACTTATCGCTGATTGGACAAGGTTAATATCAGTGAACAGGTTGTTTTTATTTTATATTTTTTTTCATTTGTGAAGCTCCCATAGAACTTTGCTTTTTCTGAACCTATTCCAATGATGACTGCAGTCCAAGAAATCAACATTGTAGATTCCACAAAAAATGTTATGTCATTGGTTTGCATCTCTACCTGCACGGGTGTGACATTTTCATTTGTTTGCAAGTTGGAAATTCAACTGAATCAAACTATTTCCAGGTGATTATGATTTCTGACCCAAAAGGAATGTTCAAGCACTCACTATTTTTTAAGTACACACACACACACACATATATACATATAAGAATTTACGTGCTTTAAGAAACTCTCCCAAACACCACCCTATCACAGGCTTCATGGCCTAACTTTTCCAGCAAGCATATAAAAGCCTTGTAGCTGACAGACCTGACCCATTTGGAGCCACCCGAAGCACTTTCAAACTCTTTAACCACCTTTCCAGATAACATCTTCAAACCCTTCACATGAAAGCTTCTTTGGAATGTCCAGTGGCAATCGGATGCGAAACCAACACTTTCAAAAAGAAATGGAAGCGTCTTGTAGCCATCAAATAGTGTTGATCTTGTCCCAGAAGGGAAGTGTTGTGTCATGAAATCGCTTCATAATAGGATCAAATGTTGGACCAACTTCAATGCCATTGTAGCAGCAAAAAGCAAATACGCCTCCTGGCTTCTTCAAAAGACGCGAAACAATATTGTAAAACTTTGGTAGGTCAAACCACCAGTGCACAGCATGGGCGACAGTCACCAAGTCATCTGAATCTTCACCCCCTACAAAAAGGGTATTACTTCATCGTCTGCAATGTCTAGTGGCGTGTGGGCGTATCCAACCCAAGTATGCGGCATTGCACGATGCAGCTGGGATTCACTCACTATAGATGTATCATAGTGAGTAGATGCTGAGCACTATGAACAAGCAATTAGAACCATGAATTTTTTAGAGGAAGTGCAATTTTGAAAGGCTAAAACTTTATAAAAAATAATAGAATAAAATAAACAAATCGTAATTGATCAAACCTCAAGTTGTGTAGAATTTGCTACTAAATACTGATCATAAGAGCCAAATCAGAAAAAAAAAAAAAAAAAAAAGAAAGCATATTGCAAAAAAGGGGAAAAAGATAAACGAAAAAAAAAAGAAGAAGAAACAAATTGGCTTTTGGTCAAGAAGGCAAAAAAAACGCAGCACATCATATTTACTTTTGGCGAAGAAGGATAAAAACACAGCAATAGTAAACCAATTGATTTCCTTCTTTTTAAAAGAGTTTTTCTATTTAAAACCCACATTTTTCTTTATTCACCCCAATACTTAAATCATTAAATTCTTAAGTTTTATTATTGTGTAAAAAGACAAAAAAGTCATCCAACTTAAGACTTAACCCTAATACGTCTATACACATCTCATCACTCTTTATGTTAAGTTTTAAAAAAACACAAACATATGGGCACCTGTAACCTCTTGAGCTTAGTCTCCTGTAATGATCTCGCCATTGCTGTGTGTGCCACTCTGAGAGTTTTGGTTTTTCAGAGAGAGAGAGAGAGAGAGCAAAGGGGTTTTAGCAGGTAGCAGCTTCAAGTGTTTCTATGCTCTCAAAAAGAAAGCACCAAAGCCACTGCCTAAACTTTTCTTGGCATACTGGATGTTAATGTTGGTAATGAAAGAAAATGGGGCAATCGAGAAGGAAAAAAAGTACACCTTTTTCACTTCGAACCATCCACAACCCTCATCATCCACTACTTCTCCATCCCTAATTGATCAAATTCCAGTTACATTCACCCTAAATAAATAATATGAAAATAGATTGAATATACAAAATAAATTTGGTTGATTTTATTTTATATAACAATCTGGGACAGTCTTTTTAACCCTAGCAAATACTAGCACCTATCCCATATCAATTATACTGTCAACATTTCTCTATCAAAACCTCCTAGTTCATTCTCAAATTTTTAACAAAATAAATAATAATAATAAAATAATGCCACTACACATTTGACAACTATGTTTTTATCTCTTTAAGTAATGTGAGGTTGAGGTGAACTTGGTGTGGGGTTGATGACTTCTTCTTTTTTTACTGGGTGTGTATTTAGAAGTAGTTTGGGAAGATAGTGGGGTTTTCTTAGAATATGGGGTGAACAAAGAGAAGCGCGGGATTTAAATAGAAAAACTCTTTTAAATCCTTTTGTAAATCCTTGTTTAAATAAAAAAGAAAAACATGTTTAAAGACTTTTTAAAGCCTACGAAATTTAAAGCCCACGAAATACATGCCTAAGCATATTGTTGAAAGCCCATGAATTGCAGTTTGGTTTTGTCCTTTTTTTTTTTTTTTTTTTTTTGCCTGGTTGTTTTGGCCAAGACTTTTTAAAAAAAAATTAGGGACGCAGCACAACAAAGACTTTAGGTGAGTCATTTTATCAAACACCTGCAGTGCACCACAACCAGCTGAGCAGAGGGGCAATTTAAAGCAACTACAATGGTTTGCGCCTTAATAGGTCTGCCACTGCATCTTTATATGTTTGTTCGTGAATCACAATGTTCTCTTGTCAAATGCTAACATGCTATATTGTCATAATGTGAAGATTAATTCAACCAAGATTTTACATTATCAATGACTAGATAAAGTATGTTAGGCTACATTTGGATGGAGGATTCGGAATCAGATGACATTATAAGGTATAATTATTTGTTTAGAAACATATAATGTCATCTAAGATTTGGACAAGAGAAAGAAAAAAAAAAGGAAGAAAACAAAGGAATTTCAAATAATTCGTCGCATATAATCATATCAAATGAGCATCATCTAGTCATTTCAAATACATTGAACTTAATATAGTTCTTTTTTATATATAAAAATTAGCTTTATGAAGAAAACAAGGCCTTGTAAGGAAGAAAAAAGACTATTAAGTCCAAATGTACACTCAAGAAACATATCATCTTCTTCCCCTTCCTATAATAAATTGGCTTAGTCACATTTTTTGTCCCCATAGTGTGACTAATTTTTCAATTTAGTCCCTATATAATTTCAGTTTTAGCATTTGGAGTCATGTAGTTTCATTTGGCTTGCAATAGAGTCCAAATCGTAAATATGTCTGGTTACTTCTTGAAATTCGATGCGCAAAATGCAGCTACAACATGTAAAGGAAACTTTATCTCTACAAAATATTTGCAATCAACCCAAAACGTGATAGTTTCGTCCATTTTTCTTACAAATTTACAGTTGTTGGACTTGATTGCTACCTAAACTAAATTACATAACTAAATTAAATTATCAAATTAAAATGATGAAGACTATAACGAAAAATGAGTCATACTACGAAGATCAAAAATGTAATTTAGCCTAATAAAGTTGCTCATTTTACAATTCCTCAATCAAAAGGTTTTCTATCTTCTTTGTTCTTTTTATGTGTCTCTAGATTTCCATCTATCGTTTACTTTAGCCGCCCATGAGCAAGTGTCCAAATTAAGCACTGAAAAACACCATATGATATTAAAATGGGGAAGAAGTGTTTTGCAAATGTTAGTTTTCCACAAGTGCATGACCGCTGATGAGTTCCACATACATCAACGATTGGTTAACAAAACATCCCGTTATGGATGATTTACTTAGCACATCTCATCTTAAAATTCAAATGTAATATATGACAAGGGATGATCAGAAACAAATATCCTCACCATGTGATATAAGACATTCATGAAGCAAACATGAACCAGATACCAACCTTTTTCCATAATTATGACTCATATCTAGCCCCTGCCACATGTCCCAACCAAACACCATGATCCAAGTAACTTGGAATTGAAAGATCAAACATTTTGTATATATATATAACAACCATGTGGCTGGATTGTAAAAGGGATAAGGAAGCAATGAAGGACCAACTGAAATTTCACTCTCTTCCCTTTGAAGCATGTCATTATGTCTCCTGTAGTTAAAGCAACAACAACTGCCTATCTAAATTCCATCATTTTCCCACAACCAAATAATGTGGCTCTCTTGAAATTAAATAAATGGCAGATATTTTTTTTTTCATATGGAAACACAGAGCGTGATGAGAGGCTCTAAACAATGCCATGTTACCCTTTTGGCAGAGGAAGACAAATGTGCAAATAACTTGTCATTTCCCTTAAAGGCCCTCCATCACCGACCATGAACACCGAATAAATAAAGAAGGCGTACTCTGTGGGACCCGAAATGTACATATTATTTCTCTCTTTTATTTGTTGATTATAGACCCAATGTGCATCATGCATGCATATTCCACATTGCAGAGTGCAGAGTGCAGTGTGCAGAGCAATAAGTTAAAGCGCAGTTCAATGAAAGTGACCTCAACTTTCAATGCATATACAGTAACAAGTGAGCATCACACTCGGCTCCAAAAAGTCTAATAGGTTAGGCAAGTTTGTGTGTCTCTTTCTACCCTCCTTCTAGATTAGAGTTGTAGCCTCCTTCCAGATTAGAGTGGTTTAAAATATCGCTTTTTCAAACGCACGTTTATTAATCGTTGATGGATGTGGATTTACAGCGAACGGCGACTGTAAATCTTTCTGTATTAGAGTGGTTTAAAATAACGCTTTTTAAAAGAGCAGTTATGAATTGTTGATGTGAATTTTACAATAATGAAGGGCGATTGTAAACTGTTGATGGATGTGGATAATAGGGGCCAACCTTGTGGACCCTTCAACATGCAAGACCATACACCTCTTGGTGGAAAAGAAAAGCAGAGGCAAGTAAAAGAACAGGAATATAAAAAATTCCACCTATAAATTATTATTTACATTATTAAAACATGCCATGTCCGTAACAATGATGCAGAACAGCTAGACAATCCCTCTGTCACTGACCTAATATTAACAAAATTGTGGGATGTCCTTGGAAGAAAATAATAAAACTAAAGAAAGATTCAAAAGGTAGCTTCCAACACAACGGTCCACGCGCTTTCCTTTTTTCAAAATGGGGCAAGAAAAACAAATGGATTAAGAAATCTCCAATGTGACCAAGTTGGAAGTCCCCACAGCAAAACCAACCAACCAGACGGACCATTTCCCTCTCCCTCACCAAGTTCAAATCAGTAAAATCAAATGACAAAATGGCCTTACAAGTTCATTATGTGATAAACCAGATGTTGTGGGCCCGAGTTTAGCCGATGATCAACTCGATTCGGTGATTGGTGAATGATCATTGATCAATGGCCTACCTTCGCTTTCTTGGAGTGGATTGTGACTGAGAGAGATAAACTTGGCATTGAATAACAGTTTTACCAAGTTTGAATCCCGGAACAACTGTGAACCCCACTTGTGGTTCAGATGCTGTTGAAAGGAACGCTTCCTCAGCTAAGCTTTCCATGTAGACTTCTGAAAATCGGCATCCCTTGCTTACTTGAAAGATTGCAGCCTCGGGGTTGAAGGAGAAGGCCAAGCAATGCAGGAGCCAGACCCTCTTAGCCATTTCAGCAAATGAAGCAAAGAAATTTGAGCTTGGAAACTCTCCTGCATTAACCAGGTTTCTTTGATTCAGATTACCGAAAAACGATGTTTCCATCTTGGGATGAACCACTCGTAAGTACTTGACACGACAGAATTTGGCAAATGCTGATCTAGGATTCTGGGCAAGATACTCCTTTGCTTTCATGGATTTGAGTTCAGTGAATCTCACAAAGAAGAGCTGTTGCTGTTGTTTCTTTTTATCTGGCAACGATTCATTTGGAAGTGAGAAGTTGGGGTATTGAAAAGCATCAAACATTTCCCTGCAAACAAAGTATTCAAATGCAAAACATTTGTGGTCTTCTTTCCAATAAACCACATCCTGGTCAATAGCTTTAGCTGCTGCATGAATATCCCAACCAGAAGATTTCATTTCATCCATCATCATCCTAACAAAACTCCGGATGTACTTGACCATGTGTCGAAGAACTGTAACGAAATGGCTAGGACTTAAACCAGATAAATGAAGATTATCAAACACATGTAGCTGCCCACTTTGGTTTAATCTCTTTTCAAGCAACTTATTCTGACTCTTGGCTTCCTCTAACTTTTCTCCAAGAAATACAATTTCAGAGTCCTTAAGCCTCACCTGAGATTCCAACTTTTTCCCCATAATTTCATAGGTTTTTAGGACACTCTTCTGCTCCTCAATCTCAGCTAGCACCAGCGTACGTTCTGGTGAAGGATCAAACTGCTTTTTTAAGAAACACCGCTTCAACTCAGACAAGTTCTGCAACTCGGAGACTACCACTTTATCAGCAACTTGAATTCCTTCACCATCGTAAGGAGACTGAGCATACTGTAGCTGGGCATAAGCAGCTTTAACAGATGAAACGCTGGCAAACAGTTTTGCAAGAAGAGCTTCCAGGGCAGCTCTTTCCTGAAGCTTCTCATTAGCCTTGTCAAATGACCGAGACTGATCAACCCGAACCTTACCAGCATTCCATTCATCCTTGACCTTTTCTAGGGACTTGACTTTCTGAATCCCAATTTCCTGGGATTTCACCTTCTGAATTCCACTGTCTTGGGAGCTAACCTTCTGACTTCCAAATTCTTGGGAGTTTCCCTTCGCAGTTCCAAATTCTTGAGACTTGACCTTCGGAATACCGAATTCTTGGGACTTAACCTTCTGAATCCCATCGACCGGGGCAATGCCAGTCGCGGCTCGAAGATGAAGAACTTTAGCAAAAGTACGCGCCAATTTACTCTTAGATGGAGTCACTGCTGATGGTTTCACCGAATCCATCTGCAAAACAAAGATTACAAATGATGGAGAGGGATGATAGAGAGAGTGATGAAAATCTAAGAGATTCTATCTAAAAAAAAGCAAATTTAAAGAACAAAAGGAATAAAGATATGGGACGAAAATGATGACTATAATGAGAGTGTTGAAGGAAAGCTAAAAAGCAATATGCTTTAACACTTAGACCGAGGCCATTGATGGAGGATGGATTTTTTTTTATTTTTGTTGCTCTTTTTCAACTTTAAGAGTTTCTGATTTGCTTTCCTTTGAAAGTGTAAGAAAAGTAGATTTAAAACGCGGGAAAAAGAGAAAGTGAGGCAGAGAGAAGAACAGGAAGATGGAGAAGCTTTGGAAGAAATATTCAGAGTACAGGCTCAAAAGGCGCGTCTAAATAAAAATTCTGAATGCAAATCTCTGGAACACTAGGAACCTCGGCTAGCATGACACATGCATTATAGATGTTATTAAAATCAATCAAACCAAACATCAATGATTAAGAATTGATATAATTCTAATGAAATATTAATAACAATTTGGAGGACATGGTTACTGCTGGTGATTCCAGTGCTTAATATTCTTTTATCATTCTGTTCCCCAACTCCATAGTCACGCCATTCCTACTATTCAAGTCAACAAAATTTAGGTAAGAGACAGTAGAAAAATAAAAGGGTCTGAAATGTTGATGCGTGGAGGACCCACAGTGTTTTCTCCAAGTCTAAAATCAAAATGCGAAAAACACATTCTCAACTAGCCTTCCTTCCTCAAGCAAGATCCAAGTGTTTATTGAGGTAAACAATTAGATGTTTTAACCAAATATGAATTTAAAAGACACAAATTTATAAATATTATAAATAAATAAAATTAATTTTAAAACAACCAACATCCCTTGGATTCCCTGAGGCAGCCCACTTAAAACAACAGTAAGGTCCTAAAAGCACTCTCTGCAAAATCAGAAATCTGAACTGAAAGGGACCCATCATAGTGAAAATCTGATTAGGAATTTTGGATCATCTCCACAGCACAATCATAATTTTTTTTGTACAAAGCCAAAGCGGTGGATTCTTTTTCCTTGTCCAGCCACCCTCATGAATCACACCATCATATAACACCTTTTATCACACATCCCCCTTGGATACTTCAGAGTACAGAAAACGTATAGAGATCTGAGCCAAATTTACAAACCATGCACTAATCGACCAAAAAACAAAAACACCAACGGGCAAAAATTTGATTCTCACTGCCATTCTCCTGCTCCCCATATACTGACAATCCTCATCCCCTCATTTTTTGCATTCCAACCCCACATGTGTAAAGTTAGAGACACATTGCATTAACCCAGAAAAGCTTCAATGCTGTGAAATTTTTTTATGTTAACAAAACGATGTATCATCCGGGTCTCTAGTGAAAATGAGATTCTACCATTTAGAAATCTCAAGTTTCAATGTCACGTTTAACAATGTTTTTTATTTAAACCTTAATTTGCTACACGCGTGTTTTACGGATTATATTGCCGACCACGTCTCTTACAAGTTAGAAGTGAGATCCATAAACAGTAACATGATCAATAAATGTGGTAATTTTACTCAAAATTATACTTTTTGAAATATGAATACGAGTAAATTTCCAAACAAAGACGCTATTTTCAACATGAAATCTGGACCTCACATGGATGCCAAAAAAGAGTTAAAGATGACCGTGTGTACACTTTCTCTTATTAGATCTTGTATGTAGCCCCACAAACCGGACACCACAAATCTGAACGATTCTTAGCAATGAAATTGCAAAGCAAAGGGGTCCCACACAAATACACCCAAGCAAGTCATTGCACAGAAACCATATCATCACTATGTAAGTATGGACCAGGGGTTGAGGACCAATATGCTGGTCCTGCAAAGACTTCAGTAAAAACCAGCACATAATCATGGCCCAAAAAGCCCCCAAGCAGTTAATCATACTATTATCATAAACCAAACCTCAATTTGACCACTAACCGTTCAACCAAAAAAAAAATTACGTGGAATACAATTCAACATACCTTCGAAATATCACGAGAAATCGCAGTATGATATGTTTCAGATTCTCTTCATTGTAACGTAAATCTCAAGCAAACATAACGACAACACCACACCGGAGAAGAAGAAATGAAGTCTTCCTAATGGCAGCGACACCAGCAGAGCCAAAGCCCCCCTAAAACAAAAACCCAGAAATCAGAACCTCTGAAAATAAGTAAATAAATTGCTTTGCTAGACACCAAAAAAACAAAAGGAACTTACTTTGTCTTTTTTTCTTGCCCAATAACAGAAAAACAGGTGTTCCCAGAAGCAAAACAAAGAAACGAAAAAGAAAACTTACAAAGCGTTTTGATTTCGAGACACAAACACTACATATAAACAAGATATATATCAAAAAAGAACCGACCTTTACCTGTATTTAAAAGCTCAAAAGAGAAAAACAATAAGATTAAAAACCGTTTCGAAAATCCCAAATATGGGTGCATTTATTAAACTTCTATTGTTAAAACAAATCAGAAAATAGACCAACAATGGAACAGCATGAGAGGGTTGTTCAGCAGTTTAATGAGCGCCTAACTCTTAGCTTAGAGCTTACCTTTCGACGAAACTTGATATTTTCTGAAGGGATTGAATGTATACGTATTCAAATCGAAATATTCAACGGGTTCAACGTTTTGGGTTCGATTATTTTACCCTCTTTAGCTCGTGAAAATTGGCTCTTGGAGACGGAAATGGAAATTATGGAAATGGGTTTTCGGAGAAGGAAGGGCCAGAGCTTTGGAAAAAAAAAAACGCAGCTGGAGGACAGAGGAGGGACGAGCGCGGGGAGATGACGAAAGAGGACACGTTTTGGGGAAGGGTCTGACAGGAGGGGCATTGGGAATTAAAAAGTGCTCTCAGGGTTGGGTGGCTTTCGAATTTCTGAATGACGGATGTACCCCTCGGTGGTGGTATTTACTGATCCGTTGTGGTAGAGATTTTGAGATCGGGGAGGGTAGTTCGGGGATCCGGAATAGAAATCTGATGTGTAAGACTGGCAGATCTTACGTCGGTCGCAGGTGGAGACTTTGGTAAAATGCAGGGTGTGTGTTGATCGTTGGAATTGGTCTTGTGTGTATAATGCTGAGACCAAATTTTGGTGTGGGTAGATAAGCATGCCGCCATTTGTCACCTCTTGCCAAATTTATAACATTCAATATTACTTTTTAGTGCATAATCAAATATGAAAAATCTCATTCTAGAATCAAAGCGTGTGAGAAAATGTTTTCAAGAAAGGAGGCAACTTGGAAGCATATGAATGTATACAAAATGGAGGAAGATTCCATCAAGAAGAGAGCTGTGAAAACGAGAATAAAGACTAATGCAAGTTGTCACCTGTTAGTTTTTTCTTTAATTTAACTTTATATTGGTTTTAAGACCAAGTTTAAAAAATATATATATATAGCGATATATTCAACCGAAAAAACATTACAAAAGATCTTCAAAGAACGCATCTTGAATGATACCGAGAAGATTCCCATACTATGAAGACGCACCATCTAGTGACAAAGCATATTTGTCTAAAGGAATTAATATTTAGTGAAGGTAAAGTGGAAAATTTCCGAAGGAACAAGATTTTGAATAATTACTAAACATAATTGTTTCCTTTTTTATATATATTAGATGAATACACACAATGACTATTTTGGAGTGCCAATGTCAACTTCCAAATTATTTTCCTATAGTTGTACTTACTTTGTAGGTATATTTCATTCTTCTTATATATAATTAAAAAATCATTTTTATATGTTTCTGGATATATATTATGTGCTTGCCCTATCTTATATTACCATTTTTGGATAATCATTCGTCTTTCTTTTCCCCTTTATTTTATTTCTTCTTCATTTTTACTTGGTAAGGAATAATTAGATAGTTCTATAATTCTTTTTTTTTTTATAATGTCGTAATCAATCAATGTTCATTCAAAACTCCATAAATGGAAAGGAAAGATAATACAAGAGTCGAAAAGGCCAAATACATGAACAAATTACCACAAACACATGAAAAATTAAACTAAAATCAATACAATCTAGTATAATAATCTTCCCCATCATGCCGAAGTAGAACATTGTAGTGACCTAGTAAATTATATTGGTTATATTGTCCTTAATTAATATGGACCTATAATATCTTTTTCTTGTCACATTTTTTAAAATACAGATATGAAGTTTTGAACTTGAGATCTCTTTCAAAATTAAGAAGTATCATTAAACTAATAGCTAGTTGGTCTCACTACATTAAACGATAATTATTGTGTGTTTTGAGTTGTTTGAACTATTTTCAGAACAATAGTTGCGTTTGATTTCTATTTACTACTCTTTTTTTTTTTTAATAACAAATTTAGTTATATACTCAATCTTAGATATAGTCTTATAAAAAGACTCTATAACATTTAAAAACTATAAACACACTTTAAAAAAACCCAAAAATCGACAACTGTCAATTTTTTCAATTTAATAGTTATTTTTTTAGTTTATTTGTGTGTGTAAAATAACTATATTGCCCTTGTACTATGGATTTAAGAGAGAAAAATCAGATGTGCCTAGATCTGCCAAGAAAATAATATCTGCCAAAAAATCAAATCATATTTATTTTCTCTTTTCTTGCTGGTGCTTTCTCGGTGTTGGAGCAAGAAGAGCTTCCATTGAAGCTCAGTCTCAGGTCCAACTATATTTTTCATCTCTGATCTATAATTTTCAATATTTCACCTATGATTTCTTGTTCTAAAATTGTGCTTCTATTGATATTTTTTTTTGGATTGTTCGGAACCTTGAACGAACCTCGATCAGATGCTCTTAGCTCTACTCCTCATCTTTGAGCTATACTCCTCTTTCGCCATATCGTCGTCGTCGTTTGGTTTGGACTTGAGATTTTTGATATTTTGCTTCAATTATGTGTTTCTCTTCGGATTTTAGTTGATTTTCGAAATGTATTTTAAGTTGTGATGATCGATTTATCTTTTGTTACTATTTCAGTTATGGATCTCATTTTTTGTTTAACAATGTACTTCTATGACAGAGTATTAACAATGTACTTTTATGACATAATAGTATTAACAATTTGGGCTCGACTTGTTTTGAGTTGGTCTAGTTTGTTCTTTCTTCATCTTTTCTTTGGTGGACATGTATTAGAAATAGCAACATGACAAGCATTAATCAACATGACAATAAATTAGCAGTGTTATTACCATAGATTGGAGCATTATCGGGTAAACATGCATTAGAAATAGGATGTCATAGGAAACTAGCAGTGTTATTACCTTAGACTGGAGCATTACATCCATTAATCAACATGACAATAAAGATGTGAAACATTACAATCATTAATCAATATGACGCATTAATGAAGCTATGGTTTTCAAGACGTTTTGTTTGTAATGAATTGTTTGAGTTTTTTTTTATAAAATTGGGCTGGGCTTGTTTTGGGTGCTTTTTAAATTTTTTGTGTTGGGCTTCTTTTTAAGTTGATAAATGACAGTCACGTAATTTATAGGAACTTCAACACCAATTTCTTATTTAATAAATAAGTTTTGAGTGTGTTTCTAAAATGCATTTTATGTAGGGTTTTTTTATTTATAATTTCAGCTCCTATTTTGGGTATATTAGTGAAGCTCTTTTTTTTTTTCCCAAACATTTCTATTTGCTATTCTAATTCGTTGGTTTGTCTAATCAATATTAATTTGATGTGTAGTCGATTAGCCATGTGATTTTAAATTTAATTATTCATTTTAATAACTTTATTTACGCCTTGTTTTGTACTGCTAGTTAAGGATTTGATACTATGACATATGGGTTGAGATAAAATAATTTAAAAATAATAATTTTTCTATAATTGGATTGGGAAAAATTGTTGATAAAATAGTTGGGATGAAAGCAAAATCAACTTCCTTTAAATAAAACTGGCACATGCTCATGCATGTGCAATTGGTTTTATTTTTTATTTTTTATAAAATTAAGAAAAGATAGTACATGTAGTTATGTTCCATAAAAGTAGAATTTATTATTTGATTTTGTTTTTAATTTTAATTTTGTTAATACAAAAATATGAATTTATCATATTGTCCTTATTTAATTAATAATTTCAATTTAATGTTTGAATTAACCAATGGTATTTTATGGTATTTTGAATGTTTCACCATCCTCTGCCTTTTGCTTTATATATATAGATATAGATAGATAAAATAAAATAAAAGTAAGACGGTGGAATTTCATTAACAAGTAAAACAGCAGCCACGTTTATTTTGTTTTGGGTTGGACGTTGTTTAGCAAACCAGATTTTGGTTAAACACCAAAGAAATCAAATAAAAACAATTAAATTTGGGTTTTAGGTGATGAGTCGAAATCACAGTCGTCTCCACCCCTAGATTGAATGGCTGGTTGGAACATGCATTGGAGCAAAATTAATGATTGGGAAATGTGATTCCGATAAAATCTCAGACAATTTCTATTTGGCCAAGCGAAGACCACAAACCTGGCTGGTGGTTCTACTAGTCTTTGAATAGGAATTCAGCAGTCTTTTTCTCTCACATCATGATTCATGCAACCAGGGTCCCAGAAAATTAAGCCAGATATACTCAATTAATACAATAATTATATTAGTTTATTTATTAATAAAATTTCCATCGTTCCGTCAAGGTTGTCTCAAAATATAATAATGATATTAGCTTATTTATTCTGATTTAAAAAAATTAATTGGCCATTTATTCTAAACTCAGAGAGCAACTTTTCTTTGGAAAATCGTTTTGAAGATGACAGATTAGTGAAGCAGGGAAATCGAGAGGATCTATCAGCTTTTGTTTTTAGTGTCATTTTAATTCTTCCATTGGTTTATTTATTTTAATGGAATTTGTCATGCCTCACTATGTATGTGAGTGACTGATTGCAATGCCTCAGGTTTTGAACATGATTGGATTGGACGACTTGTTTGGAGGCAATGAAAGTCTAAATATTATTCTTAAATCATTGCAGCTAGCAGCTTGTAATTTTATGTTTGGTGTCCACAGAAGTGCATGATGATGAGTGGAGAACATGAATGAAAATAATAACTATGCCCTACAATCTATCTTATATTACAAACATAATTATCATAATTATCTTCTTCTTGTTAAATATGATAAACAAAATGTCAACTATATTTTATAATGCATTTGTAACTCGAGCAACCAATAGCATGAGTAACGCATTGGTAACTCAAGTGATCAATAGCATTTATTCAAGTACCTGATATCTTGTGGAACATTTTTTTTTAGAGTGTCAATAATATCTCCAAAAAAAATTACACAGTATGCGTGATTCATCTATTATATCATTAACATATTTTTATTGCTAATCTATTGCAACTCATCAAGACAACATAATTTAAAGATTTCCCTTGTTAAAAGAAGGAAAAAAAAAAATCATAACTAGAAGTCTTCAACTTATTTATTATTGAATTCTATAACAAAATGATGTAATTACTTTTATGTTGAAGACATATCAAGACAACACGACTGGCTTTTAATAAGTTGAACGTCAATCAATTTATATGTACCACTAATATGGTTTGCATTGCATCAACTTTTTCCATGGTGGAACCAGAGCACATGATTCAATTCCATCCATATCAAAATGTCGTGAAGATGCATGAATGCAATATGTGATTTCTTTTCTATATTACAAAATACAATGATGATTATCTATCCATACGTTTTATTTCTCATTCATCTTATTCAAAAGATTAAATATTTTAGCGTGCGTGTGTGCATGCATGCAGCAACATAACAAGTAGAAATTTGTAACTACAACTATTATTACTTTTTTTTTTTGGAACCTCGATGATACGAGGGAAACTTAATTAATCATCAAAATGAAAATGAGGAGAATTTAAAGTCTTACTCCTATTACTATTCCCTTTTTAAAAGGAATCTTTGGGGAGAGTAACCACCGAGCCTATAATTGTTGTGTGATTAAACAAATATATTACTTAGTTTCTGGTTTAGTCATACTCCCGAATTGGAATCATTCCTCTTTGTTTATAAAGAATTAGAGCATCTCATAGCTTTCATGATAATTAATTAACCTATATTTAAACCTAAATAGCCTAGCTTTCATGATAACTAATTAGCCTATATATAAACCTACCTACCTAAATGTGCGCTAATTAATTACATTCGCCTACAAGGTTGGTGGTTAAAAGGAAGAATTGCTAGTGTGTGCACCATGTCCGGAAAATGATGTCGTTGTTGTTCCTTCTTAGAGCATCTGCAATCATACTTCTTATTTTTTAGTTAAAATTTTGCTAAAAACACACACAAATTATTTTAGAAGCTCTTTATAAAATTTGACATCCAATCATACTCCCTAGTTTAATGGGTCATAAATACTATAGTTATTTTATAATTCAATACAATTAGTCCATCTCTATAAAAATTAATAATAAAAAAATATTTAGTATCAATTAAGAATTTAAACTATGCATAAAACAAAACAACATTAAATTATAGGGAACCACTAGGAGTTCTTTCTCTCTCCTCAGATTTAGGAGCTCCTAGAGGTCTCCTTTAGGAGGTGGATAGGAAGCATAGTTGGAGTTGTATTTTTTCAATTTCTCCCTAAAATTTATTTAATGAGGTGATTTAGGGAGCTTATTGTAGATGCTCTAACTTAATATATTTCCACTCTATTATTATTATTAATTTAATTTGAGCCTGGGCCAGAGTTCATAGTTTCACTAAGGGTGAAATCGTTTTATTTATTTATTTATAGAATAACTTATTCTTAAAAAAAAAAAAAAAAGAGAAAACAAAGAAGGCAAGGGTAGGGATTAGTTACAGAGATTTGATTGTATCTCTAATCTTCTTCCCCCTTCTCATATCAATAACTAAAATGAAAAAAAGGGAAATCAACGCATCTAGAAAAAATCAATTGATAAACCTGCCAAAGACCCGAACCATAAACATAAAGCACTTACTACCGGTGCCACGAAGAGATAGGACATGAATAAGTCGCATGACTTAAAATAGTATAAGATTTAGAAGCCTCAGCTAATAGTTTTCTTGTATTGTACTTATATTAAACATTAATATTTAACTTAGAATATATCTTACAAGATGAGCACTATGCTACAACTATATGCAAATGAAAATTAGATATTTGCTAGGTTTTTGGCGTGGCTAGGCAACTTAAGTTACCAGAATATTACAAAGGACCCACTGGTAGTGGTTTGAGAGTAAATACTTCTCCAAGAGAGATCTTAAGTTCGAATTCCAATATTAGTGTAGTTTGTGTGAGTTTAATATAGTACAACCAATTTCAATAGAAAATGTCCTTAAAAAGCAAAGTTATAAGAATATTAGATAGGGAAGGTCCAATTGGGCAGCCAAGTGGGCAAACTTATAGTTATTCACTTCACAAATGTGCAAATTCTATGGAGAGACCCACGAATTTGCTAACCAGAACCAACATGCCCAACATGAAGTTTGACATGAGGGAAAAGAAACTCGGTGCATTTGGGCATGGCAGTTTGTAGGGTTGGTTGCGGTTCGGTAACTGCGAATTTTTACTCAAACTTGCGGTTTGATGATTTTTGAAACCGCAAACCGACCGCGTTTTGCGGTTTAAAACCGCAAGTTCTCAAGCATTCAAAAAAAAATAAATTCACAACCTAAATAAATAAATAAACAACCTCAATTTCTCAAGCATATATAAATTCACAATCTCCTCAACTTCTCAAGCATTCACAACCTAAGAAAATTAAAGTTACAATTCCAAGCATTCCAATTAAAGTTAAACTTCTCAAGCATTCCAATTCCAAATCCTTTAAAGTTACAAACCAAAAGGAAAATGCAAAGCAAAATGAATTAAAGTTACAATAAAAAAGAAAATGCTTAATTATGTACATGCCCCCTGTGCTTTCCAACTTATCTCAGATTACCACTTGTGTTTGCAAACGGCTCAAAGTACCCCTCAACGTTTAAAAAACGGTCTCACGTTACCCTTTCCGTCAGTTTTTTTGAAGTTCTGTTACGAACGTTGCTGTTCATCCCCCCCCCCAAAATTCCAGAACAGCAGCCCATCCCATTTGTTACTGTTCATCGCTTATTTACCCTCCAAAACTCAGAAATTTCTCATAACCAACACAACTAGCATCAAGAACAGCTCGAGAGGTTGAAAAACCATACATGGATTGAAGCAAATGGTGCTCGGAATCGCCCGAACGAGCGATGGAGATTTTGGGTAAAAATCGGCCAATTTCTTGCTTTTTTCGGCGATCCAGACGGCGGTTGGCAGCAGATGAGATGTGAGGGTGGTAGAGGACAACGTGCTGGTTCTTTTGATACCCATGTCGTCGCTTAGGGTGGCCGAAGAAGGAGATGACAGACCAAAAACTGGTCGGATAAACAGTAACAAAGGGGATGGGTTGATGTTCTGGAATTTTGGGGGGGATGAACAGTAACGTTCGTAATAGAACTTCAAAAAAACTGATGAAAAGGGTAACGTGAGACGGTTTTTTAAACGTTGGGGGTACTTTGAGCCGTTTGCAAACACAGGTGGTAATCTGAGATAAGTTGGAAAGCACAGGGGGCATGTACATAATTAAGCCAAAAGAAAAATCCAATTCAAAGTTAATTAAAGTTACAAACTAAAAGGAAAATGCAATGTACCAATATTACAAACTAAAGTTACAAACTCAAGTGTTGGTGGTGAGTGGATTTGAATAACACCGTTGTGTTGTTTGAGCACCAATGTTATCTACAAATAAAATAACATAGTTTAGTACATTTTATTATAAGAAGAAGCATAAATAACATTAGTATAAATAAACTAAGTACTTACAAGTTGTCATATGTTCCATTTCTATTTCCATTGTCATATCATATGATCCATTTTCGTGCAGCTATACTTTACGGTTTGCGGTAACCGCAAGTTTTGAAAATCAAATACCGCAACCGCAAATGCGGTTCGGTTCTTAATGCCACAAATGCAGTTCGGTTTACCGCGATTGCGGTTTCATTGCGGTAAATTATCGGTTGATTTTTGCGATTTTTCGGTTTAAAATGCCACCCCTAGCAGTTTGAGTTGCTCGAAGTGCTGTAAGGTACATTATAGATTGGTTATTTAATTTGTATTGGCTTTGTCTACTTCAGACCATAAAGGAAATAAACTTACTTGAATCGGGAATGCCATTATACAATTTAACTTTCTTATATAACAATGTGTGATTGACTGGGATGATTGGCTGGGGATTGGATTGCACCTGCATTTTAACTTTCTTATATGACAATGTGTGATTGCACCTGCATTTTAACTTTCTTATATGAGAATGTGTGATTGCCTTCAAATATCACTGTTGTTAAAGACCTGCATTTTAACTTTCTTATATGAGAATGTGTGATTGCCTTCAAATATCACTGTTGTTAAAGACGGACCGAAATAGACGTGCATACAATAGGCGTACAAAACCATCACTGCTGGCTAGTCAATGAAATTTTTTCTATAAACACAAACGAAATGTATTGCAATTTCTTTTGGCAAATCCAAAAAGAAAGAGAGACCGCATTTCAATCATAGGTCGAGCCTCTCCATTTGGCATATGTTCACTTACGGTAGCTAAACATAAATATTTCAAGGTTGCGGTCACACATCAGAGTCACATCTCAATCAACCAATATGTAAACGAACCCCATGACAAAATCAACAGTAAGTTCTTGTGATGTTAAAAACTGTAAAAGGTAGAACAACACAATTTAGATGGGGCATAAAAGATTAGAATTGCATAGCCAAGCAGGTACTCTGTAAACAATGATATTAGTTTTTAGGCAAAGGCAAAGTCAATTGTGTAACAGAATTACAGAAACATAAATTAACAGGGGAATTTCTTGGGCATGGGGAAAATCCTGCCAGCCACTTCTCAATGGTGTCCTTAAAGATTTCAGACAAGTAAATTATAAAGATCCAGAGGACCTGATAGTGTTACATAGATCCAATGATACTCGAAACACGGGAGTGGCGGAAACGCAAAAGGGAAAAGAAACCATATAACACTATGTTTAGAGGATTGCACTGCTTTTGTATTTTCTTCAAAGGAGTGATAAGAGACTAGCCTAATATCTTGAACTTCGCTGTTAAAACCTACTTACATCTCTCAGCACACCAAAATTGTCAGGGAGACCCACCATTACTGGCAACAAATTGCCTAGAAACCAAAGAAACCAAGCTCACTGGCTCTTTCTTTCTCGAATGTCTCAAAGTACTGATAGATGATTGTCACTGCAAGCAGAATTCCTGTTCCTGAACCAATTGCACCCATGAAATCGGCCAACACTGTCAGTGCACCGATGCACATGCCTCCAAAAGCAGCAGCTGTGGGAATGTAGCGGTTCAACTCCTTCTGCAAGTTTGATTCACGATGACCAGGCATCACCATTTGTTGTTCCTGCAAATTAAAAAGGGATATTGTTAGCATGATGCTTGGCTCTGTGTATAATCCGTAAAGTTCTGATTTAAGAATTGTTCAAATGCATCTTTATTATATAAATAGTGCATCTGGTATGAATATAATTTGAGGATGATCTGGTCATTAAACTCGAGAGCACGAAGTGAAACAAATCATAAGAAATATATTAGAAAATACATAAAGGGTAGGAATCTACCCACACTAACCCCCTCATTTGCAAGAAAGAGATCTCAACAAAAATATAAAAACTTTCTTTGGTCTATTAGAGAATACATAACTAAACTATTCAGATTTAATACCTTGAGCTGCTTGGCAACATCCTTGGCAGAGGATCCAGAAACTTCAATCCATGTTTTTGAGAAAAGCGCACAGGCTGACAACATGAACACAAGATAGAAAAGTGCATGGAAAGGATTGGCTGCCATATCAGCTAAGCTGCAAAACATTATAGCAAAATATCAATTGAAGCACAGATAATCATCAGGTTTGCCAACAAAACTGCAACCTTTATCAGGCAGAGTAAATAAAGGAAAACATTCTGAGTTACCTTGAAGGTGCAGTGATATAATATGCAAGACCACCGACAGGAACGAATTGTCCACCTGAATATTCAGACTCCTTCCACTTACCCAAAAGATTCACAAGGAAATTTCCACTGTACCTCCTGTACAGCAACTGTACATAAACATTTAAAAAAGCATTGTTACAATATACATTAGAAGAAAGTCCCCAAACTGCCAATACAAACATTTAAATCTCCAGTACCTGGGAGATGAAGTAAAGGTTGGAGACAAGTGCAGACTGCAAAATGATGGGCATGTTGGAGGTGTAGAACAGCTTGATAGGATAGGAACCCTGCTGTCCACGAGCATTCTTTGATCTCACAGGTAGAACCACACGGAACCCTTGGAAGTAGATTACTATTAGGAAGATCAACACTGTCGCAAGCAGATTTGTCACATTTGGAAGATTCTGCCGGTAAAAGGCCTCACGAAGAGCTCGAACCTTATCTGTTCGAGTTATCAGCAGATGGAACAGGGCAATAACAGCACCTTCAAATTCAGCTCCTCGCCCACTGTTGATAGTGGTGGGACTAAACGCTTTCCAGATAATGTTTTCACTGAAAAAGAATTATATAACTTTTTAAGTACTCAAATTCGGAGTAGTATATCAGAAAATTTCCACAAAATAATGAACAGACTGTAAGTTGTTATGCAAAAGATCCCATTGCTGGACATAACTAGGCAGGAAAGGATTACAAACTCACCAGATATTGGTGGCAATGAAAAGGGAAATTCCAGAGCCTAGACCATATCCCTTCTGAAGTAGTTCGTCCAAACATATCACAATGATACCAGCAAAGCAGAGCTGAATGATAATGAGAATGGCATTTCCAACTCCAAGTTGGCCAACACTACCATACATCCCTGAGAGAACATAGGCAACTGCCTCACCAATAGCTATCAGGATGCCCAATAACTTCTGTGCTCCATTCCTGGGAAGAAAAATGGAAATCATCACATGGAATACAAATAGCAATATGCATATGCGGGTTGAAAATGAAAGAGAATGCTAAATATTAAAGCCACCTATAGTGATCACAATTAACATACGCCATTTTTTTAGGCTTAGTTTCCAAAAAATTTCCAAATACAGTTTTTAGAAAGCAGTACAACAATGGCGCTACAATTTCTCAACCCAAAACTGAAAACATATTCTAAAAACAATAACTTTTCCAGCCTGTTATGAACACCCTTTGGGCGGCATTGATCCCAAACAGTATGCAAACGAACAAATCAATACAGATTAACCCAAATAAAATTCGAAGGTCTCAAGATATATACTTACAAAAGAGCACGATCTTCGCGTACATTGTTGTCCACTTCAATAATCTTAGACCCAGCAAGGAGTTGCATGACCAGCCCAGATGTGACAATTGGGGTGATCCCAAGCTCCATGACAGTCCCTCGATTGGAAGCGAGAATAACACGCATCCAATAGAAGGGATCTGCACCAGTGGTGGAGTGTATGCCATACAGAGGAAGCTGGCTGCATACTAAGAAAATGAAGAGCGAGATCACGGTGTATATCACCTTCTCTCTGAATGGGACTTTCCTGTCAGCGCTCTGAACTTCTGGCAAAAATGAAAGAAAGGGCCTGACCAAATGAAGAACTCGAAATCCACCCCCCATGTTGCTTCGTCAAGGCTAATCACCTAATCCAAAACACCATTTGAGACCAAGTCAAAAAATTTTGCATCCAAAAACAAAATTGGTTTGGAAAATCTGGGCTTATGCTTGTGGTGATTTAGATCCAGTTCACTCTTATGAAATTCAGAATAGAAACACAATCACACACATGCATATCACCTACACTCACACAATGACATCGGATCCAAACAAAGACAAACAAAGATCAATTTCAGGTTAAGAGACTGACCGTGCAAACCCCAGTTTGGGAGCTCGAAACCCTAGAAATGGGTTTTCTTCTCTGGTGGGAAAATCCGATCTGAGAGAGCTATTGTCGGATTTTGGATCTCGACCCGAAGCTGAAAACGAGAAATGGACTTCAAAGGCTTGGGCGTTACAAATAAAGGTAGCTTGCTTGTGAAAGTGGGACTTGGTCGCCACGAGGTCAAAGCCAATCAATGATGGACACGTGTCTGTATAAATGACGTGGAAAAAGACACCCTACAGAAACAGAATTTGGAATTGTAATTTAAAGGTGGATCATTCCCAAAAAAAAAAAAAAAGACGGATCATATTCTCTTTTTTATACATGAATCCATAATGCTGATAGATTTTAGTGTTTTTTTTTTCCTAAAACGTTTGTCCATCCTTTTTTCTCTTATTATTATTTATCATCGTGAGTATTTTTCAATGCCAATGATCATAGCACAACTGGCATTATCATCAATCTACTGATCATAGCTCCTAAACTTTCAATTTGGTTATGAGCTCCCTTAAACTTTCAATTCATGCCAAATGTCCTCATGTTATTAATTATATCAATTATTTCGTCAAATTGAGGGTCATTTTAGCTCATTCAAGTTCATACTTAATTTTACCTACTTTCGTCATACCCCTCACCCAAAATATACAAGATATTAAAATTTCTAACAATGATTTTACCAAACATGAGAATGATTTCTCACACCTATTTATTCTCGTGACTCTAATCCACAAATCAACGTGCCTTAAAATTTTTCATCCTGCTTTTTCTGCTCAATTAAATTCTTAAATATTGGACCAAAATTTATTCATAAGATGCAAATTTGGAGTAAATGCTTGGTTATGTCGTCAGTTAACTTATATATCTCTTAGAGCATCCACAATCATGCTCTCTATTTTTTGTTAGATTTTAACTAAAAACATATCAAAGTTATTTTAGGAGCTCTCCATAAAATTTAAACTCCAATTGTGTTTTCTAGTTTAGGGAGTCATAAATACTCTAACTCTTTTTCAAATTGGTCAATCTCTATTAAAAAATAATATAAAAAATAATAAATATTAATTAAAAGTTTGAAATACTCATTAAATAAAGTAGCATTAAATTATAGGGAGCTACTAGGAATCCTTTCTCTCTCCTCAGATTTAGGAGCTCTTAGAGAACTCCCTATTTTAAGAGGTGGATAGGGAGCGTGATTAGAGTTGTATTTTTATAATTCCTCCCTAAAATTTGTATAAGGAGGTGGTTTAAAGAGCTCATTGTAGATGCTCTTAAAGTTAGTTATAAATTACATATGATGAAATCAAACACAAAACTGACGTAATTGACGGTTAGGTGATTATTGGCATAAGCTGAAAGTTCTGGGGCTCAAATCAAATTAAAAGTTCGAAAAGTTAAACAAAGTTCAAAGTTTCATGGAGCATTGGTGAAAAAAAAATTCTTCTCAATTAAAGTAGAAGATAATTATCCCAGTAATTAATTTTTTACAAATTTATAAATAAACCCAATCCTAGACATGTATTTATAAAAAAACCCAAGCACTATTTAAACATAGAAACACACCCAAAATCAACTCCAAAGTCAACTTTTTGGGTGTGTTTATAAATGGATTTTGAGTATGTGTAATGATTGGTTTTGGGTGTGTTTATAAAGTGTTTTGGGTGTTGGGTTTTTTTATAATTTCAACATTCATTTTGGGTGTTTTAGTGAAACTCCCTTAATTTTTCCTCCCAGAAAAAGACTCACCTTCCGAAAAAGTGAAAAAGGCAAAAAAGGAAAACGAGAAAGTGTAGAGATTAAAAAAGATCCAAGGAGAGAGAGAGCGTGAAAAACACTACAAAGCCAGAGGTGTGTACCGCCTGTCAGTCACCATAATCAAGCTCCCCAAGTACTGAGCAAAAACACGGAGCCCCAGTTGGTACTTTGCTTCCAAAACCCAAAATTTACAAAACGCAGCTGCTCTGCAATTCAAATCGAAGTCATGATTTCCTCGTAAACCTACTTATACTTGAAAATTCAAACCAACTTGCTCATCTCTCTTCCTCAGTGCAATGAGAAATTCAATTTTCTTTCTCACTCTCCTAACACTCACTGTCGCTTACTCCCTCCAATTCCAAGCTCACGCTGCTCCTGCAGGTAAACTATTACTCACCAACTTCTCTAACTCTCTCTTATGTTTTGGGTTCTGTGTTTGATCTGTTGGGTTACTGGGTATGCTTTGTTTCCTCACTTGCTTCTCTTATGAATGTATAGCTTTATTATATAGATAATTAGATACCCAGTTCTTAGTTTTCTTGGTTATACTAAATTTGTTCTCTTTATTCTGATATTCCCAAATAGCTTTCTCTCACTCATAGACTTGGTAATGATAATATGTTGGCTTCCTGTGATCTGCATATATACATCCTGGGTTTTTAAGTTTCTTACTTTTACTTCACTTATGATATGGTTTTGAATGAACTGTTTGCTCAGGGCCATTAATAAAACACTTGTCTTCTCTTCTCAAGTGGACCAGGGAAATTTCCTCCAAAACACCGCAATCAGGTAATTTGAAGTGACTTATTAGAATATTTGGTTCTTTTTCATGACCTTTATGCCTAATTGGCATAATTTCTGTACAAGTCTTATATGGTTTATCACTTTGTTTTATTGCAGATGGGAATGTTCTTCAATTTGAGAATGGGTACTTAGTTGAGACTGTTTTGGAAGGTAACGACATTGGAGTAATTCCTTACAAAATCCGCATCTCAGAGGATGGCGAACTCTTTGCCGTGGACTCCGTTAACAGCAACATTATGCGGATTACTCCGCCTTTGTCCCAATGTATGCAACAATACTTGTGCTGTTTTACCTTATTTGAGATTGTTCCCTTCTTTTCCCTAACTTGATATTTAAATTTCCATTTTTACTTTTTTGACATTTTTCTACTTCAAATTTTTTTCTTTTGGTCAGATGAAAGTTTTCTGTGTCAATTAATTTGATGCTCATATTTTCTTTTACTTTTGCTAGTTTTTATATTGTTGTAGAAGGTGGTTTGACTGTGGAATTCAATATCGTTGAGTTTTAGAGTAATATGAACATTTCCTTACTGCAGATAGTAGGGGAAGATTGGTTGCTGGGTCATTTCAGGGTTACACAGGACATGTTGATGGAAAGCCAAGTGATGCTCGTTTCAATCATCCCAAAGGTGTAACTATGGATGATCAAGGGAATGTATATGTTGCTGATACCGTGAATCATGCCATAAGAAAGATTGGAGATGCTGGTACATCAATACATGTAGTTCTTGTTACTTTCATAGTTAGTTAGAAGCTTATACAGATGTATGCTGGCAACAAGTGAACTAAGGAAAAATGTCAAATTTCTTTATGTATGTATGGCATGTATTTATGTTGAATTAGCAAAACTAAAGTATGGAAATATAACTTGTACACGGGAATGTAAACTGTAAAAATTCCGAAGTTTTCTAGATTCTTTTCATTGAAAACCTTATTTACAAATTCCGATAAAAAGATTGAGTGGATTTTGTATAAATTATATTGTTCACATTCTTATACAAACTTTTTGCAGGTGTGACAACCATTGCAGGCGGGAAATCAAATGTGGCAGGCTACAGGGATGGGCCCAGTGAAGATGCGATGTTCTCAAATGATTTTGATGTGGTATATGTTCAATCTACTTGTTCCTTGCTAGTTGTTGATAGAGGAAATGCTGCTCTCCGGCAGATCTCTCTCAACCAGGAGGATTGTGATTATCAGTACAGTTCAATTTCTGCCACAGGTTTGATCCGCTGTTGCTTATGTTTACTTTTCATTCATTAATGATGACATAAAAGCTCTATAACTCATGTTTTGGCTGTTATGGAAATGGAAATAGCTACACCATGCAATGTGTCTAGGCAGGCATACTCACTGATCTTCATGTGCATATGTACTATCCCTAGAATTTGCATAGGTTGTGTATAGCTGTTTTTCCTTTTAGTTTATGCAAGTGTGATTTCACATATTCTACTTTATGATGAACATGCACAATGGTTTGATTAGTTCGCTTTGCTGACAAATGCTTATCGTTGTGTAATATTTAATTTGATACTGTAAATGAGAGAGATGTCAAATAGAAGGTCTATGTCTTGGAGGATCCAAAGAAAAACCATGGTGTGTCAAACTTTAAAGTTCTTATTATTAAGAAGCAGAATGTGTGGAAGATGATGGCCCATAAGTTGCCTTATCAGCTCAACTGTAGTAAATGGCCATTAACTGATCAATGGGGACATAAAATAGCAGAGATATAGCAGCCATTTGACACTTGTTGACATAAAATTACAAGTTCAATTTGATGAATTCTTGTGTCGGCTGGATGTAATCTGGATTGAGGAATACTCTTTATGAAGATCGGGTGTTCACTTCATTGTAGTTCTTGATGTATAGGATGTCTCTATATGTTTGTTAAAATTGTTTCCTTTGCAGACAATTGTATGGATATTAAGGAAGTAAATTCATTTCTAAGCTAGGAATAAGCATCACTATGCTAGTAGAAGCCAAATGAAATAGGGCATGAGCTTAGAGAAGTAGTTTACTGGTGTCTAGACCGTTGCTCATATAACATTATACTCATCATCTTCATCAATGTCATACACTCAGCTTTTATTGTACTGATGGTAGGGGGCTGTTGGAAATCTGAGACCACTGTATTGTGCATCCAGTATAGAGCATATGATTCTGTTTGACATTCTCCTTTTTGCACAAGATATATATAGTGTGTTCAGTTTCTTTAAACGACACAGATTTTGTTAATGATTTGCTTCTCTTTTAGTGTTTCTAATAAGCTTGTTATAATCCTGCATTATATGCGGCATTAAAATATCAGATATTTATGATGTCTCATGATGACGAGAGCTTCAAATTCTACTTCAGATTGTGCTGCCTTTTTCTGACTGCCATTTGTGGGTCTTTTTGGCAGATGTGCTTATGGTTGTTGGTGCTGTCTTGGTAGGGTATGCTACATGCATGCTTAAGCAGGGATACGGACCTTCTTTCTTCTCGAGAACGGTATACCTCTTATGATCTACTAATGCATAAACATTATATTTCAAAGCTTGTCCTTGGTCTAGTCATGAATTTTACCAAAATTTGATTCATTTTCCACCCTTCTCAGCTAATAAATGCGTGACAAGTAAAACATGTTATTTAGTCAAATATTTCTGCCCTTATTTTTTTTCATTACTGCTCGACGCTCGTGCATGCTTCAGTATTCACAATTCTCTCTTTCGTTTTCCTTTTTCTTTTTTCTTTCAAAGCATTCGCTAATCTCTGAAGTTGCCTTTTCTCGTGGAAAGGAAAAGTATGCTTCTGTGGTTTTACCATTTGTAAAAGTTTTTCCTAGGTCTTGCCAAGTCAATCCATCTTTTTATTTATTGCAATGTAATAGAGCTGTGCATGCTTCCCATTGTGGTAAATTCTGTTTGGTGCAATGCAAGTTGTGTTCCTTGCCTAATGTAATGCATAACTTGTGTAGCAGCCACCTTTAAAGAGTGAAATTAAAGAGCATCCAAGCAATGGGAAATCTTCTCCAATGGTGGAGAGCATGAAAGAGGAACCAGGATGGCCATCTTTTGGACAGCTCATCATTGATCTATCCAAGCTTGGGCTTGAAGCATTGGCTGGCATATTTGTTCACTTCATCCCCTCCCGTTTTATGCCTGGTGGCTCCCAGAAAGGCCTCACTCCATTAAAAGATGCTCTTAGGATGCCTGAAGATGAAGCTGTGACCCCATTAGTTCAGAGACAAAGTGCTCCTGCTCCTCTATCTGAGACTCGACAGGCCCATACTCCCAATGCAAGTGAGAAATATTCAGAAATGAAGCCACCAAAGATGAAGTCAGCTAGTTTTAAAGATCCCTCTTTGTCAAGCAAGCACCGGTCTTCAAAGCGACAGGATTCTGCAGAATTCTATGGATCTGGTGAGGTTTCTTCTTATAGCAGGTCTAAGAGTCAGAAAGAAAGACCAAGGCACCGCCAACGAGATAAGAGTGGCGAGATGGTTTTTGGAGCTGGGACAGAACCAAAACCCATGGATATGAAGGCTGCTGGTTATGACAACCCAAGGCACCGCCAACGAGATCAGAGTGGCGAGGTAGTTTTTGGAGCTGGGACAGAACCAAAACCCATGGATATGAAGGCTGCAGGTTATGACAATCCGAAGTTTGAAAATTACAATATCAGGAGCAGGTATGGACCTGATAGCTCGTACCGCTTTTGATCAAACTGTGACCTAGTGATTGCTGCCTTCAAATTTCAGCTAGTTTTTGCCTATCTTGAATGTGCATCCTGTATTTCATTTTGAACTAGTCTGTAACCGAAGATGTGTTTTAAAGAGAAAAATACAGATGGCTTAGCTGAGACTCAACAATGGTGTAACAAGCACTATCTTACATATGACTGTTTAGTTTAGGGACCATAACACGACTGTCATTTTGTTAGGAAGTTAATGAGAAACTCGACATGCAGAATGGTTTTGCATATTTTCTATTTTCTTCTTTTGTTTTGCATAATATGGTCACTGGTTGGAAACTCATACGCTAATCAGGTTGATATCGTTAAAAATTAATAAATTTGCAAGTATTTCGAAAAATAGTAAATGTATTAGTGAATTGCCTTCTAGGTATAGGGTGTCATAATCATATATTTATAATAGGTGGGTGGATATTGGTAAAACGGTGATGGATAGATGCATTCAACCTGTAAGGGTGTCGACCTGAAAAAAAGAGTGCTGATTATATCTCTTTATTGAAGATAACTATAGGCTGTATACCTATCGCCTCAAGTAAAGACTTTAAGCTGTAAATTTCACGTTTACAATTGATTGAGTTTTGCATAAACGGCCAAGGGATGTAACATGTGCCTCGGGGATGCCTTTAGTTAGAAGAACACTGATCTTACTTTCAACCCAAGAGAAAAAAGACTATTGATTTTATAATCAATAATATATATATATATATATATATTTTTCCTTATTGGCAACATTTCATAAAATTCAAATAATCTCGCATCAATGTATTTATTAATTTTGTTTTCTAAATAAGGACCAAGGTATTAACTTTATATTTTTATTAAGTTTGAATACTAGTGTTATTAGAAATTTAACTTATCAAAATTATTATATAAGTAAAAGAAAAAGAATTGAGCTTAACCTTCAAACATCTTTTCAAACCAAAAAAATAAAATAAAACAATTTAGTTTGGTAATTAATTAAAGGAGAGAAAATAGCTAATTTTAAAGTAATTTACTTGCCGTGTTTATTATTAGAATACATTTCTATTGGATTCCATACGAAAGTCGTCGACATGTCTTTTCAGTACACTTGACGACATTGTAAGTTGTAACGAATTGAAATTGCGTCGATTGACCAATGTTTTAAAAATAGCTACGCAGATATAAAAAAAGGAAAAAAAATCTTATTTATTTGTTGCTAAAATTCAGGTTCTTAAGCAGCAGATTCTTGGGTCAGATGATGACTGATAATGTTGTCGCCCAGGTTGTTGCTGCACAAACTGATGAATGTAGAGTTCAATTTCGTTTCCTGTACAGGCAATATATATTAGTTATTGGTTTTAGAAGGTTTGGGATCTTGATCATGTGGTTTCTAAAGACTGAATTATGTATAAAATTTACACGACTGAAGAGGTAGCCTTTCTAACTGATTAGAGGATTCAAAATAAGGTGCAAATCTTGAACAAAGAATTTGATTCCCTGTTTATAAAGCGGATTTATTTCAGAAAAATCTCGTTCTGATGTGGTAATACTGTTTTTAAATTTTTTTTTTAAAAAAAAGCCTCATACAGGCGCGAAAGTGTGTATAGAGAGGTTAGTTAATATAAAACATGGGAAATAGATAGGCATAAAACCTAGGGTTTCTTCAAAGGGAGCATTTGCTAACGGATGGGTTGAGAATCTCTTAATTATATTTAAATGAATAGCCCGTCGGCTATACTTTCTAAATACATTCAAATATTTTAAATGTATAAATGTTAATATATTCGAATATTTCAAGAGTATAGCCGCGCGGCTATACCGTTTTAATCTACTCCAAACGAACACGAAACTTGCACTCGCAGAGGACGGAGGTTGCAGTTGAAGTTTCGCTTCTCTATCAACTCAAGCTTCGATTTGTTTTCTTCGGTTTTGGTTGCTTCGTCCTCCGGGTTCGGCAACGAAAAAAGACCCAACCCGCCTAGGAGGCCCGCCCAGCCGCCTAGCGCCCGCCTAGCCGCCTAGCCCCCCGCCTAGGCCCATTTTTTAGAGTCTAAAGCACAAGATTCTGGGGATAGACTCGAAACGGTTGCCTCTCAGGCTCAAAAGGTCATGCACTGATGTACTCAATCCATCTTTGGTCTATGGCTATGAGTCTGTGATGTTGTTAGTGTGGTGTTCATTTTGCCATTGGCTTCTTTCTCTTTGCTTTCAGATGGCTGACATTGTTACAGAACAATGGATTCAAATTCAGCGCCTTGAGCAGGCTCTTCATATTACACAAGTAAGTTTTTTCTGCTTGAAACTGGTTTTGGGTTCTTTATTTGCTAAATTCATAAGTTTTGCTGATTCACTAATATTTGATAGTTTCTTCCTGGTTGGACTGCTTTTCATTCTTTGGATATTGCATTTCTGTTATAGATTTTGACATTTGATCATGCCCTCTTGTTTTCTGAGAGAAAAAAGAAAAAAGAAGCAAGATTTGGCTCCTCCTCCTGTTGCATAGGAACCCAAACCCAACGCACCAAAGGACAGAAAAAAAAAATTGAAATATTTCACCACCTCAAGTGAAAAATCTAATTCATTTAAGCTTTTATATTTGTTCTTGTATCAGCATATGTGTTTCTGTTGTGTGAACCCCACCTCAACTCCAAAGAAAACAAATAAAAAAAATTAGAGGGTGCATTTCCTAACGCATGGGTTGGGAATCTCTTCATTATATTTAACTTTTCAAACTGACTTCAAAAGCACCAGATTAACATACCAACATGAAATATCGTTTATCGAGCCTCTCTTAGTGTAAAAGGACTGTGACTTCATTAGCTGAAAATGCTTTAGAAGAAGGATTGACCTCAAGTTCATTGACATCCTTTTCACTATAAAACCTGGCTTTTAAGGTTGAGGCAATGACCCTTCGATTTTGAAGGATAGCAAAGATTATTCTGCGAACATCTCCAATTTTGAAGGATTCCAAAGGTGACAAATATTTTAATCTGATCTCTTAACAATTTGTGTCTAATAATGGCTAATATGCCGTTAGAGAAACAGAGATAGAGGTGTGCATATCACTGTTCTGGTTGTAACATTTGGCTAATATGTACCTACATGAACTATGAATATGTCTGTTTTCTAACTATCCAGCATGGCTGGTCTAACATATATTCTATAAACTTAGCTTTCAATTCAAGCAAAATATGATGATCACACTATATATATGCTTAACAAAACCCTCCATTTTACCTATCGTGCTTTGATTCTATGAGCCACATAATCTCCATTCTCCCCATGTATATATATGGATGATTGGTACGTGCTAGATAGTGAAAGTTTTTGCTTTTTGATATACTCTTAGTGGTGCAATTGGTTGCTCTTATGTCTTCGTCAGAACCAAAGGCTCCTCTTGGTTAACAGAATTCAAAGGAATATGGTTCCAGTGACCATCTAGTAGATGCAACTTTGCCTGCTACTGAAGTCAAATCATCAGAACTGAGTATAAGGAATGGTACAAATAATCGTCACTATTATTATCAATAGTGTCTTCTGCATCACGAGTCTCTTTCTTTGTTTTAATGGAAGTTTGTAACTTAAATTTGTGTTTCTTATAAAAAGAAAAATTATAAATTGCTCACATATCACGATTCTCTTTCTGCAACTCACATATCCCTGCGAGCTCAAAGTCAGTTTACAAGCCTGACAATGTTAAAAAAGGACAAACAATAAAGGAAAACGGATAACCCTCAGTCAGTTAGAAAACAGTCTCTTGACATCATGGTGCAGTGACTCTGTGCTCCACAACTAAGAATTAATCCAGTGCTGCAAAAGACAGTCTTCTCATAACCCATGACTTATCAAAATCATGTTAGGATATTAATAAAATATATTACTACAAATTCATGTTATGCAATCAACTAAGGTTTGATATGCGACACATATGAAACCGGACGTTTGAGCATTCACACACAGACACACAAAAGAAGACCACCGATACGGATCTCTGCAGATCACGAAAGTCAGCATTGTCCATTTAGTACTACAGCCCTAAAGATGAGTGGTAAAATTCTATCATATAGAAGGTTAACATAATTTGTGATAGTAGAAAGTTCAAGGTCATTAAAAGTAAATGAAACGCAGATTGCAGATTAGGTGTGTCCAAGACCCCATGAAGAATTCCTTGCTAGATTTTGGAGCCTGCAATGCAAAGAGACCAGCGTTTTTTTGTCATTCGTATGAATTTTGGAAATATTTCAACAACTCATGTTGTGATTTGTGCATCTTAAAGTTTGTTCCTTTATTCTGTCATGATTTCAACAACTCATGTTGTGATTTGAATTAGAGTTAATATATTGTTTGGTATTAGAAGTTGATCAGAAATATGTTGCTTGAGAATATGTGTGGTTTTTTTTTCTTTTTTTTTAAACTTAAATCTTCCAGTGGGATCGCTTGTGCATCCTATGTTGATGTTCTGAATGCTGTTTTGTCATGGCTGCTGTTTTACATATTTACATATATCAAGTTAATTAAGTGCTCTCAAAAGCTACACTGATGTTTCTTTCTTTAGGGGAGGCTTCATCCTTGATGCAGCCACACCCGGAGAATTCATTGGTGGGTTAAAGACTACCATGTAATGCCAGGAACCAAGGCAAACAAAAAAAAAAAAGAAACTCAGAGAGAATGAGAGGGGACATTGACTCTTTCCAACTAACAGGAACAAGACATTTTCATTAAAGACTACCAATAGATTGATAGTGTTCTTATGGTCAACAAGGACAAGAATTCCAGGGCTGCTCACCTTGAGTACACCTGATGAACCAGTGAGGGGTGTGTTTCTTTTAGTCTGCCCTATATATGGAGAGTCTGACTCTGATTAGAAGAAAATTGTATTAATTTGATAAAGTTTTCTGTAACTATCTCTCACCTTAAAAAAATCTCACAATTAGCAGCATTGGAAACTTGATTAGAAATTAGAAACCCTACAGTATATAGTTTAAGTTGGTAGCTGGGAAGACAATTAGTAAGCTATCAATACTAAAGTTGAATAGTGGGGAGGCAAATTACTAAAGTTCCAAGGACAGATAAATAGGATGAATTTCTCATAAGGGATACCCTTTCACTGTAGCTTGGAGTAGATTTCGTTTTGACACAATATCAATTATCAATGTAAACGCATTACTGATGCATTATCGGCAGTATCGTTGCACGTCATATCAAATTTAGATGCATAATTGAATGCAAATAAACATCACTCTCTCCAGTGTGAAATGGAGAAAATTCTCTTCAATCAAAAGTGGGCTTACTTCAAATTTAGTTCAAGAATGATGGTGTCTTGCCTGACAATTGACTATTAGGAGCGTTCCTCTAGTAGAAAAATCTAAATCATTTGTGGTCATCCACTCACTTGGTTAGTCTTCCAGAATCAAATACCAAATCAACTCAAAGGAAGCTGCAATTTTCTGAATCGTATACTTGTTTTAATTCTTCCTATCGTTTTCTCTCTTTCAGTTTTTTTGTCCCCCTCAAGTTAATACTTAAGTGAGTTGCCAAATGGGGGAAAAAAAGAGAGTAGAAGAGATGAACCCCACATTTGTCTTTAATAGACAAATGCCCAAGAGAAGTACCAATAAGAGCATCTCCAATTGGGAGGTGCTATCCTATAATTTGACACACATTTCTTATTTTTTTAAAATTCTAACATCATGTCATCTATATCGCAATAGGCCATTGTAGTTAAATTTTCAAATAACCAAGTTGCTCTCTATTTCCAAAGAAGACTAGAAAACGACTTACCATCTATCTGGTGCTGCTTCTTCCAAACATTAGAAAAAACAGAGCTACACCCAGGAGGAGCCCAGGAGATGACACAATACTGCCTACTATGATTCTTACTTTCTTCACATTCAATGAGACTATAAAATATAACCCAGGTGGTCTAACCACCACACCCACCACCACCCCCCACCGAGCGGGCGCCGGGGCGGAAATTGGGTTTAGCAGGTTTAGCACTGATTGTTGTATAGTCTTCATGATCTAGGCAGGAAATATATTTGAAAGCAAAAAGAGTGAGAAGTTAGATATTGATAAAGAAAGAAAAAAAAAAATCTGTAATGTCTGTCATCTGTCATCCATTGATCTTAACAGACGAATTTTGAAAGTAGAGTTTGATAATTGTGTCCAAATCCAAAATTATAGAGTAACAACCTTTGGGTTTGGGTTTGATATGTTTTGACTTTATTTTTTGTACATGATCATGAAGAGATGGATAACTCCCAATTGACTGTTCCATATCCAAAGATGTTTCTTTTTTCCCTTGTTTTCTTTAAAATTTGCATTAACACACTGACTTTTGAGATTAAAAATGACTCGATACCTAGTTCTGATGCTGCCATACTAAAATAAATATCTTGCCCATTTTCAGTGAAATTTCTTACATCAATACTAAACCACAGCAGGCACCCACTTCCTCCATCCCTGGTATCCAAGTTTGCAAAAGCTGTGCAGGAGCAGTTCTTCGTGCACAACATCTCACATTCCTTGAGTTCCATACGTCTGTTAAACCCACATACATCATTTGCAGAAGATCCATCATTTGCAGTCTGTTTTGTTCACTCTTAAGGTTTGTTTCCCGTTTCAGCTTAAAATCTTCAGCTTTCAAGTATATGCTAAATTGAAAGCAAATATATAATATTTGGTTGCATTTGTATGTCACAGAGAGACTCATTGGCTACTGATGAGAGGCTTAATGCTCTTTTAGAAGAGGTTCACATCTTTTTCAATTTATTTTTTGCAATTTTCAATTCAATGAAAAAGTAGCAGAAAGGGTTTGTTGGATTTGAGAAATGGGCTTTGCAATGCTTTTTAGGTACGTCTTCTGTGGGCTGCATCAAGAAAGTACAACTTCGATCTTCATCTTTTAGAGTTTAAAGCACAAGATGCCGTCAGGCTCAAAAGGTCATGCACTGATGTACTCAATTCATCTTTGGTCTATGGCTATGAGTGTGTGATGTTGTTAGTGTGCTGTTCATTTTTCCGTCGGCTTCTTTCTCTGTGCTTTCAGATGGCTGACATTGTTACAAAACAATGGATTCAAATTCAGCGGCTTGAGCAGGCTCTTCATATTACACAAGTAAGTTTTTCTCTGCTTGAAACAGGCTTCAGGTTCTTTATTTGCTAAATTCATAAGTTTTGCTGATTCACTAATATTTGCTAGTTTCTTCTTGGTTGGACTGCCTTTCATTCTTTGGATATTGCATTTCTGTTATAGATTTTGACATTTGATCATGCCCTCTTGTTCGCTGAGAGAAAGAAAAAAAAAAAAAAAAGAAAGAAAGAAAGAATTGTCTTCTCCTCCTGTTGCATAGGAACCCAAAACCAACCCACCAAAGAACAGAAAAAAAGAAAATTGAAATATTACACCACCTCAAGTGAAAAATCTAATTCATTTAAGCTTTTACATTTGTTCTTGTATCAGCATCTGTGTTTCTGTTGTGTGAACTCCACCTCAACTTCAAAGAAAAAATAAATAATAAAATTAGAGGGTGCATTTGCTAACGCATGAGTTGGAAATCTCTTAATTATATTTAACTTTTCGAACTAACTTCAAAAGCACTAGATTAACACACCAACATGAAATATCGTTTATCGAGCCTCTCTTAGTGTAAAGGTACAGTGACTTCATTAGCTGAAAATGCTTTAGAAGAAGGATTTACCTTGAGTTCATTGACATCCCATTTTTTGTTGTTGAATTTATGGGTTAAACCCGAGTTATTTGTTATAAATAAAATCCATTTTTTTATTCTTGCCCAATGGGCTAATAGCTGAAAATCATTAGAATGTGAGGTATTAGAAAGAATTTAAGTTCTCATTCCCCAATATAGCTTGTACAAATAAAATAATTGAAGAAATAGCTCTAGTCCAATTGACTAAAGTGGTATTTCAGCCCCAAACCTTAAAATGATATTACAAAATTGTAGAGTATAGCCGTGCGGCTATACTCAGTAAATATAGTAGAATATTTTAAACGAATAGCCGGTCGGCTATACTTTCTAAATACATCCGAATATTTTAAATGTATAAATGTTAATATATTCGAATATTTTAAGCGTATAGCCGAACGGCTATACCCTTTTAATATATTCGAAACGAACACGAAGCTTGCACTCGCAGAGGACGGAGGTTGCAGTCGAAGTTTCTCTTCTCTATCAACTCAAGCTTCGATTTGTTTTCTTCGGTTTCGGCTGCTTCGTCCTCCGGGTTCGGCAACGAAAAAAGACCCAACCCGCCTAGGAGGCCAGCCCAGCCGCCTAGCGCCCGCCTAGCCGCCTAGTGCCCGCCTAGCCGCCTAGCGCCCGCCTAGCCGTCTCGCCGTCCTCCTAGCCGCCTAGCTGCCAGCCTAGGCCCATTTTTTAGAGTCTAAAGCACAACATTCCGAGGATAGACTCGAAACGGTTGCCTCTCAAGTTCAAAAGGTCATGCATTGATGTACTCAATCCATCTATGGTCTATGGCTATGAGTGTGTGATGTTGTTAGTGTGGTGTTCATTTTTCCATTGGCTTCTTTCTCTTTGCTTTCAGATGGCTGACATTGTTACAGAACAACAGATTCAAATTCAGCGCCTTGAGCAAGCTCTTCATATTACACAAGTAAGTTTTTTCTGCTTGAAACTGGCTTTAGGTTCTTTATTTGCTAAATTCATAAGTTTTGCTGATTCACTAATATTTTATAGTTTCTTCTTGGTTGGACTGCTTTTCATTCTTTGGATATTGCATTTCTGTTATAGATTTTGACATTTGGTCATGCCCTCTTGTTTTCTGAGAGAAAAAAGAAAAAATCAAGATTTGGCTCCTCCTCCTGTTGCATAGGAACCCAAACCCAACGCACCAAAGGACAGAAAAAAAAGAAAAGAAATATTACACCACCTCAAGTGAAAAATCTAATTCATTTAAGCTTTTATATTTGTTCTTGTATCAGCATCTGTGTTTCTGTTGTGTGAACTCCACCTCAACTCCAAAGAAAATAAATAATAAAAAATTAGAGGTTGCATTTGCTAACGCATGGGTTGGGAATCTCTTAATTATATTTAACTTTTCAAACTAACTTCAAAAGCACCAGATTAACATACCAACATGAAATATCGTTTATCGAGTCTCCATTAGTGTAAAAGGACTGTGACTTCATTAGCTGAAAATGTTTTAGAAGAAGGATAGACCTCGAGTTCATTGACATCCCTTTCACTATAAAAACCAGGTTTTTAAGGTTAGGCAATGACACTTCAATTTTGAAGCATAGCAAAGATTATTCAGCAAACATCTCCAATTTTAAAGGATTCAAAAGGTGACAAATATTTTAATCTGATCTCTTAACAATTTGTGTCTAATAATGGCTAATATGCTGTTAGAGAAACAGCGATAGAGGTGTGCATATCACTGTGCTGGTTGTAACATTCGGCTAATATGTACCTACAGGAACTATGAATATGTCTGTTTTCTAACTGTCCGGCATTTAGTCCCATATAGCATGGCTGGTTTAACAGATGTTCTATAAACTTAGCTTTCAATTCTAGCAAAATATGATGTTCACTCTATATATATGCTTAACAAAACCCTCCATTTTACCTATCGTGCTTTGATTCTACGAGCCACATAATCTCCGTTCTCCCCTTGTATATATGGATGATTGAGTACATGCTAGATAGTGAAAGCTTTTGCTTTTTGATATACTCTTAGTGGTGCAATTGGTTGCTCTTGTGTCTTCGTCAGAACCAAGGCCCCTCGTGGTTAGCAGAATTCAAAGGAATATGGTTCCAGTCCAGTGACCATCTAGTAGATGCAACTTTGCCTGCTACTGAAGTCAAATCGTCAGAACTGAGTATAGGGAATGGTACAAATAATCTTCACTATTATTATCAACAGTGTCTTCTGCATCACATATATGGATGATTGAGTACATGCTAGATAGTGAAAGTTTTTGCTTTTTGATATACTCTTAATGGTGCAATTGGTTGCTCTTATGTCTTCGTCAGAACCAAAGGCCCCTAGTGAAAGTGTTGAGACAGACTTCTTGTATCTACTCATTTTTTTTTTGTTCAGAATATTTTGGATGTGTTATTAAAAGTGTGAAGATAGCATTTTATTCCTATGGTAAATGGATGCTATATGTGCAATGCTTATGATTTCTTATCTCAGTTATAGGAGAAACAAAGATTTCCGTAGCTTCTGGAAATGAGCATACTGGGGAGAAGCAATTAACGGATGTCTAAGTTAATTGGTGAAACCTCTTATAAGAAGATGGAATCCAAAATAGTAAAGGAGCCACGCACAGTTCAACAATGAGGCACCCATCACCTATTTCCAGTCCAAGCAAGGAATATGACTTACAAATTATTATTTTATTTATTTTGGAACTGCAGAATTGGTTATACTTTAAGTCTTTTTTTAAGTTTAATAAAATTGGTAATATATTTAGGTGTTATTTTTGGGTGTCCAATTCTTTCCTAGCAAGTTAAGAGTATATATCTTCACAACATTGAAATTGTAGCACAGTTGTGACTGTGGTTGGTAATTTTGTTGCCTTGTCATTTATTGAACCTACCTTCCTTCCTTTATGTGGTAACACTTGTGCTGTTGAACA